>BGZK01001021.1:0-226828 GCA_005406025.1 Eumeta japonica
AATAAAACATATGGTATTAATATGCATCCCTCTCAAAATAATTGTACCGGCGCCCATGCATAAAAATCATAAGATCGCATTCACTTAGAAGTTTGTTTTTTAACAACTGCAAGGGATTTCAAACCTGAGTATTTGATATTGATTTCAACTCATTACCTCTATACATTCCTACGAAAAGGGGGTGTTGATAGACAGATAGATAAATGGTCGGACAACGAAGTTATCCTATAAGGGTTCCTTTTACCTTTTAAGGTACGTAACCCTAAAAGACGGTAGAAAGACAAATTGTGAAAGTTTTTTTATTTGTCCGGTATCCTCTATTACAAAACCGTGAAATAAATGTATTATGAAATAAGACTATGTCAAACACGACCTAAACGCATAAAGATGATGTATAAGTATACTACTCCTTGATTCTGTAGTGCTGCAATCACATATCAGAATACAACAAAATAAAACGCTACCAATTTAACAATAAATAACTAAGCTAATTGTATATTCCCTCGTCTATACGGCTTCTAATATGATTTCTTTTGTATTATGCATTGTAATGAACTTTTCTTCTCCATATTAGTGATATACAATTATGTTTCAGCTTACAATAAAAAAAAAAATGTTTTTTAAATAACACCTAAATCATACTAAAGCACAAACATGCACTATGGCAACTCTCCGTAGCAGTAAGTAATAAAGACCGCTGATGTCCCGGTGCTAATGCTCTGGCGTCGCGACGATCGGCTCCGAGTAGCGGTCAAAGTGACGCCCCGTAATAGAATCGTAGTTCGGCTCTACTGGGCCGGAATCATAGACAATAGTCATAATGCAAATAGACCCAGCACAATGTGACCGTGTGCGAACAGTCTGGCATTTAAAGCTAACTTTTAAATATTATATTAATCCTGATAGCTTTTAAATTATATATATATATATGCGTATGAACTTCGTTCACATATAACGTCACAAAATCAAATACAACGACATATTTGCGTTGTAATCATACATTTCGAATATTGTAACCAGCTACACATCTGTAATCAATAAACTTCAATTCCATAATAATATCACAAGTAATGAATTTACAAATATTTACTTCGAAACAAGAACAGCACTACACACTAGCGATTTGTGAGCGGGTTTCGAGCGGGACGATTAGTGAAAGTTTGAAAGACGCCGATCAAAGCTCGATTGATCAGCAATCAGTTCTGTAAACCTGAAACCACTCAGTCTATATCGTTATAACGTCAAAATTACGTCAAGACGAGAAGATTTGCCCTTCGCGCTCCCTCGATTTGCATAATTTTAATGGCTTATCTATATCGACTGAGTGGTTTGAAGTTTACAGAATAGACAGCAGGTCCTGTTTATTTAAGCGGTTAACCAAGAAATAAAATTTAATAGTAAATATTTTCTATTTGCCTTTCAGGACTGCGATTCGCGAACGTGCAGTCCATGATCGGTCTGGCTGGATTTTTGAACCGATTCAAGGTGGAGCCCTCGATGAAAACGAAAACCCATTTGGAATTTGACCCAAAAGTTGGATTACTAACTTCCAAAGATGGAATTTGGGCTAACATAAAAAGAAGATAGGACTATAGATGACCTAACTGTATAAAAATACTATTAATGCTTATGTAATATTGAATATAAATTACAATGTAATTGTGGAGCATAATAAATGCATTCGATTTTGAATTTGCAAATTTTTTCCAGTTTATCTTTTTTAGACACGACTTCAGTGCACTGATTTTTATTTGTTATGAAGTAGTGAAGCAAAATTATAAAGCTATTTCCGTATTTATAATTTGAATTTTTCGTTTGTTGCAAAACCAGAAATATTCAAATTAAAGGTGGCCAGTAATCTAAAACGGCGATAGCGTAATTTTACCCCTAATATAGTTTAATAAGTTTTCTTTTAATAATAACTAGCGACCCGCCCCGGTTTCGCACAGGTAACAGTAGCCAAATGATTATTAATATTAATTTAATTTATAGGCAAATGATTTCTGGTGGATAAATAAGAGCTGCCATGTGTCGAAGTCTTAGCAGATGTCTATAAGTACAGTGCCTTGCTACACCCGGAAAAAAGCATTAATTTTTAGGAAAAATATGATGCAAAATTGCTTATTATTGTGACAGAGCCATTCTATGGTCAACTTAGATACAGCATGTAAATGGATTAGCTCTCCCGGTACAATACCACACTCTCACAGAATATAAGCGTGAAATAACAGTTTCTGCTGTGTGTTTCCTCCAGCAAGTTCAAGTTCCTGTGGTCTATTCCCCCTCCATCACCCCACGACGTCCTTCCATCAGCTCCTGCCCTCTCCATCAGCCCACTCTTTCTCCATAAGATATCCAATTATGAATCTATATTCCTAATAAAAAGGTCGGCAACGCACTGGTGACTCCTCCGAAGTTGCGAGTATCAATGGTCAGCGGTGACCACCAGCACTGGTGGCTCGCATGCTCGTTTGCCCTTCTACAATACTATGAAAAAAAAACAGTGGCACTCCGGGGCCGACAGAAATGAAAACTTGAATATTTACGTGTGTATTTTTGAATCGTCAGGAAACATTTTATTGTACAGTAAATACTTTTAAATGAAGTGTTTTTTATTCATTATTATAAACTACTACTACAAAAATTATATTACAATTTTCATTTAATGCACTAATGTACATGAAAAATAATGTATGTTATTTTACATACAAAAATTGCAATCTATTGCTTAAAACGAAAATTTACAAATACAATAGGAAAATTTCCGCCATGAATATATGTATATCTATGTTATACGTACATACATAATACATGTTTGTATTTATATATAATTATATTATCAATGTATATTATCAACCAAACTCAACTCTCGTGTAAACGGGGCCAATATAAGTAGGTACTTAATACAGAGGTGTCGGTTACGGTAACGGTAACAGTGTCGCGAGTTCAATGGTTTTTTCCCATCTCAAAAAATGCCAACATGCATGTGTATCTATGTACGTACATACACAATATATGTACATACTTATATATAGAGATATCTGTTACGGTAAAGGTTAGAGTGTCGCGAGTTCAATGGTTTTTTCCCATCTCAAAAAATACCAACATACATGTGTATCTATGTACGTACATACACAATATATGTACATACTTATATATAGAGGTATATGTTACGGTAAAGGTAACAGCGTCGCGAGTTCAATGATTTTTTTTCTCATCTCAAAAATGCCCAACCCGCTTAAAGAAATTTTCAATTCAAAAAAACGAAAAAAAACCGTTTATCCAATCGCTATCAATCTTTACAGGATCACCCGCTGGGCTAATTTGAAAATTTCATTAAAATCAGTAGAGCCATTTTGGAGTCCATAAGAAACATACACACACACCTCGATTTTTTATGTATATAGAAGATCGGTTGTGCCGGTTTGTTAAATAAAGGGATATTTCTTTTAATCAAGTTTATTTATAAATAGTACACGCATGTGTAATCGGTTTTTTATTGAATCGAAATTGTAGTTTTATGTGCAATTCAATATGATTTATTCCATGTATTGCAAACATTACATTTATTTTAGCCTCACATTGAAGTGTTTTGATAAGAAACCGATTTATATGAAATCAGTGATGTAGTGTTTAATGAAATTCAATATTTCATTAACCTTTAGGTACCTATATCTAATAATGAATTCTTAATTTCTTGACATGGACGCAGATATTTTTACCTAATAAAAAATTAGATAAAATTGGAAAATATTAAAAACTACCTACATGTATTTACTCTCTCGATTACTTACAGCTTTAAATTTAATTTTAAACAATAATTCTATTTGTCAACATATGCAAATTCTTTTATGTGCAATAAACATTGTCTTTTCTTGATAATCGATCCACATTCTTGATATTTATATTATATTATTTGTCATCTTCCGTTATGATGTCTGCTTCGAAAAGTTGCTTATTTATTTGTATGGCGTAATTTTAACAAATGAAAAATAAATTTATTTATTAAATTCCCACTGTGAAAATCCACCAAATGAGACAAGAAATATACATGCCGTATACTAAATAATGGATGGTGATGAGCGAGTCCAGAATGTAGCTGGTCGAATCTTCACTAAGATGAATTGACCCGTGAATTTTTGACTTGAATCGGATTAAACCAGTCACTATATGCCTCGGAGAGCACGTGAAGGTGTCGGTCCCGGATGTTATGACCGCATTAAAGGCTGCCGTCGATATCAACCGATCCCACCCCCGACCTACACAGTACTAGCGTACGTCCACCACACACGATTAAAGACCGTCGATAACCCACACAGTATCGATCTGAAATAAAACAGATTGTATCAGTTTATATCTCAGCAATAGCTCGTAAAAACCTGAAGACTACAATATACACTAAGCACAAATAGTGTCTTCATTTGTACAGCTAAGCATCGACAAAAACGGTGAAATGTAAAACGTGCCGTATCTGATCAAACTACAAACCGCATAGCAATATTCATTCTTGTTCAGTAATTACAACAAAATTATTCGTCATATGACACCGATTTGACCATAGAATACGCGCTCAGCGCCGACCCCATTTTAAACTACATAATATGTTAATGTACGTGGAATCATGCTGTATTGGTTTACCAGACTCAAATTAAACCTTTTGGTAGGAAGCAGTAGAATTGAGAATTTGAAAAAAAAAATATTTATTTTTTTTATGTTTTTTAAACTTAATTATTAATTTTATTGATATGTTATTTGAAAAACGAAAAAAAAAAAATTTTTCAATTAATTATAAGCGATTAAAAATTGATAAAATTAAAAAAAAAAATCACGTGACTGTGAACGCGCCACGATTGGCCACCATACTTGTGACGTCATAATGTTATAGCAATTCCATAACAGTGCAGCGTTTACAGCTATTATAAGTAACTAATGACAATATGAATATGAAATACTTACATCAAAGTGATCTTCACAACAAAAAAAGTACGATTTTGTTTTAGGATTATCTCGGAGCACTGCTTGAAACCATTTTTTTCGACGTTTCTCGTCTTGAGGAACATTTAAAAACATTTTTTCGAGTTGTCTTTGTAGTATTTGTACATAATGGTACAAAACAAGAGCGGTAACTTTTGAGATTTGACATTTTATATATTTTGAGTATTTAACAATGACAGAATAAAATAAATCAAAACTCAAAAGCACTACACTTATTATCTCCGTATACTACTACAGTGACAACTAACATTATGACGTCACGCACTCGGTTTGTTCGGGAGTTGTCGGCGCGTCTTCGGTACTGCATTCAAAAATTTATTTTTATTTTGATATAGCTTTTTAATTATTGCAGAAAAAAAAAATTGTTTTGTTATAAAACTTATACATATATGATCTTACCATTTTTCAAAAAAAAAAATTTTTTCAAAAACCCAATTTGTATTGTTTACACTGTTACTTTAGAAACATTTTACTTATGACGCCATGATATAAAACAATTGATGTATAATATATGGTTTTTAAGAGGTTACTCACCATCGTTTTCTAATGCGCCCAGTGATATTGCGACTCTATATTAAAATCAGTGGCAATCCCAGGAATTTGAGCCAAGATTTACCAATCAACAGCTAAATCTTATATACGGTTCAACTATTACTTGCTACGTTTATAACATCACAATAAAGACTTATCCAATAAAGACATTCTACCGTAGGTCGTCATTGAATCTTCTTTGAGCATTTTACATATTCAAGTATTGAACAACCAAATCAACTACTGGATATCCAAAGTCGCCATTTAAAGGCCGTTGTTATCACTCTGCTACCATTTTAGTGTAATAAAACTAAATTAAATATATGATAACAATATGGAAACAGAAACTGCAAATGTTTGCTTTAAGACAGTCCTTATAGGTTAAACCATTTAAAAATAATAAAACGTTTAATGTTACTTATAGAGACGGTGAGGGCTAGTAAGTGGGAGGTGAGGTGGTCAGGGGTGGATTAAGGTAATTTTCTTAAACTGAAAAACTAAGTTATATAACTTGCACTCAAGTTATAAATAAACCATGTACACTGAAACCAATGATGTTGCAGACTTTAAAATTATTTAAAGACCTGAACGGTTCGTTCACACTCTCATTATGAAACGGTTTGAGCTAACGCAAAATGGCCGTGAAAACAATTCTTGACCACGTGGTTGCACCTGTGGGCACGATACTCGGTGGGCTCTGGCCCATCGGATGACGGCATCACGTCGTCGCCTGCTTCCTTAGTAGCACAACTGTACGGTCTTCTTGACCACACGGTTGCACCTGGAACCAACGACGCCACGTGTGCCTGTCAGAAATTTTGTCCAACTGCAATGAAACCTCCGAGAACTATGCACTCCCCTGGCAGAGTTCTCCGGACGACGGTAACAGAACAGGCTCGCTATTCTTTGAGCAGAAACGACTTGCTGGAGGGCGGGGCTGGTGGCGTCTCGCCTCTTTAATTGAGCGCTTGCATTCGCAAACGCTACCTCCGACCAAATGTATCCGTAGCCGAAGGGTGGCCAACGCCACCAGGGACGCGCGCGCCGTACTCCGCGTGCTGCACGTATCAAAACTTTTTTTATTTCTATTTACACTGGTTAATATAATGCATACCTCTTCGTTTGCAGACGGCCCGAATCCAGCGGGTCAACATCAATCCCGTTTCCTCGTTTTCTCATTTTTCTAGAACTGCCTAGAATTATGATTGGTCACAATTTACATATAGCGTTCTCTTTCCTTTACATGGTGCTTAAATTGGATGGGCGCATTTCTACCTCGTTTCCACCCTTTGGCTAGGATATTAGGTTCCACTACTCGATAATTGATGACCTGTTTAATCTACTATTAAATACTAATAAACGATAATTAACTTAATTTTACAATGCTATATTATTTTACGTTAAATTCATCCGCCTTTTAAATATATTTCAAAACGTTGTCGCAAAAGGTTGCGAAACGTTTTAAATCCACCAACAGCTATTTTTTTATAAAAGTCATCGAGGTCGGTAAGCCATTGTTGTACCTGTGTATTGCGTAAACAGGTACGTAGGCGTTTTAAAAATGAAAACGATCGTTCGGTGGAAACGCAAGTTGCAAAAACGATGACACTCAACTTGGTCAATCGCAAACTTGGGGTAAAATTGTTCGTAAGTTACTTTCATACAAATATTCTATTGCTTTACATACATAGTGATTATGAAGTTAAGACTGTTTGTATATGCATTTTAACTCGTTTCTCAAACGACTTAAATCAAAATATGGACACTGTAAACATTTACAAAACGATTCAGCAGAGAATTAGTAAAATACGGTACTGAATATACTGATATTTTCATATGACAGTAATTCAAAAATCCTTAAATCTTTTAATTTCTGGAGCGATCTCGGAAGGCGCTAAGAACATTATCCATTATTTTAATAAATATACACTTGTAGTCTAGTAAAATATACCTTAGATGTCGTATGCTGGCTACAAGTGGCCACTTTATTATTATGAATGCCAAAAATGTTGATCTGAAATTTTCTAAGAATAATTCATACTCTTTAATCTTCTGCATGCAGTAAGCTATGTCAGAAGATTTTTTCTGTAATGCTTCCTAATAAATATTTTATGTCTACAAAAATATTATCAAAAAAATTTGACAAAAAGTTAAAATAGAATTCTTATAAACTATGCAAGAATGACGTGGCTTGAGTAAATGTACTATCGTCCCCTGTGCCGACATTCTTAATTATTTCCTTGAAAAAACCAATCACGTTTATCATTTCTTCAGAATACGACATGTGAATCGTAACTAAGGTGTTTCGACGAAACGCGGTATTTTGATGAATTTGCTGTAATGGGCCTTTACTTAAAACAATTAAATTTAAAATATGAGCAGAGCACGAAACAAAAAGGGCTAACGGACAACGATCTTTAATTTTAGGTTAATGGTCACCGTTGTGTTCGGAAGATTAAACCGCCCCATCAGTATACGTTTGAGCTATTATTTTGGAAAATCAATTATATTCTTTGAAGAGATACAAAAGTATTGAACTCGGTGAACGCATTTAATCAGTTTTCTTCTACAGAAAAGTTACTAAATCTGCAAACCGGCCGGCCGTTACCGAATAGGGACTTGACTCATAAAATAGGAACTGTAAGTAAAAAATTTAGTAGTAAATATTTTGAAATGTTTAGTTGGCTTACTGCGTGCGAACACAAAAACAGATTGATATGTTTTCCATGTATTTTATTCGCTATCACGAAATCTGTGTGGAACCACAGTTACGTTGATTTACATAATTTGACAAATGCTGTTAAAAAACACGATAAGTCAGAAAAGCACTTAAGCGTCTTGCTTAAAATTACATTGTTAAAACTTGCACCGAAACAAGTGTAAGTAGCCAATTTAAATTAGACATTTGGAAACAAAATTTAAAGGTAGATAAATTCTATCTACTTTTGATTCGTTAATTTTTCACCGTTTAATCGATATAGTATGCTTTTTGGGTAAATAAGAAATACCTTTTCGAGGGCATGATGAAACTATATCTTCATTAAACAGAGGAAATTATTTGGAAATGGTAGATTTGTTGTCGAAATATGATGGTATTTCGGAAAGTCATTTAGAAACTTCCACTCATGCTTTTAGGGGTTTATCCAGTAGAGTTCGAAATTATTTTATTTCTAGTATTACTCCACTGATACAGAGCACAATTAAAAAACAAATAAAGAATACTGATTTTATCGCGATTTTTGCTGATGAAATATTCTTTTTGTTATATAAAATATAACAAAAAATATATCTGAAGCGTATATAGGACTTAGCTGTTTCATGCCTACCTTGACTCAAATTTGGATGGTTGCCACAGTAAAAAAATAAGGTGTCCATAACTTTTCGTCTATAACAAAAAGTTTTATTCTATATATTTAATTACAGAAATTGACAGAATTACAGAAATTCAGTTACAAAACTTTATGACGTTTTAACATTTTTGGCAATACACGTAAGATCGTACGCTGGTGATAGATTGGTGTTGAATCTAGTGACGGTCACGAATTAAACTAAATATATGTTTATTTGAAACCTTTTGTATAATAAGACGCACACGTCACAGTTATACGTACACATATTAGATACAGTTCACTATATACAGTTATATCACTAAACTATAATAACAAAATCGGTGACGGTTGCAGTAATGTTGAAGTTGAAGGTTTGATAAGAATATTGTTAAAAGAAAGCAATAATGAAAACATTGTAATAACTAAACAACTATAAGTTCACGTATAGTTATTTTTTCACACGAGTTGAAATCAACGTGAATACTGTGCTTAAAATATTCAGGAGTTTTAGGATAATAAATGTAAATTGAAATAATAAATTGCCTTTGCCAAACATAAAACCTTCTTGGGTCTATATGTCAATGAAAGATTGCTCAGAAGGAAATCTTATTTTCATTTCTCTGTTCAAGGATATCCTAGTCAAAACAACAAAACACCTCATTCTTAATTATTTGCGATCGCCGAGAGTTTTTCTAGGGCCGGCATCATTGTTTACGATCTAGTAACAACGACGATATTATAAGGTCGTCTATTACAAGCCTAGGTACGAAATGAGCTCGAATTTGATTCAGATTTCTATTGATAACATAGTTATCAAAGTGATTACGATTGTGAGTTTCATTTATTTTGTTAATAATTTGATCTACTAAACGATGATCTGTCGTTGGTTTTTCGAAAGTATAAGTAAAGAAAAAGTAGCACATCGGCTACTTTAAACTCATAAACACGTGACTCCCAGCTCTATTAAAAACGTCGACCTGAAATGTTGAAACTGGTTTTTAAACCCTCCGTTTACTATTTCTACATTTGCGCTCTTTTTAATAATTGTCTTGTCAAGTAATCAATTGTGACTGTCGGAGTCCAGTATAAAAAGCCATGCAGAAATTTTAAAGATAACACAACGGTAAAAGTAAATGAACATGAGAGCGTCGGCAATTCGAACAGAGGTCCAAAATCTTTCGAAGAAACTTATTATTTGAATAACAACAGTTTTATTACTATAACTAGATAATTTGTTACCATTAAACTAATAAATTAAATAGTATTACTCTATTAAAATCATTACGATTTCAATTGGAATTAATGTATTTTAATTTTTTTCTTTCGAACTTTATGACTAATGCAATAACTTTAATTTAAGCAAAACACCTAATAGAAAGTGAAACGGCATATTTTTTATTTGCGTTGTATTTAGCGATAGATATTGTTGGAAAAGAAAATTGTAAATTAAGTACATACTTATTTAATGTGACCACAGCCACATTTAAGAATAAAAGTACCATTTATAGGGTTGCGAGCCAAAATAACAAAAACTGAACCCTTATAGTTTCGTGATGTCCGTCCGTCCGTCCGTATGTCACAGATATATATATATATCTAATAACTTTTTTTTTAATTTATTACTTATCACAACTTTCCTCCATTTACGCCGTATAGCGTAAATGAAACTGCTGACACAATAACCCTAAAAAATACATTTAATTTATTTAAATTACTTATATCAACATAGAAAAATGCATTTGACAAAGTCGGTGATCATACCACAGTGTCAAACCGTTCACAAATCACAATTGTTATAATTTCTCACAATGTCAAATGTTTAGATTGTAATACTTTATTTTTAGGTATTTCATAAATTATGTCATAAAAATAACAATAATTTATACAACTGTAACCCGTGCTTTTTCTTTGTCCGCCCATTACATTTACTTACGCTGTTTGTGGTATTTATCTACTCTCGTCTTGCAGAGGTGACGCGTGGCAGCTGCTCCAGACGACAAACTTGGGCAAACTATCGCACACAACTAGCGGCTATAATCGGCTAATACGCAGCACGCGTCTCGGTAGATATGATAATCACTAAATTAGTCACAACGTCGATACAAAGCAAACGAACAGCTCAACATTCACTCCTGCAAAAAACTCATAAGATAACAATATCACTGAATATAGCCATGACAAGCGCATGCACGTTGCATGCTATCGATACAATTGAGCAGTTTAATAAACTTATTAAAATGTGTGTATGACACTTATTAGTTATGGTTTGCCACTTCTTCCGTTGGGAAGTTCATCAGCCCATCCGTATGCCACGTCTATGTCTTCTTCTTCGTCTTCTTCTCTTCTCGTCTCCCGTTTCCACAGAAATAGCTAACAAATGCAGCCTAAAAATAGTTCGCAACCAACTGCTACCACCTAATAACGAATTCCAGAAAGAAATAAGTTATGTATTTCAAAATGAAAACAAATACATCAAACACGTATTCACAACATAAACGGATATTTGACATCAGGCGACCTAGGTAATTCAAACGTCAAATGGTTTTAATTGCAAACGGTTTGCTGATTTCATTTATGAAACATAAAATATGCTCTCAGTATAAAATTTTATGGCGACAGGTCCATCAGATGCAGCAATGCAGGACTCAAAACATTATTATTGGCACCCGTTCGTCAGCATAAGGTCAGTATCTGCGCTATCTCGCTTAATCATGCGGCTCTAATTGCTATCAATTACAATTAGATATCAGTCAAATTGTATTTATGCCAAATTTAATTACTAAAGTGTACAGAGCGATATATTATCTTTAAATTCACATTTATTATTCATTAAGTAAGCTGTAAAATAAAGTGAATTTTGAAATTTCTACACGTTTAAGGAATGTGTATATAGGCATTTGAATATCCACTTATGTCAATATCCACTTATGTGATGCATCGAAAAAATCAAAATGTAACTGTTTAATGAATTATGTAAAAACAATAGCGGTTACGGGCACACTTCGTTGTGCATTTCGTTAAGCCTTCATAAAAATATAACAAATTTGTTTTTTTTATGATTCAAATATGCCCGCGGTTTTGCTCGCGCGGATATAAATGAATTTCTGTATATCGGCCAAACACTTTATGATCTCAATTAAGTCTATTACATTCTTTTCGGTTATTATATATGTAGTAACGAATTAAAATAATTATAAAATTGTGACTAATTCCATGACTCATATCGGCTTTCTAATTAAATCGTATCGGATAAAATACTTCTTATCAAAATTGTGTTCGGTCGATTTGATTTTTCTAAAGCAATGTAATAACATATTTTTTTTATCTGCCTAGGGTACGGCTTAAGTACTCACTCAACCCGAGCGTGCAGCGGGGCGGAGCGTGCGGTAAGCCGACTATTGAACACTTTATTATACATTATATTTATTACCTCCTTTTATAATATTTGAAGAAGTTCAAATTCAAAAATGTCTTCCTTTCACAGGTTACATGTATACGTGACTCATGAAATATGTAATTATAGGACGAATTCACCGACTAGCGATTGACAGAGTGTGCTTATTAGTGTACAACGCGACTTCGACGTGCGACGAAGTTTCTTATCGAACGTTACCCTACAGATGCCAGGCCAACGAGAGCTAGACTTATCAGATAGACAGACTTTTACTATAGTTGGCATTTCAAAAGCTCCTCGCATTAGTGTCTTTTACGTCTTCAATCGCCAACTCTCATACCAAGCTGAATATACCGGTTCTCGTCCGAAGTTAAGCAAAGTCGGGCGCGGTAACTAGTAGAACAGGTGACAACCTGGGAACATGACGTGATGTGTTGACATTTTACTGCTGCATTTTCTTATAATATTTAACAATAATATGATCATTTTCATAACTTAAAAAAATGTTAATTACGATTTTAATACCATTTCCTTATTTATTTGTTTATTTTTCATGTAATTACACTTGTACGTTGTTAATATATTTCATTATACCTATTACTTGATACATAATCTATAATAAAATGAACTTTATTTCAATTGGATATCCCACTACACCTTTCTTCTTTTTATGTTTTTAAGGGGCAAATGATCATGCAAGTCACCAGAGAGTAAGTGTACACCGTCGCCCATTGACATTCTTAATCCCAAAGAGATCGCTACTTTCCCATGAGCATTTATTTCAGAATCAAGAGCTTGGGCCTTGATGCTGCTAAGCTAACCGAGAGCAGATTAATTAAAAATGCTAATCAATGGCAATACATTTTTAATTAAGCCAATGATACCATAACTAAAACTGAAAGAAATGGTCGCAATTTCAACAATCACTTTCATCAGATCTTGGTACTACATTTATACAAGTAGTACCATAGTATCACACTCATATAAATAATATAAAATTATCAGTACACCGTATGAGTCATTATCTTATCGTGTTACAGTCATGACATATCATTAGTTATAGATATTATATAATGCGGTCTAGATTAACAACGATCAGTTCGACTGGATCCTTCGGACGTTATTCACCATGATTTACTACATAGTGACCGGTCTGTTGATATTTGCGTGTACGATCTATTATTGGCTAAAAACTAAATACAGCTATTGGTCCAAAAGAGGTATCGTTTCACCGCCGACTGTGCCGGTTTTAGGGAACTTCAGTTCATTTACGCTTCAAAAAAAGAGCTATTTTGAATTGTTTACCGAATTTTATAACAAATATGCCGATCAAAAATACGTCGGAATTTACATTGGTGTTAGACCCTCACTGATAGTGAGGGATCCAGAAGGGATAAAACAAATATTGATCAAGGATTTCAACCACTTTCAAGATAGAGGTGTGTCTTTTACCGATAGCGATATAGAGCAGAACCTCTTCTTTGCGGAAGCCGAAGTTTGGAGAGTCCTCAGGCACAGACTGACACCGATTTTTACCACTGGAAAGCTGAAAACCATGATACCGCTGGTACTGAAGAGTATGAATGGATTATTGGACTACGCCGATAGAACGATCGGAGAAAACGGTGTAATGGAAATGCGTTCTTTGGCATCGAAATACACTCTGGACGTCATAGGCTCCTGTGCTTTTGGTGTCGAAGTCGACGCGTTCAGTGAAAAGGAAAATGTATACAGAGAAATTGCTAATAGGATGTTATTATTCGACAGCAAAGTTGCCATTTTTAGATTTATCAATTCACTTTTTCCTGGCCTCTTAAAAACGTTAGGAGTAAAAAGTTCTCAAAAGGATATATTCGAATTCTTTGTTAATATGGTCAACAAAATAGTGAAAGAACGGTTTGGGAAGCCAAAGGTTCGTAAAGATTTTATGGACTTCATGATCGAACTAAAAGAACAAGGTCGAGTGGTCAGAAGAGGTGACGACCATGAAAAGGAACTAGAAATAACGAATGAATTAATGGCCGCCCAAGCGTTCATATTCTACCTCGGAGGTTTCGAAACGTCATCTGGGACGATGTCGTTTTTAATGCACGAGATTTCTCAAAATCTAGATGTTCAAGAACGCTTGTACAAGGAGATAAGCGAAGTTGTAGAGAGACACGGAGGCGTGACCTATGAAGCGATAAATGAGATGCGCTATTTAGAAATGGTGTTAGATGAAACCTTGAGGAAGTATCCGATACTAGGCGTATTGTCTAGACAATCTATGAGCCCTTACACATTTCCAAACTAAAAAATATCGTTAGAAAAGGGTACTAGTATCATTATACCTGTATACGCTCTTCATTACGATCCGCAATATTTTCCCAATCCGTTGGAATTTGATCCGGAAAGGTTTTCTCCTGAAAATAAAGCCAAATTACCGTCGTGTGTTTATTTACCGTTTGGGGACGGACCTCGCAATTGCATCGGTAAGTCACATAGCAACAATAATAATATTCTACATTTTGATATAATCCCGCAAGCAACATAATTCCCCTTTTGTACATTGGATAAACACATTTAAAAATTCATGAACGATCAGCTATAAATTCTTGAAACATGTGAATTGGGAACATTATAGGAATACTATCTATATAATAGAAAAACATAAACACTGGGAAAAAGTAAACATATTGCTGTCAAAGAATTAAAGCTAAAAATGGTCTTTTCCTTAACCAAATTCTTTTTTTCTAATAAATATGCCATCAATCTACTAGTAATTCTATGTAACGAAGTAAAAGAAGTTCTTCATAGACTTTCATTAGCTTAGTTTTTCATTTCGTATATGATATAGGATTAAATACTCAAATTTTGAGTAGTTCATGTTGGTATATAAGATTTATTTGCACATTGTAATCTTTTATACACTTAAACCGATATACGATTATAAAAAGATCGCAAAGAAACGTAAGTATAATATGGAAACGAATTAAATTATCGATTTAATCGTTTTATTTGATGGTACAACTTAGCAATTTTTCGAAAAAATTTCATATTTATGGAGAAAATTTATCATAATTAGATAAAAAAAAAAACGATTTTGAGTACTCAAACATATTAATTGGACGTTGCATAAATGCAGTAAATACTGATTAAATAGACTAGATCTAACAATGTAGACTGCGGCCCTTTGGTCTATGAAATAAGCTGCCAAACCAAATCTTATTTAGACTTTTACGAAATTGCAAACTTTAAATATGAAATTGTATTTTATTTCGTACTTATTACGACATTATTCGAAATAAGTACCTATCGAGCTGTCCCGAAAGACCCTACAGCAAAATATTAACTTTTGTATATTAAATAAATGCATCCCTTAATTTTTAGGAATGCGATTCGCAAGGTGCAGTCTATGATTGGCCTGGCCGGGTTTTTGCACAAGTACAGGGTGGAACCGACGGGACAAACAAAGAGACATCTGGAGATCGAGCCGAAGTCCGGGACTCTTACGTCCAAGGATGGGATTTGGGTCAACGTCAAAAGAAGATAAAGAACAGTGATACAGTGATGCTAACGAAAAATGAAGAACCGGCCAAATGAATAATTAAACAGATAATTATTATTGCTCCTACCAAATCCTACAACAAGAACGAGTGTGAAATTGCTATTAGAATTGTTTTAATAGTTTAAAGTTAACCAAGTTCATATTTTTAATATGTTATCAGTAATATCATATCTCTGAGTAGCCCATATTTTCAATATTCTTTGCAATGAGATGGTTCGAAATAAAGTTGCTGGTACAAAAATATTTCATCGAGATATTTAATTTGAAGACATTATTATAGCCGAAGTTGAATTTATTGAAAACTTTTTTACAGTAGACTAACAATTACAGTCTACAATTGTTAGTCTGTAGGTGATAGGTACATAAAAGATTAGAAATTGTAATTAAAAAACCTACAATTCATTTTTATCGGTTTAAGAAAAATATCTAACCCTCACAGAAATATAAATAAACCTAACAAAAAGAAACAAATTTTATTATTGAAAAAGAACGCATTTGAAATGATATGACGTCAGATCGCAGGCAAAAAAAATCACTAGTTGAAAAAAAATTTTCACTGCTGGTAAATAATATTTTACTGAAAACTTAATAAAGTACACGCAAGTAGGGCGTATACATACCCTCAGAGGAGGGAGTCCATACCCATGTGCTTCATTCATATGATCTACAAGGAAACTTCTTACGGAAAACCGAGGCAGAAATAATATGAAGGAGGACTCTTACCCCATATCCATGTAAACTTCAAATAGGTTTCTGTAATTTACTTCACTGAACACTACCATTTTTAGGTCTTCAACTGCATTTCACTTCTTCGTACATGGCAATCATATAGGAGACTATATTATTATGACTAACCAATGAGATAAGAGAGGATAGGATTGGTCTAAAGTCATAGGATAGGAGAGTAGGAATGCTAAATGGGAGAAGGACACGAAAAAGTTTAGAAGATGATGGCGGTCGTACAAGAGAGGAAGATGTGGTTTAGGACACCGTCATCCAGACTGCATTCACACACCGAGAAGTTTCTGATGCGAAGTTTTGCTGGGTGCATTGGGGTGGAGCAGGTACCAAGTCTCCTCCTACAAACGGTTGACGTAATTTTTAAGTTTTCGATCTTAATAAATCTGTCAACAAAATGTATAATATTTGGAAAATCCAGTGCACGACTCATAATGTTCATTCGTTTTTTGTTAATAACTATTAACGACACAAATCAAGTTAACCATTTTCAATACCAATCTCGGACAGTGGATCTCAAGCTATTAAAAAAATGGATCAAATTAGTGAATTTTACGCTCGCTATCGTGTCCGAACGAAAAAGTGTTGATTGACAGGAAATTTCTTTTGACTATTTTGATAGTTTTTCTAATTGTATTATGTTAAATCGATTTGAACCAGTGATAGAATTAATCTTCATTAAATTATCTATCAAATAGTGCACAGGTTAATAAAATTACATGAATTATTAATCGTGTTATTGATGAAAAAAGTTACGAAATTGAGGAAAAAAAATTATTCGTTCGTAGAGCACTTCTTAATGCTTCGCATTATGAGTCGTGCAATAGCCGTCAACTTGGATGAAATGGTAACACTGGTCCTTGATTGGTATTTGAAATTGCGTTCCGTTTCATTAATTTATTCCGCTTCATTAATTTATTCAGTTTCATTGTATATTCTCTTTTAAAAACACTTTAAGGTTTTTAAGCAATTTTATTGACTAATTGAATATTTTCGGAAATAATCGTTGTGAAATTAGCAGAAATTGCATCCTCCCCCCCTTTTACTTTTTAAGCCGAAAAAAAATATTTAAAAGTTAACGCTTAATATATATTTTCAATAAAAATTATTCTGAACATGGTCGGATAGGTATACCATGTTTGAGTTATTGCCAAAGAACTGCGTCGCTCAACAAAAGGATATAAATGCTTTAAAAATACGCTATTTTGTTGGTGCACCTTAGTTTACACCAGTTTGAGAGTAACATTGGACATACCTAATTGTTTCTCTAGTTATAGGCAACTAAAGTGCTTATTAGACGCTTGCCTGCAACATGCATTAACATGCAGCATGCAACCCACCGCTGACCCTCGAATCTGCCTCTCCACTACGAATCTCTATCCAAATGATTGAATATTGATTCCAGAGGATTGACAGATATCGAACACCTAAGCAAGTGTTATTTATTTTTATAATTATCTTATTCTGCTAACCGTTAAATTGTTATTTCTACGTACTTTTCATGCCAACCAGGCACATCCTCAGGGAAATTGCCGACAGTCACATCCACCAGGGTGCAAGGAGCGTTAAAACAACCAACACAACCTCGTTAAGCGGGCCGCTCTCATGCAATGGTCAAAGAGTGACGAAAACATTCTTAAAGCAGCCACAGACCACCACCGATAGACATGCCTGTCAAATGTCACAGACTAACCATCACCAACATTACCCAAATGGTTACAGGCAAGCGTCCAATAATAGCGATTTATAAACGTCAATTTGGTCATTGAGCATATTATTATTATCTTTATGTTTTAAAATTTCGAAGGATTCCAAAACATTTAAACGTAACCCCCTCTCACACACATGCAAAACATCGAATTTGTAATCGTAATTAAGCTTATGACCGGTTTCTATTAGATGTTTAGCAAAATGGGATCTGTCTGATTTATTATTTTTAAAGGCCGAAATATGTTCTTTGTATCTTTTTTCAAAACAACGCCCGGTATGTCCTATATATATCGATTTACAGTCATCACAAGTTAATTTATAAATTCCAGATTTTTTTATTATTGTGTAATTTATCTTTATTGTTACATAAAGTTTTCAAATTGTTATTTGTTTTAAAGGCCGTATAAATATTATATTTTTTTAATAATCTTGAAATTTTCTCCGAAATTGTACCAAAATATGTCAAACTAGCTATATATTTCTTTTGGTCTTTTGATTGTGTTGGATAGATACTTTTCTTCATAATACTTTTTTGGTTTTTATTAATGAGTACATCAATACATTTTTTACTATATCCGTTTGCCAATGTTATACTGTAAATGGTATTTAATTTTAATAAGAAATTATGATTGTTAAGGGGTATGGTGAATAACCGATGTATCATTGATTTATAAGCCGCCAATTTGTGTTGCCATGGATGACAAGAAGAAATGGGTATTGTAGTATCTGTGCACGTGGGTTGTCTATATATTTTAAATTCATATCTATTATTTTTCCTAATATAGCTGTCCTACTATAAATTCCTAGGAACGACGAGGCAAACTAGTAAAAATTGTTTTGTACCATCAAGACAATGCCTTGGCTCGCAGGTCTGGCGTTATATGGCCGCAATTCGAGATGGTGGCTTCGAAATATTTGAGCATTCTCCATATTCATCTGACCTTACCTCTAGTGATTTCTCTCTATTCTATCCAAGATCGAAGAGCATCTGCAAGGTCAGAGATTAGAAGATGATGAAGCAGTAGTCGCTGCAGTACATGAACTTTTTAGTGCTCAGGTTGAAGAGTTTTTTAAGAAAATAATTTGAAGCTTAGAAAAAAGATATGCCAAGCGTATTATGCTAAAAGGCATCTATGTCGAAAAATAAAAAATATTTAATAACAAATACAGCATTAAAGTATGATTAAAACTATTGTTTATGCCGAAGTATTTTAAATTATATATAAATAATTTAATTTATTTCCAATTAAACGAAGGGTGAAACCGCGGGACAGAGTAGATGTATGTAAATGTAATAAATACGCTCTACAGGACGTATTTCAAAGGATTTAATAAATATATAAAAGTAATGAGATACATATATAATGAAAATAGGTTGTCTTTGTTCGCCAATCACGTAAAAACTACTAAACGTATAGACATGGGACTGGGACCATTCGATGCGGGATGATTTGTAGATGGATCTAGGCTACTCATTTTTCGAATTCCGAAAATCCTTCGCCATTTTATTTATAATAAAAATTACCCAGCGAAGCGGGCGGGACAGCTAGTATACAGCTTATATTTATATATAAAAATTCCTAGTATAAAATAATAAAAGTAAAGCAGCCAATATAACATTACTAAAATCTCAAAAGATCTGGCTTAATGAGGAATGTCGTAAATGGTATAAAAATAAATATACCCTCAAAATTCATTTGAAAGTACTATATTCGGAATTATCGTTCAAATTACATAACATCGAATTCGATTTAGTTGATCAAAAAGCTAGAAAATTGGCCTCTATAATCATTCACAAAAAGTTCTTAACACAAAATAAAAAATTACAACGTTTAGTGATAGATCAAAATCAGTCTAATCACACTGATAATTCGAACCAAAACAATAAAACTAATTGCTCCTTTTATCGGAAGATAAAATTTATCAAATATAAAACTTAATAAGAATGAAGAATCGCTTTTTAATAAAGGAATAAAATATAATTTTATAAAAAATTCGAATAATAAAACGCGTAATGAGACACTGGCGATAGATACTGAAATATCTCTGCACAAAAGTAAATCTAATGAGTCCATAAAATACAAAATTTCGGATTTAATAATAGTAGTACCATTTCGGACTATGCATACAATGTAGATCATAAAACGTTACTATCACTAAAACAAAAGATATTGAAAGAAAATTTAGTTATTAGTAAGCCGATAAAGGAACGCTATTGTAATAATGAACAAACTGATTAAAATAATAAAGTTAATAATATAATTAATAACGAAAAGAATTTTAAAAATTAAAATATGATCCCACCAATAAATATATTGCGGAAGTTAAACAAAATTTATCGTCTCTAAATTTTTATTAACTAAAGAATCAGAAAAGAAATTTGATACCGATGAACCACAGGTCCCTAGCTGGTTTGTCAAAAGTACATAAAGAGGGTGAGCCGGTTCGTCCGGTGGTATCGTATACACAGGCCAACATATAAATTAGCTAAATACATAAATGATATAATAAAAGAAAAATTTCTTTAACCCAAAATATAGTTTGGTTAATAGTTTAGACCTGGTTAACAAAATTAAAGATATTGTCCTTCAAACAATAGCAAATTAATCTCATTTGACAGACAGTTTATTTACTAATGTTCCTTTAGAGAATGCTTAACAATTATAAAAGATAAGTTAGAAAAACAAAAACTACATCCAGGCGAGAAGGACGATATCTTAAAATTAACAGGATTGTGCATGAATCAAAATTATTTCCGTTATAATAATCAATTTTATATACAAAAGGAAGGTCTAGCTATGGGTTCACCTTTAAGCCCATTAATGGCCGAAATTTTAATGGATGAATTCGAAAATAAGCACATAATAAACAATGATAATATCCTGTATTATTTTAGATATGTGGATGATATTATTATGTGTTGGCTGGGTAATTCAATAAAATTAGATCTGTTTCAAAATTATATTAATAGCATACTCCCCAAAATTCAATTTAAACTAGAGGAAGAAACAAACAATACTATATTTTTTTTAGATTTGACCTTAACTAGAAAAAATAATAGACATGAATTTAAAATATATAGAAAACCCACGTGCACAGATACTACAATACCCATTTTTTTGTCATCCATGGCAACACAAATTGGCGGCTTATAAATCAATGATACATCGGTTATTCACCATACCCTTAATAATCATAATTTCTATTAGAATTAAATACCATTTACAGTATAGCATTGAAACGGATATAGTCAAAATGTATTGATGGACTCATTAATAAAAACAAAAAGTATTATAAAGAAAAGTATCTATCCAACACAATCAAAAGACCAAAAGAAATATATAGCTAGTTTGACATATTTTGGTACAATTTCGGAGAAAATTTCAAGATTATTAAAAAAACATAATATTTATACGGCCTTTAAAACAAATAACAATTTGAAAACTTTATGTAACAATAAAGATAAATTACACAATAATAAAAAATCTGGAATTTATAAATTAACTTGTGATGACTGTAAATCGATATATATATAGGACAAACCGGGCGTTGTTTTGAAAAAAGATACAAAGAACATATTTCGGCCTTTAGAAATAATAAATCAGACAGATCCCATTTTGCTAAACATCTAATAGAAACCGGTCATAAGCTTAATAACGATCACAAATTCGATGTTTTGCATGTGTGTGAGAGGGGTTACGTTTAAATGTTTTGGAATCCTTCGAAATTTTAAAACATAAAGATAATAATAATATGCTCAATGACCAAATTGACGTTTATAAATCGCTATTATTGGACGCTTGCCTGTAACTATTTGGGTAATGTTGGTGATGGTTAGTCTGTGACATTTGACAGGCATGTCTATCGGTGGTGGTCTGTGGCTGCTTTAAGAATGTTTTCGTCACTCTTTGACCATTGCATGAGAGCGGCCCGCTTAACGAGGTTGTGTTGGTTGTTTTAACGCTCCTTGCACCCCGGTGGATGTGACTGTCGGCAATTTCCTGAGGATGTGCCTGATTGGCATGAAACGTACGTAGAAATAACAATTTAACGGTTAGCGGAATAAGATAATTATAAAAATAAATAACACTTGCTTAGGTGTTCGATATCTGTCAATCCTCTGGAATCAATATTCAATCATTTGAATAGAGATTCGTAGTGGAGAGGCAGATTCGAGGGTCAGCGGTGGGATGCATGCTGCATGTTAATGCATGTTGCAGACAAGCGTCTACTATGGATTTCCGCGAATTAACACCTCACACAATACAATATAAAGTGCTTATTCCTATTTTGTACAGGAAACATGTAAAAAAATGTAACAATATAGTTTTTTCATAGTGCTTTTCTTTGTAGTAACGACTTCGGAACCCTACAATAATCCGACATGCATAGCCCGACATGCTCTTGACCTGTTTTTACTTGAATCTTGACATTGATGCTAAATATGAAGGCTTGGGTGCGAAAAAAAAATAATTATATTATAAATAACAGTATCTATCCAATACATAAAAAACATCAAACTAAATATGTAACGAGTATAACATATAATGGCACGACAACGACCAAGATTTTAAAAATACTAAAAAACAGAGTATTCACACTAACTTTGAAACAGATAACACCTTAAAAACGTTGTATAATAATAAAGTTTACGTTCATAAATGTAAAAAATCGAGAATATAACTTGCTACAAATGCAATATATATACATAAGTCGTCAAACTGGACGTTGTTGTGAAACCATATAAAAAAAACATATTTCGGCTTATAAGTATTCTTATAAGCCTAAATATTGTTATAAAGAACAGAAATCTAATTTGGCCAAACATTTACTAGAGATCGGCCATAAACTTGTAACATTACAAATTTAATTTTTTTCATATATGTAAAGAAGGCTTAAAATTAATTGTACAGGAATCGTTAGAAATTTTAAAACGTAAATATGATTAATGCGGTTAATGACCAAATTGATATTTAAAATCGGTGTTATTGGACTCTTACCTGTGATAATTTGGACAATAACTAAATCGAAGACATTCCAGGCAAACACTATCGGTGACTAATTATTTAGTACCAGATTAAAATAATTATATTATTTTAACTAGTTCAATGACTCATTTGAACTTTCTACATAAATCATATCGGTTAAAATGTTTCTTATCAAAATTGTGTTCTACTTGACTTTTCTCATGCAATGTATTAATCATTTTTTTTCTTATCTGCCTAGTGTATGGTCTAAGTAATCACTCTATCCGAGCGTGCAGCAAGGCGGAGCGTGTGCTATGCACGACGAACAAGTACTTTAGTATACATTGTATCTATTACCATGCACCTTAAACAGTATTTGAAGAAATTGAAATTCAAAAATTTCTCTATTTCATAGGTTATATGTATATATAATTCTTGAAATACGTCATTATAGTATGAATTTACCAACTAGCGACTGAAAGAGTATATTTATTCAACGCGAAGTCGAAATGCGCATTCAAACATTTTTGTGTTTTCGCAGCGTTGGTTGTATTATTCAACACCGTGACAGATTTTTGTCACCCCACTGCTAAAACTTTTTTTTTTGGTAGGAAGATTCTTATCGCACATCACCCTCCAAACGATTGGCGAACGAGAGGCCGAAAAAAAGTAACAAACATGACACACTTAGTGTAACTAGCATTTCAAAAGCTCCTCGCGGTCGTGCCTTTTACGTCTTCAATCGCTAACGCCCATACCACGCTGAATACAGGTGGTGAATATAGGTGACCGTCTGGGAACATTGTGTGAAGATGCAGTTCTGCTGCTGCACTTTTTGTATGCTATTTAATAATTATATGTTTATTTTCATTACTTAAAAATATAATTTGCAGTTTTACCACCATTACTTTATTTATATCTTTTTTATTTTTCATTTCATTCACTGGATCGTTGTTAATTTATTACATTGTGCCTGTTACATAATACACAATCTACAGTGGAATGAACTTTTCTAATCGAGTATCCTACAACCCCTCTCGTTCTTCTTGTTTTCAAATGAGTCATGCGAGTCAACAAAGAGTAAGTGATCACCGACGCACATCGTCATTCTCAACAACCGTGGAGTAACTACTTTCTGACGGACATTTATTTCAGAATCAAAAGCTCGAGCCTTCAAACGAATGCTAATTAATGATGATATATTTTTAGTTATGTCTTTAAATTATGCGATAACTGAAATTGAAAGAAATGGCTACACGTGTCTTAAGTCGCTTTCAACCGTTCTTGGTACTACATTTAAAAATAGATGTCACACTCATATACACACACATAATGAGTCATTATCTTATCATGTTTTAGTCATGACATAACATTAGTTATCGATATTATACAACGCGGTCAAGAGTAACAAATATCACTTCGACTCGCTCATTCGGAAGTTATTCACCATGATTCACTACAAAGTGAGCTGTCTTTTGATATTTGCGTGTACGATCTATTATTGGATAAAAACTAAATATATTATAGCTATTGGTCCAAAAGAGGTATCGTTTCACCCATTTACGCTTCAGAAACAAAGCTATTTTGAATTGTTCACCGAATTTTATAACAACTATGCCGATCAGAAATACGTCGGTGTCTATATCGGCGTTAGATCAACACTGATAGTAAGAGATCCAGAAGTGATAAAGCAGATATTGATGAAGGACTTCAGAAAATTCCAAGACAGAGATGTGTCTTTTACCGATAGCGATATAGAGCAAAACCTTTTCTTTACGGAAGCCAAAGTTTGAAGAGTCCTCAGGCACAGATACACCGATTTTTACCACTAGAAAGCTGAAAACCATGATACCACTGGTACTGAAGAGTATGAATGGATTATTAGACTACGCCGATAGAACGGTCGGAGAAAGTGGTGTCATGGAGATGCGTTCTAAACATCGAAATACACTCTGGACGTCATAGGCTCCTATGCTTTCGGCGTCGAAGTCGACGCGTTCAGTGACAAAGAAAACGTTTACAGAGAATTCGCTAATAAGATAGCAAAGTCGCCGTTTTCAGTTTACTCTTTCCTGGCCTCCTAAAAACTTAGGAATGAAAAGTGCTCAACAGGAAGTATTCGAATTTTTTGTGAATATGGTCAACGAAATAGTAAAAGAATGCTTTGGGAAACCGAATGTTCGTAAAGAGTTCATGGACTTCGTGATCGAACTAAAAGAACAAGGTCGAGTCATCAAGAGAGGTGACCACAATGAAAAGGAACTAGAAATAACGAATGAATTGATGGCCGCTCAAGCGTTCATATTCTACCTCGGAGGTTTCGAAACATCGTCCGATACCATTTCGTTATTAATCAGTGCCTCTAGAATGACTGTAATTACAGAAGATTTACTGTCATTTTGACTTTTCTACTGTATACTGTAATGACAAAATATAGTGTATGTATATACTGTATTTTTTTTTCTAAACATCTAAATTTATCAAAACAATTACGTAAATCGAAATGTTCCTAAATTAGATTTATCCATAGACAATAGAGTAGTTTTATCTTTGGGCAGAGTCGCTGTATGTCCTTAAACAGTTTTGCAGGGAATTCCCCGACGAATGAAATCACACTACCTGAGTAAGCGCAAAAGCTACTTACAAAATCTAGTCATCTCTGTCTCGTAAAGGAACAATACGAACGATTACTTTATTTTCCGTCTATTTCGTTATTTTTAGATTGGCTGTTTTTCTACCTGTAGTAAGTGCAATCATTTAATGTATACTTATGATTTCTTGGTTTTAGTGGAATAAATTTAGATTTCACATATGACGTGATCTTAAAACTGAATGCTATATTACTTACTGTACAAAATTGAGCTTTAGTAATGAGGAAAGTGAGGTTCGCGGCGTTGGGCCGTCAAGTGTAAAAAAGAAATATCGGCAAAAAATTCGTGATGAATGGCTCCAAGTACAAGACTTCTGTATATGGCTAAAACGAGAACAAAGGTCTCCTGTTAAACAATGCACTGTTTGCGATTCTTCTTTAATTGCTGATTTGGATGCTATACGCATACAAAGCGAAGGTGTAAACATAAACAACATCTTCCTGGGCTATTGCGTTTGCGTACATTGATAATATTTTTAAGAATCAGTTACGTGTAAGTGATAATGAGCAACGGAAAATTTATGAAATAAATTGTCTGCCTTTATAGCAGAC
This sequence comes from Eumeta japonica, assembly GCA_005406025.1. Classification (NCBI taxonomy): domain Eukaryota; kingdom Metazoa; phylum Arthropoda; class Insecta; order Lepidoptera; family Psychidae; genus Eumeta; species Eumeta japonica. Next base: position 26,414 of record BGZK01001021.1, read on the forward strand.
CACAAAATATTGCATACAATGGTGCATCATCTCGTAGATTTACTTCCAAAAATATTCTCAGATTTTAAAATTGCCAGTAATCTTAAAGATACTAAATTACAAACGGTAATAAACAACGTAGTCGGAGCATCTGAGAAAGATTGCTAAATCGATGATTTGAAAGGCCAAAACTTTTCTATAACGATAGATGAAAGTATCAATGTTGCTACGGTAAAAACTGTGTGCGTCTTAGTAAAATATTATGATCGCAATTCAGGGCGCACAGTCAGTCGAGTCTGGAATCTAATTTAAATTTTTGATAATAAAAATTCGGACCTGACTGATGATTACTCAATTACGGCTGAAAAATTATATAATTCTATAATAAAATCATTTCAAGACAGTTCTGTACCTTTTAAAATATAATTGGGTTTGGATCCAGTGGCTGCAATACTATGATGGGCTATAGTAATTTGGTGTCTTCGCGATTTAGACAATTGTACCCAAGTATTATCATCATAAAATGCCTGTGCCACTCTTTACACTTATGTGCCACCGATTCTTGTAAAGAATTGCCTCATGATGCAGAAAAATTGACTAGATTAATATACAATTATTTTAAAAATAAGAGCAAACGCCAAGCAGGGTTAAAAGAATTTCAATCATTTACTGACACCGACGTACACAAAATACTGCGCCCAGCCCAGACGTTAGAGGACGAATGGAAAGCCTTCATTATTATTATTACAGCTTTATTTATCCTTACAACTTAAATTTACATGTTTTAGTAGTATTATATTGAACGTTAACGTTATTGTATGGCCCCTGTTCGGGTAAAAGCCTCCTCCATCTTCTTCCAGTTGTGCCTGTTTTGAGCAGTAGTTGTCCAGTTTTTCCCCGCGATTTTCACAATATCGTCGGCCCATCTTTTCTTTTGCCGTCCCCTATGTCTTTCCAGAGGGACCAGGCCAATTAGTTGTTTGTGTAGTCCATCTTTTATCTTGGTACCTAGCGATGTGACCTGCCCACTTCCATTTCAGCGTCATTGTATGTTGTAGGGCGTCCACTAATTTAGTTTTATTTCGTATGTCTGTGTTTCTGTTTTTATCGATTCTTCTTAGTTTCAGGATGCTCCTCTCCATTGCATGTTGGCATGACCGAATTTTATTCTTGATTATGTTGGTGAAAATCCATGTCTGACTTGAGTATGTCAAGGTGGGCAGGATACACGAATCCATTATAATCTTCTTCATCTTCAGACTATAGTCTCCTTTGAGGATTTCTTTCTGTGCCCAGTATTTTCTCCATGCCAAATTTACTCTTCTGTCTACTTCGTTTTCGTTTCTGTTGGAGTGGAATGATGTTAGTTTTCCGAGGTAAATATATTCCTTGACATATTCTATATTTTGGCCCTCTATACTAATTGGGGTTTCAATACTGTTGGTCATTATTTTAGTTTTGCTGGTATTCATTTCCAGTCCAATTTTATTGCTTTCACTAGCGAGGTTTTGAAACATTTGTTCGAGTCCTGTTGCAGTTTCGCTAAACATAGCTATATCGTCAGCAAATCTTAGGTGGGTTAGACGTTCATTGAGTACCAAAATCCCTTTGTCAGCCCAGTCTATGTTACGGAAGATATCTTGAAGGACTGCTATGAATAGCTTCGGCGAGAGAGGGTCTCCTTGCTTCACGCCCCGTTCTATAGGAAACTCTTCTCCTTTCCTTTCTAGTTTTATACTGCCTCGATTTTTAAAGTACAGATTTTTTATAACATTTATATATTTCTCGCTTATTTTGTTATTCCGAAGTGCTTCCCATATAGATGTATGTGAGATGCTGTCGAACGCTTTGGAGTAGTCGACAAATCCAATGTAGAGTGGTTTGTTGAATTCTTTGTATTTTTCTATTAACTGATCGACAGCATGGATGTGGTCATTGGTTGAGTAGTTTGGTCGGAACCCTGCTTGTTCGATTGGTTGGTTCTTGTCGATTTGTGGTGCAATTCTACTAAGCAAGATTGATGAAAACAGTTTGTATATGCTTGGTAGCAGACTGATGGGTCTATAGTTTCCTACTTCTAGTGGGTTTCCTTTTTTGTACAGTAGTATTATTTGTGAAAGACGCCATTGGTCTGGTACTTGTTCGGATTCCACCACTTCGTTGAAGAGTAATTTTAAATATGGAATCAATAGCGGAGCACCGATTTTAAGTGTTTCGTTGGTCAAGTTATCTGGACCTGGGCTTTTGTTCGTTTTCAATGCCTTGATGTGTCGCTGTACTTCTGTCTCGCTTATTGGATCTATTATTTCTTGCGTTTGTTGATTGTCTTCTATTCCCACATGCCTTCTTTCGTTTTCGACTGGTTTCACTGGGGCTTTTCTGTATAGCTTTTTATAGAATTCATAGGCGCATTTATGGACATCTTCCCTGGTTGAAGTTTCTTTATTGCCAGCATCATTTAGGCTCTGGATCCATGACATATGGGTAGATAGTTCCTTATTTGCCCGCTTTGAACTACGGAATGCTGTGAGGTTTTTTTCTATGATTTTCCTTCTGTGTGTGTTGTGGTCTCTGATAGCTTTATTTGTTTTCTTAAATAGTTGTTTTAGTTCGTATTTCTCTTCTTTTGTTCTCTTTTTTAGTGACAGTAGCTTTCCGCGTCTCGATATCAGGTCTATGGTTTCTTTTGTCAATATTTTTAGTTTGGGGGGTTTTTTTTTCTTGTTTTCCAATACGAGGCTTTTTGTTATTACCTGTTCCAGTTTGTTGGCTATAGTTTGCGCATCATTTTTGGTCTCTAGCATTTCTTTAAGTGTTTCTGAGTTGTTTTTTAAGTTTTGAATGTAGATATCTTTTTCTTCGAGAGTCTTGAGTAGGCTTGTTGAGGGTTTGAAAGATTTTCGGCTGATTTTGGGTGTTTCTAATGTTAACGGGAATCTGAGCATTCTGTGGTCTGATGGGAAGTTAACTTGGTTAAGTATTTCTACGTTTGTTACGCATTTTGGAACGTTGGTCAAGACATAGTCAATTTCGTTTCTTATTCTCTGGTTGGGAGATTGCCAAGTCCATCGGCGAGACAGTTTCTTTTTATAAAAAATGTGTTCATTACTGATAGCTTGTGTTCATTAGCATGTTGTATAAGGCGTTCACCTCTTTTATTTCTTTTCCCACATCCATATTTGCCTGTTATCATGTTTTCTTCTGGTTTTGTCTGGCCAATTTTAGCGTTGAAATCACCTATCACCATAAGATGCGTGTCTGATTGCTCTTGGGCTAGTTTTAGGTCTTTATAGAACTTGTTGATTTCTTCTTCGCTTGAGCCTTCGGTTGGTGCATATATTTGGATTATGGTGAGTGACAGTTTCCCAAATTTGAGTTTTAATATTGCTAATCTTTCAGATTTTCCTATAAAATTTACTATATTATTTTTGTACTTTTTCTTTATCAGGAAGCCTACACCATGCAGGCCTACTGTTTCTCCGATGTAACATAGGATATAATTTTCATGTTCTTCTATTGCTTGTCCCATTCTTCTGACTTCCGCCAGTCCTATGATGTCCCATTCAATATTTTCTATAGAGTTTTCTAGTTTTAGTAGTCTTTCTCTTGTTGACAGAGAACGCACATTGTATGTGCAGATTTTTAGTTGGTGTGCATTTCTTACGTTGTTTGATGGAGGGTGGTGGTCGTTCTCCCCACGGGGACCAGCCGGATTGGGGAATTTGGTTTTTGTTGTAGTATTGTTTGTTGTTTCTATTCTGTTTTTTGTTTCCAGTATTGTGTTGGTGTTGTTTGTTTCTTCTAAATTTAAAATTGATGTGCTAGTATCGGAATGTGTTCTTCTCTGACAATGAGTATGCCCTCTCACGCATGTACTGAAAGGCATCAATTTGGGGTGGGTCTTTTTGAAATGTTTCTGTGCAACTTGTTTTTTGCATTTTCGAAGTTGTCTTAGTGCTGGTGCCTGGGCTTGGGGTCTCTGACCTTTTCCTTTTCTCTTTTTCTACATCTTTCCTCTTGTTTTCCCTTTTCTTTTGTAATACATCTTTTGGTAGGTCTTGAGTAATGTAGGTACTCGGTTTTAGCTTCTTCTTGTTTTTCAAAATCTGTATTTTTTTCTGTAACGTTGTTGTTGTGAGTAGAATCGGTCTGATTTTTTTAGTATCTTTTGTCTTTTTACCCAGCCGCTGAACCCTATCTATATCACCTGCTCCAATTTCCACATCAATACCTTCCAGCGTAGACTTTACGAGAGAGGTTAGATCTTCTGTGTTTCCCTCTTTAGGTTCTGGGAGCCCGTGGATCAGTATGTTGTTTCTCTTGCTGCTGATTTCGAGGTTAGTTATTTTGTTTCTCAGAAACTCCACTTCACTTTTAAGTTTTATGTTTTCCTCTATTAACGGTTTGATTTTCTCGTCCACTTTCAGTAGTACAGTTGTTGTTATATTATCAGTTATTTCAATTGTTTGTAGATTTAGTTGTTCCTTCATTTTCGTGAGTAGGAGTGACATCTCTGATGACAGCTCGGTAGACATGGTGAAACGGAACGTAATTGTATTGAAGTTTCCAAACGTATTTTTATTGTATTGGTAGCACTGTGCCGCCTCGGGTAGTGACGTTACGACGGTCGTTTATTATATTTGACAATTGGCACTTAAGTTAACCTCACCCGATGATTTGAAGAGTGTTTCTTGATTTTCCAATTTATATACGAGATTTCGTTGTTTTGTTAACTGACTCGGGGCACACGCGTATATTAAGTATAATCGGTAGCACTTTTGCGACGAGTGATAGTTATTTCGCGCTGTGATTGATTTATTTATGAGAGCGTTTAGCTTTACGTCTGACTTCTAGCACCTTAGAAAGCCTTAATTACTACTGCTAATTAAAAACAGTTAAATACAAGTCAACCAGCAGACGTGTTTTGGTACGAGGTGTCTCGATTGAAAAATGGCAATGGAGACAATAAATTTCACTTTCTGCCTCGTTTTATGCTGTAAATATTTCTTTGGCGCACTCTAACGCTGAATGCGAACGGAAGTTTAGTAAAATTAATAATATTAAAACTAAGCAGAGGAACTCTCTGATCACCAATACGATAAATATCAATAAAGGTAACATGTTAGCTCAGCAAGCCATTCGTCGAAATTCAGGAAATTGTGTAAATTTTAACCCAAATAAGGATATAATTTCTAAGTTTGACCGCTAAAATTTATGAAAAGCACAAAGAAATCGTTATGGAATGATTATTTCTAAGTTATAATAATTTGTATTAAATTTATTTGCAAATAAATAAATAAAGTAGCTTGTTTTTCTCTCAATATTTTAAAGAAACTTTCCATTAAATTTTACTGTAATCTACTATATTTTTTTAGAAACTCCGGTATTTTTTAGCTGACAACACTGTATTTTTACTTTTAGGATCTTGAAGCGCTGCTTAGATAACACGATCAAGAAATATATAAAGTTATACGATTAATTAATTTTTATTGCGTGTGATATTCCTTCCTCTCTATTTTGCCCTGGTAGGTACTAAAGTATTACTCGATATTAATTTGTTAAGATTTTTTTATATCTTAAGAAATTATTTAGTGCCATAATGTAATTATGTAGTTGGATTTTATTAGAGAAAAGTATGAATGAAATGAATACTGACGTATGCAGATGATGTTGACTGCGCCGGCGCTAACCTGAGAAGAGAGTTAAGAGGCTGATAGTTGGAAAATCTAGTCTTATAAAACTAGACTATAACCTCGTCATAACGAGACTATGCTTTGCATCGGCTGAACTTCGTTGCAGGCATTTACGCAACAATATTATTTTTTGATTCGTTACCCTCGGTCGTCGTTGGAAAGTTTCCTAAGTGTCGAGAAGACTTATTTTTTTCTCATAAGTCACCACAAGAGGAAAATTGATTATAAGACGTATAATATGACGTTTCTTCCTCTTGATACCGTTCTATTATTTGGGAAATGCTGTCCTGTTACCACCCGTTGTCCAACACAAAACTGATCAGTCGACCGTCACATAATATGAAGTGCAGTAGTCCAGACACTTAAGCCTCGAAATCGCGAATAGTTCCGACAGTCTAATGAACTCACACCCTTCAAAACAGGAGAACGCGCACGGTTCACAGTAAAGTTGCGTCTGACATGTTGGAAGCAAATTGCATTGAAAATTATGATAAAATAATTAAATATTAAAAACGTTAATACTACCGATTTGTCACATTTATTAAACGCAATCAATATTATGAACACCAAGAAATCGAAAAACGAAAATAAAGTAGCATTAAATGACCGTGTTTATTGTACCTTTGGAAAGAAGAGAAATTTGATGAACGCAGGTGTTAGAGTTAGGGACAATGCAGTTGTCGTATTTCGCGTACTCGTTATTGGAATATTTTTAAACCAGTTATTAACAACTCCAAATGTAAGGATAAATGAAATACCTATAAGTTGACGTGTTTATTGGATAAGAAAGCGGGCCTCAACCTTTTTTTTCTTTCCGTCTTCTTGAATATATTCATGAGTCTTTTGGGCCTCAGTCATTTGATCTATAAATTGCATCACTTAAAAAACCATTTTCAAAAATGTCACTATGGAAAATTATGTGTTTGTGCAATTCACACACGATAGAAATGAAACTTCAAAAAAGTAACATATGAGACGATAAGATGTGTATAGAGTATCAGGATTAGGATAATTATAACGTTTATTATTTTGTATAATATTTATACCAAGTTTAAAAATTATGCATAACCATTTTAATGAGGTTATACATGTGATCTATAAGCAGTAAGAAACAAGAATGAAATTTATTGATTATAAAATATTAAAATGCAATTTTGTACTTAAAACAAATACCGCGGAGCACTTGCACAAACGGGTGAGAATATGAATGCTACACGGTCAGCTGATGCGAGCCATGGGCGCCGCCATATTGACCTTGGCTGCTCTGCCTTTCACTTTACCCTTACTCCGCGAACGGCTGTAATGCGACATGCGATGGATGGAAGAAAAAATTTGAGGCGATGGAAAAAAAAGTTTCACTTTAAAAATTGTAACTACCTTTTTCGTAGGTCATGAAAGAAAATTAATAAATTAACTCTTGTTCATTTTTATATTTAATAATCATTTGTTTAATGAGTTTCTATTATATACTGAAAAAGCAATGATTATCTAATGTGATTTTTAAAAATGTAATTTAAAATAACAATTTCAGAAAAATTGAGTATGGGTTGAGTACATTCAATTCTTAAAATATTATTAAAACGTGAGTTGATAAGGCGAGTTTGGCAAACAATTTTAGCGTACTTCAATTTAGATTATTTACTTGTTAAAACAATATTTCACAAAACGGGAACACTGTGACATAAAAAAATGTTAGAGTTTTAATTAACCCGTTGACCATAATACAGTAGGTACTCACTCTTACACCCATTTAATCTGCATATAATTGAATACATTATATGCATATGAAAACTAATAGAGTTAATTATAGAAATATACGTATTTACTGCCGTTAGATAGATCTTGTATGACAAGGAAAATAGGCCCACTACTGGAGAATAATAATTATCAGAAGACAATGATAATACAAAAAAAATAATTTACATTGTTTATACTTTACATTATCTCAGGGAAAAATACTAATTTGTTACATAAAAATAATTATTTATGTCATTCAAAAAAACCTTAAAGATAATGATATCGGTTATATTTTCTTTTTTTCAATATCATTTTTATGTGATTGATTACCATCGATTGGTTTCTGTGAAAATGAAATTCATATTTGTAAATTAAACCACATATATTTAAAACATAATTCATCATAATAAATTTACCTGGGAAATCTTCGAAGAAATCGCTTGCCAAACATACAAGTTGATCTTCTTCAAGCCATTTAAATACAAATGAAATTACACATATTAGACTTATCGTGTAGCAGCTCAAAATGTTTGTTTTAACCAAGAATGCGAGCGTGTTGATCTCATACCAAAACATTATATCACGTTAACAATAAAAGTAAAGCGGTAAGATAGCATTAACAAAATCTTAAAAAATCGGACGCAATGAAGAATGCCGAAAATGATTTAAAACAGATTCGAGGGTCAGCGGTGAGTAGTATGCTGCATGTCGCACGCAATCATCTATAAATGACCTTTCTTGCTCTATATTCTTATAGTAATTTCAAGGAGTATACGAGCAGGCCAGCCATCAGAAGTAGATGGTCACCGCCACCCATGAACACTAGCAACGCCAGAGGAGTCATCAACTGGGTGCCGGCGTTTTAGGAGGGAATAGGATATCCAATAGAGAGGGAATCGGACTGATGGAAGGGAAGAGGGTGGAGTGGGCCACCAGAACTTTAATTTTCAATTGCCTTAAAATTGAAAAAAGAAAGTATGTTTATATCATGTTGATAGGGAACAGAGAAGTCGTCCGGTTTTGACCTAAACAAATGAACAAACATATGTTACTAATCACACTATGATGCCTTTTAAATCGCAGACGTTCTAAGACAAAGATCTCGCTGGTTAATTATATAGGAGAAGATTAAAATTATTTACATTGTTGTGACTAATTCAATGACTCATTTCAGCTTTCTACATAAAGCGTATCGGTTAAAATATTTCTTATCAAAATTGTGGCCGACTTGATTTTTTTCGAACAGTGTATTAATTATTTTGCTCTTATCTGCCTAAGGTATGGCCTAACTACTCGGTTTACCTGAGCGTGCAATGGGGCGGAGCGTGTGGCGTGCATGACAAACAAATACTTTGTCTATCTATTATCATGCAACCTTCATAGTATTTGAAGAAATTCAAATTCAAAGATGTCTCTATTTCGTAGGTTACATGTATATATAATTCTTGAAATATAATCATTAGAGTATGAATTTATCAACTACCAATCGACAGAGTGTGTTTATTCATTTTCAACGCGAAGTCGGCAGTCTTGGTTGGAGTATTCAACACCGCGACAGATTTTTATTACCCCACTGCTAAAATATTTTTTTATAGGAAATTCCTTATCGCACATTAACCTCCAGACGCTTGGCAAATGAGAGCTAAGCCGATGAAAGTATCAGACGCAACAATTTTGGTATAATTGGCATTTCAAAAGCTCCTCGCAAGCGTGTCTTGTGCGTATTCAACGCTCATATCATGTTGAATACGCCGGTTCTCGTCCGATCACCGAAGTTAAGCAGCGACGAGCGCGGTCAGTACGTAAAATTCGTGACCGCCTGGGAACATTACGTGAAATTGGCTTTTTACTACTGCACTTTTTTGTGTGTAATTTAATAATAATGTGTTTATTTTCATAATGAAAAAAAAATGCAATTTACAGATTGACCACTATTTCTTCATTTTTTTTTTACTTTACATATAATTACACTCAAACCTTGTTAATTTATTTGATTGTGTCTGTTACTTAATATATATAATTTATAGTAAAAAGTACTTTGTTCCACTCTAATGTCCCACATTTTTTTGTTTTCCTCGCAACACCTATCGTTTCTTTTACCTTTCTGAAGGTGCAAACGAGCGTGATAGTCACCAAAAAGTAGATGATCATCTACGTCCATGGACATTCACAACACCAGGAAAATCGCTATTCTCCCACAACCATTTATTTTAGAATCAAAATCTTGGACCTTGAAGCCACTACGTTGAACAAGCGCAGAATAATTAAAAATGCTAATTAACGGCAATACATTTTTAATTATGCCCCTTAATGACGATAACTGAAACTGAAAGAAATGGCCATACGCCTTTACAATCGCTTTCTTGGCACTACATTTTAAAAAAATGTATTCATGTAGGCAATAACAATTATCAGTAACGACGAATGACTCATTACCTTATCGTGTTATAATCATGACAGCATTAGTTATCGACATTATATAAAACGGTCAAGATTAAAATAACCAGTTGCACTCGGCCCTTCGGAAGTTATTCACCATGATTTACTACATAGTGAGCGGTCTGTTGATATTTGCGTGTACGATCTATTATTGGCTAAAAACTAAATACAGCTATTGGTCCAAAAGGGGTATCGTTTCACCGCCGATTGTGCCGGTTTTAGGGAACTTCAGTTCAGTTACGCTTCAGAAACAGAGCTATTTCGACTTATTCACCGAATTTTATAACAACTATGCCGATCAGAAATACATCGGTGTCTACATCGGACTTAGACCGACACTGATAGTGAGAGATCCAGAAGTGATAAAGCAGATATTGATCAAGGACTTCAGCCAATTCCAAGATAGAGGTGTATCTTTTACTGATAGCGATATAGAGCAGAACCTCTTCTTTGCGGAAGCCGACGTTTGGAGAGTCCTCAGGCACAGACTGACACCGATTTTTACCACTGGAAAGCTGAAAACCATGATACCACTAGTACTGAAGAGTATGAATGGATTATTAGACTACGCTGATAGAACGATCGGAGAAAACGGTGTCATGGAGATGCGTTCTTTGGCATCGAAATACACTCTGGACGTCATAGGCTCCTGCGCTTTTGGTGTCGAAGTCGACGCGTTCAGTGAAAAGGAAAATGTATACAGAGAAATCGCTAATAGGATGTTATTATTCGACAGCAAAGTTGCCATTTTTAGATTCATCAATTCACTGTTTCCTGGCCTCCTAAAAACGTTAGGAGTAAAAAGTGCTCAAAAGGATATATTCGATTTCTTTGTTAATATGGTCAACGAAATAGTGAAAGAACGGTTTGGGAAGCCAAAGGTTCGTAAAGATTTTATGGACTTCATGATCGAACTGAAAGAACAAGGTCGAGTGGTCAGAAGAGGTGACGACCATGAAAAGGAACTAGAAATAACGAATGAATTAATGGCCGCCCAAGCGTTCATATTCTACCTCGGAGGTTTCGAAACGTCATCTGGGACGATGTCGTTCTTAATGCACGAGATTTCTCAAAATCTAGATATTCAGGAACGCTTGCACAAAGAGATAAGCGAAGTCATAGAGAGACATGGAGGCGTGACCTATGAAGCGATAAATGAGATGCGCTATTTAGAAATGGTGTTAGACGAAACCTTGAGGAAGTATCCGATACTAGGCGTATTGGTTAGACAATCTATAAGCCCTTACACATTTCCAAACTCAAAAATATCGTTAGAAAAGGGTACTAGTATCATTATACCTGTATACGCTCTTCATTACGATCCGCAATATTTTCCCAATCCGTTGGAATTTGATCCGGAAAGGTTTTCTCCTGAAAATAAAGCCAAATTACCGTCGTGTGTTTATTTACCGTTTGGGGACGGACCTCGCAATTGCATCGGTAAGTCACATAGCAACAATAATAGTATTCTACATTTTGATATAATTCCACAAGCGACAGAATTCCCCTTTTGTACATTGGATAAACACATTTAAAAATTCATGAACGATCAGCCATAAATTCTTGAAAGATGTGAATTAGGAACATTACAGGAATACTATGTAATAGAGAAACATAAACACTGGGAAAAAGTAAACATATTGCTGTCAAAGAATTAAAGCTAAAAAAGATCTTTTCCTTAACCAAATTCTTTTTTTCTAATAAATATGCCACCAATCTACTAGTAATTCTATGTAACGAAGTAAACGAAGTTCTTCATAGACTTTCATTAGCTTAGTTTTTCATTTCGTATATGATATAGGATTAAATACTCAAATTTTGAGTAGTTCATGTTGGTATATAAGATTTATTTGCACATTGTAATCTTTTATACACTTAAACCGATATACGATTATAAAAATAACGCAAAGAAACGTAAGTATAATATTGAAACGAATTAAATTATCAATTTATTCGTTTTATTTCATGGTACAACTTAGCAATTCTTCGAAAAAATTTCATATTTACGGTGAAAATTTATCATAATTAGATTTAAAAAAACGATTTTGAGTACTCAAACATATTAATTGGACTTTGCATAAATGCAGTAAATACTGATTAAATAGACTAGATCTAACAATGTAGACTGCGGCCCTTTGGTCTATGAAATAAGCTGCCAAACCAAATCTTATTTAGACTTTTACGAAATTGCAAACTTTAAAATTAAAATTGTACTTTATTTCGTACTTATTTCGACATCATTCGAAATAAGTACCTAGCGAGCTGTCCCGAAAGACCCTACAGCAAAATATTAACTTTTGTATATTAAATAAATGCATCCCTTATTTTTTAGGAATGCGATTCGCAAAGGTGCAGTCTATGATTGGCCTGGCCGGGTTTTTGCACAAGTACAGGGTGGAACCGACGGGACAAACAAAGAGACATCTGGAGATCGAGCCGAAGTCCGGGACTCTTACGTCCAAGGATGGGATTTGGGTCAACGTCAAAAGAAGATAAAGAACAGTGATACAGTGATGCTAACGAAAAATGAAGAATCGGCTAAACGAATAATTAAACAGATAATTATTATTGCTGCTACCAAATCCTACAACAAGAACGAGTGTTAAATTGCTATTAGAATTGTTTTAATAGTTTAAAGTTAACCAAGTTCATATTTCCAATCTGCTATCAGCAATATCATATCGCTGAGTAGCCTGTATTTTAAATATTCTTTGTAAGGAAATGGTTAGAAATAAAGCTGTTGGTACAAAAACATTTCATTAAAATATTTTATACTAGCTCAACAGATGTCGCTCAATTGGACCGAGCTGACGTTACCTGCCACTTCACTGCTGTCAGCGTAACAGCAAATACAAATCATTGTGAAATCGGAATGAATGCATTTATTTATCAAAATTTACCAATTTAATGCCAGCCACATTCGCGCCTCTTTGTCAATGTCCAACGCCAAATGGAGCCAACGTGGCGCAACCCTTGTGGCAAAAAAATAGTGGTGCTCCCGTTACGTTCCATAAAACCTTTACTCATAAATGTCATTTGTACAGAAATAAAAAAGTGGTTAAATAGTTTTACAGATAATTTCAAAAGATTGCCCTTTGACAAATTTATAAGTGAAAATCCTTTAAAAATATATAATTCAATTTTATGTACTTACGTGGTCGACAATTTCTTTAGAGCATCATACGAGCTTCCTTTAACAGTACATAAAGAATGAAGGCTACAAAAAAACATTGATATAGCATACCCAATCTGATTTCTAACATTAAAATGATTTTGATAAGTTTGAATTATAAACAAAGAATATTTGTATATAGTAGTTGGTTAAAGAATATTAGGAACCTGGATTTCGTCGAATATAAATAAACTTTACAGCCGGAATACAATATTTTATTAAGTTCATATTTGTAGGACGTGTACTTACCCTTAAAATAAGGAATCCAACCTCTATATATTCGTTTTAAATGACTGACAATGATTTTTTTTCCAGGAAAACCGAGGAAAATTTAAATATTATACAAGAATCTAATCTCATCACATTCATATAAACTTTGAACAGGATTTTGATTGGCATTTCTAATTACATTGGGTTTTACAAATTTAAAACATTTTTTTTTATACAAACTATACATAGATATTCAAAATAAATTTTGACTGGTTTTTCGATCATTTTAGAAATCGCAGTTTAAAAAAAGAGCTATCTTTATTTTAACATTTGCATAGAAGAAATAAACACAGGTATTTTAAACAAAAGTAATTGAAGTATGAAAAACTATACGACATACATTTTAATAAAAATCATATAAAAACACATTTAAAAAAATTTAAAAGTTAAATATGATTTATAAGTTTTTATCGCGTATGATATTTTTCCCTCGCTATTTTGCCATGGTAGGCAGTAGTGCTATCTGATATAAATTTTCTTAAAATTTTCTTTACATTTTAGTTAACTTAGTGGCATAATATAATTTTGTAGTAAGCTCTATTAATAAAGTTTATTTTTTAATTACATTGATTAATCTTTTCTTAAGATAAGAGTATAGAATTAAATTGATACCGATGTATGCAGACGACGTTGGCTCCGTCGACGCTAACCTAAAAAAAGGGTTAAGAGACTGATTTTCGAAAAGTCTAGTTTTGTAACGAATCTATGCTTTACATCGGCTGAACTTCGTTGCAGGCATTTACGCAGCAATATCATCTCCTGGCGCGTTGCCCTTAGTAGTCGATGGGGCCTTAGCTAGATACCGAAAAGGCTAATTTTTTTTCTCATAACTCACCACATGAAATCAATTGATTATAAAACGGACGTTTCTTCCACTTGATACAGTCCTAGTATTTGGAAAGTGCTGTCCTATTGTCGCACGTTGTCCAACACAAAACTGATCAGCCGACCGTCGTACATTATGAAGAGCAGTGGTTCAGACTCTTGGCCCTCGTAACCGCGAGCAGTTCCGACGGGCTGTTGAACTCGCGCCCTTCCACACGCAAGAGCGCGCGCTGTTGACAGTTGCGTCTGACGTGTTGGAAACAAATTGCCGCGAAAATTGTGATAGAATAATTTAATATTAAAATGATTAATAGTACCGATGTTCTCATATACGGAATTTTATTAAGCGCAATCAGTATAATGAAACGCAAGGCGTTGCAAAAATAAAAAATAGAATAGCATTAAATTACTGTGTTTATTGTACCCATGAAGAGAAGAGAAATTTGATGAATGCAAGTGCTAAAATTGACATGTTTCGCGTACTGTTTCATGGAATATTTTTAGACCAGTTATTGATCTAAAATCAACTTTAAATACAACAATAAATGAAATACCTATCAGTATACGTATCCATTATATACGTATACAATGAATATATGTATTCGGTATCATAAAATATATTATAAAAACTCAAATTGATAAACATACATATGTTTATCAAGGAATGCACGTGAATTAATTAGCATCATACCCTGGCAAAATCAAAATCAGAGTCCAAAGTCTCAGAGAAACGATTCAAGGCCAATCACAATGCTGTCATACATAGATATAATCTCTGGTAAAGAACTCTTTCAAGAACACTAGGCAAGCAAATGCTAGTACCCCACTCGGCGTAAACTGTCTTGTTCTTCAAGTGGGATGGTACAAACTTAAACCTCCGCCAAAAAAAAGCAATTACGCAATTGTGTTGTTACCCACGATTTGCATCAGTGACGTAGCTAACATGGGTGGCACCTGGAGCGGATATCGTAGTGTCGCCCCAAAAAATACAAACGACAGTTACGCAATCTGCCACAATTTTATGAATTTCTATAGGTGGAAGAACTGATGTACGGTTAAGATTATTTTGTTGTGTATTTTTTTTTTATGAATCCACATTTCACGATCGGGTAAACTCGAATGCCACCCATAAATGTTAGTTGGCCTGGAACTTCTACATCCGTTCAGGGCATCGTTATCTTCTTCCTCGAACGTAACAGTAATCCATGTTTGGTCTCCTGTCACAATATCTTAAACAACATTCGGTCATCCGTGATCGTACTTTAACTATATTTTTTAAAACAAATCAACTGCAATCCGTTTCTATTTGAGATGAGTTCGTGAGAAATCTATCGAAAATTATAACTTTATAGTGTTGATGTGTTTATTTTTTCAATTTGACTTATCAATCCTTAAATGATAGGTGACACTTTGATTTTCTTCAGTCAACTGCATGACAGTAGCCACATTATCCTTAGTGATTGTAGTTAAAGGGTGACCTTCACGAAAACCATTATGGTGAGTAACACGATCACCATTAAATTCTACATACCAACGCCTTACAATGGTTATCTACATAAAAAGTGTTTCCCTCACAAAAGCATTTTGAAAACGAGTAATGCAATTTCGAAAGAGGAGAGAACATTTAAAATGTCAAAAATCATTGCCTTACATTTTTTTCAGGTCAAGAAATTCCATTTGTGCTACAGATGTTGCATTCCGATTTGCAAGAACAGATGAAATAGTATATTCAAAATATTTATTAATTATCCTTAAAAAATATGTCATTGGAATATATTGAAAAATAATAATAATAAATGCTCTAATATATTTAAAAAAATATGTGTCATTCCAAATTCTAATATTTTCATATAAAGCTTTTAGCTTCGAGCTTTTAGTGCGCCATAAATTAAAATCCGAACATTTCGTTGAAAAGAAATTTAAAAAAAGGTTACGTAATTGTTAAACCACGTTTAACAGTAAAATGGATGCATTTAATCCCTTTTTTGTTTCATAACTCCAAGCAAACATTTAGTTTATAAAACACGGCGGCGACGACAGAAGAGGCGCTCGGGGACGCCGGCCGATGCACGCCCAGCGACAGTTTAACGAAACAGCTGTCTGAGCTGGTCTAGGTGTAGGCTCTTACGAGCGGCTGTAGCTGGATCGTTTCACGCAACGCTTAAAGAGCTTAAAAAGCTTTTTAGTTTTCTCAAATCTCTTTGACAAGCTGAGTTTATTTCCTTTTGTGGACTTACCGATTTCGAATCGACGTGTCGATTAATTCTAGTAATTTATTTTAGTCCATGGTTACACAAAAGTGGATTTAAAATAGCATCCGTTCAGTACACATGAAATCGGAATGTAATTTTTTTCGTTCTGTTTTAAATTCTCGTGAAATATAGAATTCTTAGATTAAGTAAATTATTCTATAAATCTAATTGAAGATATTGGAAATTATTGGACTACAACAAAATATAAATCTATTGACAAGTTGTGACAAGGCCTCTTTGTTCCCTCATCGGAGTTCAGTACATAAACGTAATGACTTATCACATAGTAATATACATTTAGTCAGTGTTTCGACTCCGTACGAGTTCCACGCGCAGTTAAGTGCGCCCCTCTAATAATAGAAAATATTTAATAGTGAACATGAACTTTATTTAGCTTTATTTAACAAAGCTCCCAATAACCTACAGAAATACCAACAATTTCTAACGGAATCCACAATCTTTCAATGTGCATACAACACAAGTACACTCGCTATAACAAAGCTACATAACTTTACTATAGCAAAACGTTTTACGCCCGTGCGCTTGTACCATCCACTCGACTAATACTATCGCGAGACATTAACATTTTGTGTAGAGTACCCTACGACTGTACTACTAAGTGAGAATATTAAAAAATAAATCTTTACTCTGTGAATATTGGTTCATATTCCTTTCAACATCATTGTGCCCATTTTAAACTTGTGAGCGTACCTCACGGTAATACTGTGACCATACCGGCACTAACTATACATTTTGCCTTGTCTGTGTCTATGCCTTTTCTATACCTATTGCCCCATTATCCGGTGAATGGTAAGTTCGCCGTTGAGAAAAATTAATATCGACGGGAATTATCTCACAGCCCGGCGGTACAATTTTCTAGAATCGTATGTGACGTAAACACATTACAACAAGATCGCTTACATTTTCACAACCGTGTGTAGTATCTACAGTTGCATTATTTTGTATCCGTCCGAAAAAAACCCTTTTTCGGTTATGAACATTTCGCGTGTACAGATGCCGCTGCGGACGCGTGGTCGCGCCCAACTTAACATAATCAAAAAATAGTTTAGCTTTGTTCATACGTTCAGTTAATCGTAAGCGTGTAGTTTTGGCGATCCCAACGGGAGCATCTTGTGTCCCGAAATATTCTGACTCGTTTTTAGCATTCCGTAGGCAAAAATGAACGCTTACTGTGCCGTCAAAGCCGTTCGTCTGTCTGTCCATCCGTCGATAGGTCCGTCTGTATGTCACAGGGGGGTGCACTCCATACATGTTACAGAAGCTGAATAAAAAGAGTGTGTGCTTAAGACTGCACGGCAGAAGTGAAAACTTCATTGGCAATCGTAATCAATTTATATACAATACACTACTACACTATATATATATATGTATATGTATATGTGTGTGTGTGTGTGTGTGTGTGTGTGTGTGTGTGTGTGTGTGTGTGTGTGGTAAATAATAATATGTATTATGTAGTATTATTAGGGATCGTATTAGTAAAATAAATGAGAAACAGGTCAGAAATGAAAGTTAATATTTATTAAACTTTATATAAATCAAATTATTTATTTACGTTATTGTGTTCTACAAACGATACAATGACTTTCGATTGAATTTTACTTATATATCTAGAAAAAATCCATCAATTGTAGTTCCGTATTTTGTTGTAATTTTATTTTTATTGTTTGACATATTTAAATTACTTATACCAAAGAATCACTCTTCATAATAACAATAACAATAATTATGATTTTTATAATTTTTACAATGTTTTTTCAATATATAATATTAGCACGATAAACCGCTAACTACACACACTAACCTCACAATGTAAACCAAATAATTGTTAAATTAATTATTATTACGTACCAATAATAACTATTAAATCAATGAAAACAATTATTACGTACGAATTGAATATACTAAACACAGCGACACAACAGCGAAGAGCATTGACTGTATCTTTCTCGCTCGGGTACACTCGGCGGTCCCGAGTTCACCCGATCGAACCTTTCCCTTCAGAGCGTGACGGATCAGCCTAAATTACTACCTACAAAAAATCTGTGTGCGGTGCGCCATAGGAAGTTTTCACTTAAAAAATTTCAGCAAATATCAACGCATGCCATATATTTCTACAATTATCTTAAAAACACTAAGGTTTATGAACGAATTTTCTTGATTAAGTAAATAATTTTAGAAATAATACCTCTGAAATTAGCACAACTTGTTTATTAAGCCGTATATTTTTAAAACTTTATTTCATTAATATTTAATATATTTAAACCGTATATTCTAAAAATATTTTAAAAAATGCGAAGGTAACTCTTAATAAGTACTTTAAACGAAAACTATTTTGAACATAATCGGATAATTATTCTGAGTTATTGACGAAGAACTTTGCTTTCTCAATAAAAGACCCTAAGTGCCACGAAAATACGCTCCTTTGCTGATGTACTTTGGTTTACAGTAGTTTTAAGAGTACCTAATAGTCGATATATCTTCTCGTTTCTCTAATTACAGGCGATTAAAGTGTTTATATCTACTTTGTGCGAGGAACCTAAGAAAAAAGTGGAACAGTGAAGTTTTTTTCGTCTGTAGTGCAGTTGTTTTTAGAAACAGCTGCGGAACCTACACTGAGCAGAGTCCAACATGCTCTTGGCCGGTTTTTTTCTTATTTACCCCATGATGTGGGGTATCGTTGAAAATCTCATTTACAACATTAGGGGTCTGTGAAACTATGTTGTGATTTAGCGATCCGGTTGCGAAATGTTAAGTTTTAAAGTGCTAATTTTTCTTTAAGTCTAGTGTTTTCAACCAGGTAAATGGTTATTCTTGGATATGTGAAAAAATTCACGACAATACAGTGAAGTCAAAAAAAACTATCACAGCCAAATAGGCTTCACAAGTTAATGAGTAATACTCAACCAACTTTTAAAATATATTTGAAGAAGTTAAAAGCAAAATGTTGTACAAATTTCATTGATATTTACTTAGATAGCGTTATACGTTGTAAAACCTTAAAGTAGTTATAAGTATATAGACTATACTTATAGTTACTACATGTACTTATAATTACTACAGGCACGCATAGGACGGGTGCATGTGTATTTGTGTATGCGTGTGTGTGTGTGTTTGCGCGTGAGCGCATCTGTGTGCATGCGCGTGCGTGCGTGCGTGCGTGCGTGCGTCTCTCTCTCTCTGAGTGTGTATGTATGTAAGTTTCTATTGAACCCTCAGGACACAAGTTCTATTCCCACTTGTCCGTCCTTTTGAATTAGTTTTGGACGCTAGCAAAGTTAACAAAAAGAAAGCTCACACTACATAATAATTAATTTTTATGTCCCCGGGCATCTGGCGGCTGGTGCACACACGAGCCACCGCTGAGCTTTACTGCACTATTATCGTTTCTTCGTCCAGGTAATGATACTTAGTAGATAATGAAAAACGATTATGAAAAAACGGTTAACAAGTGGGACTGTTGTTGCTAACTCGCTTTCGTAAATTTCACTTTGCACATAAAAAAATGTTAATATGATTACATCATTGTTATTGTCATTTTCTTTTTCATTTTTTGTGTCCTTACCATTACAATCTAAATACCGCTTGCCGTGGACGTAATACCTAGCTTTTGGCCTAGGGGGGTAAGTCAGATTTTTTTAGGTCAGATCATGTAAACGGGACGAAATATATTGTAGAACATATAATTTCCAGAGGGGGGCACTGCCCTCCCCTGCGCCCCCCTTGGTACGCCTATGAACAAAGCTGTAAATTACAAAATTTCGATAAACATATCGTTTGGAAAAATATTTTAAAAACATTTACAAACGTATATAAATTTTCAGGGCTTAGTTTAAACTCAATTAAACTGTCTATGTTTATTTTTTTTTTTTCGTACCGCGTACAGGACATACCTATTGAGTATAATCGCTCGAACGTGCTACAAAAACAATTCTGCTATGAATACGTTTTAATTATTTGTGAACTACTGGAATACGAGTTCTCGCCTTGAATCGCAACTGCATCTCAATCTATGTTCAGAAGAACAGCCTGTTAAAAATACCAGAATAGAGCCACTGCTTCTGCTCAGAGTTGTAAGTCCACTTCAGTGCCACTTTCCGTCCGATCCGGTGCCATTCTCGGCTTCTGTCCCGCTTCTCCTCACGGCTCAAATATAACTGAAAACTAGACTATGAGAATCATCTCATCTTGGTCTTGCTTTCGCTTATCACTGCGGTCCCGTTCACAATTCCTATACCAATCTCGATCTCGCAAGAGCGAGTTCTTAACGTTCTAATACCATCCTCGATTCCGGTCATGCTCCCACTCTCACTCCCAATCCCGCCCTCGCTCATAGTTACAATTTCAATGGCAATTTCACTTTTATTTTCACACCCGGTCCCATCTTTAATTCCGATTTTGCTCAAATTTTCAAAATCGATCCTGGTCTAATTCTCGGTTTCAGTTCCGGGGCCTTATTACGTAAAATAGAAATCGATTGCAATTCCGGAATCGAAAAAACTACGTACACTTATCGAGGACCGATGACTGTACAATAATATGGTATAATTGAATTGATCTGATGATTGAGCCAGAAGGTAAGCACTAACACTCCATAATAGAGCAACGTAGCCTGGCCTTATTTGGGCTTAATGGAATTATTTTAAGTGCACTTTAGCCATAATTGACTTTCAGGGTCTGTGATGGAGCCCGACGGTTGGCACCGGAGTTAACATATCATAACGAAACAATATATCCTAACCGTATTTGGGCTTGTTGGAATTGCTCTGAAATGTGTTTTGACCAATTCTCAACCAATATGTACCAAAATTTAGTCGGCTCTTTTTTTAAATAGTACCAACTATTTATTGCCTTAAATTGCACAAAAATTGCTTTATTTATTCAAGAGATATCGTTGAAGAAAAATGTTCAGAAAATTTGTTTTCTTATGATACTTCTCCAACTACTCTAACGATAAATTTCAAAATCTAACCAACTATTCTGCTAAGAAAGCAACGTCGATCGTTCCAAACGGCATTAAAACGGTTGGTTTGTTCGTGAGATATCGTTAATAAAAAATTCGCAAAAAGTTTCAATATAACTTTAAAACTTCTTGTTGGATTGATATTCGGTATCGGTCAACTTCCTTTGCTTAAAAACTGCATCGAATACCTCAAAGCAGATAAAAACGAATAAGGCGTTAGATAAATGTCCACCGTAGATTAAAAATAAAAAAAAGCAGTGTTTTTTTTTAATAAATCTAGATGTTTGAATTTAAAGAGATGAAAACGTATTAAGAATATACTTTTGAACTCGAAAAGCTTTAAGAAATACAAAAATCTATCTTTTGTGCTTACTCAACAACTTACTACAAGGTATATTTTTGAAAACTATGCTCGATAATAGTAAATATTTGCAGAAACAACCTACAATGGTCAATGATTTTCCGAAATTTCGAGCTCGAAAAACTTAGAGATAAGCCTTTAAGCCGTGAGGAAACTATATTTTTGAATTCATACACATTGAAAAATATCATAGGAAATTTTAGGGGTGGTCTACAAGGTCAACGGTTTTACAGATTTTTTAAATTATTAAGTACTAAGTGGTAACCCTATCTTTTACATCCACATCTTATGTGTGTTCATTATTCTAACATTAATACAGAAAACTAAAAGACTGACTTTCAGGGTCTGATGATGGAGCTTCCAAACTTCCAGCTCCGTTATCAGACCCTGAAAGCCAAACATAGTGAAAGTATATTCCACAACAATATCAACAAGTCCAAACACAGCTAGGCTGCGTTGTTTCATTATGGAGTATTAGCGTCGACCTTCCGGCTCCATCATCAGACCCTCTCTCAAAATCACTCATGGTGAAAGTACATCTCAAGACAAATCTGACGAGCTCAAACACGACTAGGATATGTTATTCCGTTATGGAATTCCTGTGCCTACTTTCTGGCTCCATCATCAGATCAGTCCAATTACACCATATTATTACAACGTTATAGGTCCTCGATAAATATGCAAAGATTTTATTTAATCTAACGACTTACACAAAAAAAAAATTTTTCACTTTATACGAAATACGAATGACCGAAAATTGATTGTAAATCGCTTGAGAATCGCTATAGACCAGTTTTCGGTTTGAGAGCGCAATTTTGGAATAATTGCGAAATCGCGATCCATAACGGTTTTTGAATTCAAATATACGATTAAATTCCATTTTGATAATTCAGTGATTTCATTGTAAAGGCAACACTCTTGATAGAAGACAATTAACATTTCGAAATATCAACTTCGAAATTACTAAAATAATTTTAAAGTCATGCATAATCAGAAATCGATTTCTTTTCGATAACAAGGCCGCCGATCGCTCTCAGATCAGATTCTAATCCCTATCGCGGTCTTGTTTTCTTTTGCGATCCCGATCGTACTTTTGGTGTCGCTTTTGTTAACGTCGAAGTTGCATTCAATCCCCGGCATTATTCGGTGCCGTCGTTACACAACGAATCAGAGATGTCGTCGCCAATCGTAAGCGCCCCCGTTCGAGAAGTTCACCTCGAAAGCTCTTCAATAAAAAAATACAGTAACAGGCGCCCGCATCAGATAGCATCTGCAATGTTCGCACCTCGGGCCGCGGAGCGGGCGGCGGGGGCCCCCCGGCCGCAGGCTCTATAAATAACGCGGCTTTGCCCCTTTGTGCCGCGAAATGAGATACGTAGATTGCGATCAGCGGCGGCGCGGCGCCGCCGTCGCCTGTTGGAACGTCTTTTTAACGCGACGACAATTCCGCTCGGCCGGCGTAATGCGGCGCGCGCGGGCGCCGGCTGTCGCGCCCCATCCGATAGTATTTGGATTGTGTTAAATTTTAACTTCCGGCGTCACAAATTATAAAATCGGTCTAGAGCTCGATGGATTAGTAAACGTAGTATTCCGTAACAATGCCTAATCAATAGCCGTACGATGGTCAGATTTAGATTTGTTTAAATACAAAATTTTCTTGTGTTACTTATAAAATTTTGTTCTATAATGACTCCTTTTTAAAAAATTTTTTTCGATAAATAACTTTTTTTGTCATTGTCTATAATCTTAATTAATATCGGAGATTACTTTAGAAATCAATTATATAAGATCCCGATATGGAATATTTATGGAAAAAATTATGCAAGCGTTGTTATTTTTCTGTCCTCATTCACAATATTGATTGTTTTTTAGTTGTATTTTAACATCGTTGTATAATGATCAATATGATCACCCGTCACGTGGGACACTGGGGTTCGATTCCCCGCCGGGAAGGCTTCTTTTTTTATTTATTTACTATTGATATTGATATTTAATATTATTATAATTATTGTTAACGATAATAGTAAATGAGAATAAAAAAACATACACGCTTTCATTATTATAAGAGATGCTTTTATTTACCCTCTTTAGCTTTTATTATATTCGAAGACAATCGTACTTAAGACGTAAACTCCAGTCTTGCATCGGAGCTGACACACACACACGCATATATATATATATATATATATAATTTTCATATATATATCGGATAAAAACATATAATAATTTTCATAAAATTAACAAAAATTAGAAAAGCTTTTATAAAATCTGTATAATATAATTATTATTACACTCTCAAAAAAGTTGTAAAATTGTCCTTTATTACCATCGTAAAATACCTTCTTGTTTATCTAGTTATACAGGAGACTAAAGAGCTTATATTTATTATGTGCGAGAAACATGAAAAAAAGTGTAACAAAGTAGTTTTTTCATCTGTAGTGCATTTCTTTGCAGTAACATCTACGAAACCCTACATTGAGCGTGGTCCGACATGATCTCGTCCAATTTTTATTTATATAGATGATTAGTGTATAATTTGCTACAGCGATACTCCGCGAAACGTTGGCTATTGAAACTTTACAAATGACCTGGTATCTCCCACCTTTTTACTTCTGTGTGCCTCTTTAGCTAGCTCAGATCCGTTGCCCACACGCCGCATGTTTTTAAAAGTTACTTATTAAAAATTCGAATTTAGCACCCGAACGTGCTAAGTGTAATTTTAATGACAGATCTACAAACGAAATTGTATTTTTAGAAGTTTAAACCCTCTTTCGTCTCCTTTTAAATTAACATTTAATAAAAAGTCACTTTTAAAAGAAAATTTGTGTCCTTGTCTTCCTTTTAGCGGGTTTTGGCTTGAACTTAAAAAGGGGAATGTGGAACGCAAATTTTAATTTAAAAATGATTTTCTGTTAAATGTAAATTTAAAAGGACACGGTGGAAGAGGTTCTTAATAAAATTATGTAAAAGAACAAAATTTAATAGAATCCTTGTACATTTTAATTTTGTTAATCACCGACACAACATCACACCCTCTATTTCCAAATTTGTGTTCAACACCTAACACGGGCCGCGTTTTTACGGAATTCGTATTATAGTTCCGACTCTGAGCGGACCTACAGCGGTCAGTCTTATGACACCATTTAGAATAAGATCTATCGCTGAACTTCAATTTATTTATGTCATTAAAAAAAAACATCTGACATGCAGACGGGCAGACAGAGATCGAGTCATAATACAGTTTAAGATATAAACAAAATGCGATTTCCAAACTTGTGTGCCCACTACTTATATCTTAATAATTTAGGCGAGTATGCATTTGTATATTATTTCTCGTTCGCCTTCAGTGTCATCCAAAAAATACATGTAATTTGATGTGTCAGAAACGGCCTTAACATTTTGGATAAAAGTTGTATTCGAATAAGGTTTTATTTTTGAAATTTATATAGATGTCATTCATGAAATAAATAAATAAAACATACACACACACACGCGCGCGCGCGCACACGCACGCACACACGCACGCACGCGCACGCACACACACACACACACACATGAGAAATATTCTTTTTTTTCTAACATTATCTCATAAAATGTTGAGGTAGCATTATGTTTAGAATGTAGCGCTCCTTCGATAATGTTGTCATACCTGAATGTACTAGATTTGACGGACTCGTAAATTACTGATGTTTTACAATTACACACACAGACAAAATTTCAGGTTCTGACATTTTTGAGTGATGTAATGTCACATATACCTAGTGCTAAAGTTATAATTAATGATAACTGTAATTAATAATTACTATAATATCTGATTATTAATTGATAATGATTATCAATGTGCATTCTTCAATTTTATTTTAATCGACTCCGCTTCGTATGATATGCAGTGAGGATTAGACATTATTCACACATATCTAATCTAGCTAATAGTATTAAACAAGCAATTCTTGTTGTATATAACTGATTTCTCAGAAACGTCTGAAACGATTTTGATAATATTGTGTACTTGAGTAATAAATTATATAGTTGTAAGTAGACATTAAAAGGCTTTCAAATCACGTGATCTAAAAATGCATTAAACAAGGTTCGAGGTTGGCAATACAAGTATTACGTACTCTACGATAAATTGATGTAAATACTGAATTTTACAATTTGTTATAAAAGAGATGTTCTACAAATTCACGAAGCCATATTACTTGAATATGCTTTAAATTTTTTTATTCGAAATTCACCAATGTGCTTAAAAGGAGGTTTCGCGTTTGCAATAGTTAGAACAAATTAGTGTTTTAGTATTACTAATAATAATAATGGCATGCATTACAAAGCCTCGTTGCGTTTCTTACACATTACTAGATAATATCAGTGAAATTATTGCTTTTTTCTTATCAAAATTTTCATACATTAAATTCAAAAAAAAAAATTAACAATTTGTATCTTCGGCAACGCCTGATCATAGTCGATTATTTTGTAGTGGAAAATTTGAAGGATTTCACTGAATTCCGCAGCGCCATTTCTTTTGACGTGCGTCAACGTGCCGCTGGCCGTGAGAGGGTGGAGTTGAGTGGCGCAAAACGCCGTGACATATGCGCATATATATGTCACTATTTTACAGTATTTCGAGTTATGACTCAAGTTATACTAAGCGCTGTAGCGCTAAAAAGTAATCTCTAATGTATTTGAACCGTCAAATCTTGGATGTAAATCGAGCGCTTTCCGCTGCACGCGTTAGGACGCGTTCACATAGAAATATTTTATTCAAATTAAATTGTTTGTGTAATACATATTTTGATCCATTTATATAAATAAAATATAATTCCGTTTAAAGGAAAGATCATCCCTTGAAAACGGCTCAATCGATTTGCTTAATTTCTTTTTTTTTTTTTTGTCGTGTTCGTAATTATTAGGAAAAGTTTTAGTATGAAAGAAAATAATCCTTTTAAATTTTTTTTGACTGTTTGTTTGTCTATTTGACCGGTGTATCTTCGAAACGACTGAATCACTTACGGTGCGACTTTCACTTGTCCGTAAAAAAGCTTATGGGCCTACTTTTAGGGTACTTTTTATTCCGGAATTATTTAGGGTTCCTGTGTGAAAATTGAATCGCTGTTTTCATGATTTGAACCAAAATGAAAATAAGTATGTGAGCTATTACAATTCAACACACAAAATTGTATTCCCAATCAGTGGTTTTGTTACTGAGGATGTGCACCTAAATATCTTAGTTGCGTTAGTTATTTCTTTCTATAACGTGCTTCGACGATGGCTTAAACAGACTAATTCTTCCATTTTTTGCGGATAAATTCAATATTAGGTCAGTTAATAAAAATGTAATTCATGATGTGGTTCAACGAAATCTTTTTTTTTTGTGTTACGTCATGAAAGTCGCAATCCAATTATTTTTCTTATTAAATGACTAACTTTCCGCTCACGGCTCCGCCCGCGTGGACGTGAAACTTCTCGCGTTTATTCCGATTATTGTGTTGGTGTGAGTTTATTTTTTGGTTTTTAAACATCTGATCTTTTAATGTTATCTCTTAACATATTACAAACATCATTTCTCGCAATAAAAAGTGCGTCTGAGCAATCGACCTGACTCGGCGGCTTTTGAGTTTGACGGAGAACTATAAACGAAAAGGAAACCTTTATCAAAATAAGTTTCATCAAGATCGTTCGAGATCGTCGTGGTATAGATATATATACTACAAATAAATCAGTAACGTCTGTTTGTATGTCCGTCTAAATACATTTTTTTTTGTAAATTTTTGTGATTAATATACATATTTTTATGATTTACTGACCCCGATTCTATAAATTTTAGTTATACTCACGGAACCCTAAAATGTATCATACGTTCTTCTGTTGACTTCCAAGTATAAGATTTTTTTGAAATTTACAAAGCTGCAAGGGTGTTTAGTTACATACACGGAATCCTAAAAAATATTATATATCTTTTTCCTTTGATCTCCATCTGTATACATACAAAATTTTAGAAAAATCGCTAGTCATAAAGGTTCTTATTTACTCTCGTGGATCCCTAAAATGTATCGCATATCCTTCAATTGGTTTCCACCTAACTTTGCACTTTTGTTGAATTTTAAATTAAATCTCGTTATTGAAATCGGTTATAATATAAAGGTTCTTAACGACTCTCAGGGAAGCCTAAAACGCAACGTTAATCTTTGTCGTAGATAGCATTCTCCTACGATTTAGGCCGTGTGGACATAGAATGAATTCTTACACCATTTGTAACAACTGTTGACATGTGCCCGTCGTGATATCGATCCCGCCTTTAGTCCTCGATTAAGACAGTTCCGGTTCTGGTCCCGATCTCGATCCTGGTTCCGCCTTTTTACTTTAACCACCTTGATTCAATTCCGATAGTTATTCCATTTAGAAGTAAATATTTATCAACTTTCATGCAGAAAACCTAAATTTTCTGGATAAAAAGTACATAACCCAATGTGCTCCTCTACCTTTCTTTTGTCGATTACCGTAACACTAACTTCACTGTTTCATTTGGATAACAATAATACATTATCAGTTTCTAGAACTGGCCTCTGACATATACAATATTTAAAAAATAAGTACTACATTTGAAAATGAAACCGACTGTAGAATACAGTTTGTTTCATCTGTCAATTGCTTTACATTGTGGCGTCATTTTAAAAAAATAGGTGTCTACATCACTATGGATTTAAGTCGTGAAAATTTTCTTAGTATGATTTTCTACGATTTTAAGTGTAATTTGACAGCGCAGTCTCGTTCGGCTTCGAATTGCTTTTGGCAATGAAGCACCATGCAAAACGACTATTTATAATTGACTTGCACAGTTCAAGCGTGGTCGTGTCTATCTGTGACGTATTTCGTGGTGGTCGCCCGTCCACAGCTGTGAACAACAAAAACATCGATGCTGTGCACCGTATGGTCGAAACAGATACGCATATGACCTACCATATGATTCGGACACCCTCAGGTATAGGTATATGAGTCAAATACAATTAATCATACACGAATATTTGGGTATGAAAAAGCTGTGATCGCGGTGGATAACATAATTTGACTGAAGCTCAAAAAACGGATCGCATCACTTGTTGTAATACCATGCTTGCCAGATTCAAAGAAAGGGCGTCAAATTCAGTGTGAGACATGGTAACAGGTGACAAAACATGAATTTATAACTACAACCCCAAAACAGCAATCGATCGTGTGGGTCAATCGAGATGAGCCGCAATCAACCAAAGTGGCGCGCGAGTGAAGTGCCTCTAAGCGGATGATTGCTTCTTTTTTTTAAATAAAACTAGACACACGGCTACTGTTGCTTTAGAGGATTCTCGTACCGTGAATAGCACTTGGTACACGACCATTTGTTTGCCTAAGTTATTGACGAACTCCGAAAAACTCGATGTTTTCTTTAAAGTGCTGTTACATCTTAAAATTCATTAGTTTTATTTAAACAGCGCCATCTATTAGACTGCATAATTTATCTGTTTTATTTAAATAGTGTCATCTGTAACAAGGCACAATTTGTCTCAGTATCTAATTTAAATAGTGCCATTTGTTACATGGCAAAATTTATCAAGTTTTTTATTTAAATAATGCCAATAAAACCAGCAATATACTGAATGATATATTTATTTGCAATTTAAAGTCAACATAAGGTATGGCGAGGAACCCGGCTTGGCCTCTCACAGTCCTTCCAATCCGTCAGATCAACATATACAACAATCAGACGCCTCGGGCCGACCAGCCCCGATTGTACCATTTACACATCGTAACTATTTAAAGATTTGTTAACAATGAAAGCAGTGCATCTCATGCGATATAGTATATTCTTCAAAAGATACACATGTTACTTGACCAAAAAAAAAAATCATAGACAAACATCGATAACAATTCCACCGTCATCTACCGCCTTAGGATGGCTCGTCGCATACATTGTTTTAAAAGATATTTAAACCACACGAAGCGAGGGGTGACCGAGGGTCTTGTTTACACCTAACGACAAATAGACACGCAAAGATTTTTACAAAGCAAGGGAGTTGGTGTTTATCCTTACAAAACGTCGTACACGACGGCGTCGCTGCGAGCGCCCACGAGCCCGACTAATATCTATGTACAGGTAATCGCAGCAAAATATATCGACATAGGAATTCGAGGAGATCACCTCTACGCGTGGGAAGATTTTATGATGTTTTTATTTAGTAAGTGCGCATACTTTAAATTTTTTTACTAGCTAGTAATATCTAATATACAATATCTTTATTACAAGTGCTCTTATTTTTTTAATATAGTGAGGGATCCGAATATTGCGAAAATTTTATTGTTAAAAATGAATATCATATTTTTTATAACACAATAGTCAAGGAACATAATATTAGAGTCTATCAAACTATTTTTTTACAAATAAAATACTATTTAAAAAAATAAACTCTGAAATTAATATTACTGCATAATTAAGAAAATAAATCATTTCATATTATAACACAGTCGACTTGCGTTTTAGCAATATCAACGAATATTTAATACGAATCGAAAATACACTATCGAGTGGAGTCTACGTGAAACTTAATTTAATACAGCTACACTACAAAATAAATAATGTAGAGGCAACAGCTCACGTATTACGCTAATTTAAATAAATAAATAGGTAACTACCTAAACATACACTAATTAAACGCATACGGCGCAAATACTGACTGACGGTAGCGACAGCGAAGTAAGACCTACAGTTAGGTACACTACGATTAAGACTAACAAAATAGGTTTAAGTATTAAAACTTGAACGTTTCCAAATTCAAAAAACGATCGATCGATCAAAACCGTAGTTATCGTTAAATCGTATCGAACAAGCGAAAATTATCGATTGCTAATACATATTAGTACAACAGTTAATAAGGAAAATAAATGAAATTTTATATGCTTCTCATTTTCGAGTAACCAAGCTCAGGGCTCTCTACTACATATATAGTAATATCGCTATTTATAATAATAACAACATACATCGATTTATAGTAGTCACACTACTCGGTATTCGGGTTACACAAAAATCGATCGACGGAGGGTATAATATTGTGGAAAAATTAATGCGTTCATAATACACAAAACTCTTCTAACAAATTCTTGAGCTCCTTGTTGTGGGCCGCTTTGGAGCCGGTGGCGGGCGACGCGGCGGTCGGGCGGCCGTTGTAACTGCAAAGACAAAGACTCAGTTGAAGATATACCATATCAACAATGAGGTGCTGTACCACGATATGACAAGCTGTTGTTGTTGAAACACATACATTCACAAACACCGATGACTAATATATATAGACTAAAAAAATTTATATCCATTATTATATGTAAAAGAAGCATTTGAAGCATTTACATATAACAACCACAATACACGTTTTGTTTGCATTGATTAAATAAAAAATGTAATAAATTACAAATGTATCCCATCACTGATATGAGTTTGAGCACTTTTAATATAATTCTGATGATGGAATTACACCCAAGCTTTTTTCTCTGCAAGGCTTGCTAAGCTAACGAAGCGAGGGGAGCCAGCAGTCTCACCTAATGGTCCGCGGCACTTCGACAGTGTCCGCGGCGCGGTCGGCGGGGGGCGCGGGGGCCCGCCCCAACAGTTGACTAAGCCACGAGCCGCCGCTACCGTGCGACTTGGCTCTGCAACACCAACATTTTAACTTTTCAGACTATTTATTGTTGTATTACCAGTTTCGTTTCTTTTATAATACTATCGGATTTTCGTCAATAAAGATTAGATAAGCAATATAAGGACAAAATTTTCAGTAAAATGTTGGTGTTTCATTGTTAAGCGACGCAAAGGGATTAAAAATGGTCATCTACCTACGTAAAATGGTGAAATCGGTAATATAGTAAAATTTACTATTGCAACATTGCCTAAGAATCGATATAATCAAAACCATGAGAACATAATGTTTCACTTGAATGACATGGTTCAACCATAGAATGGACACACCTTAAAATATATTTTTTTAATCTTAGTGTAGTGTATGAAACTTAAACTGTTTATCAACCCTTTTGATCATGCAATGCGTGCATTTTATATGACACTCATAATACACAAAAAAATTATATAAAAAAAATGCACAAATATTGTGCAACGCTTCAACTTTAATACAAAGCTTTACCATATTTAGATACATTTCACTGAATACATCAAGTGATATAGCTAAATTATTGAGAATCAATAGTTCAGCTTTATCATATGATACGATGAAAAAAGAGCTTTTACAGGAAACGAAAACATGAAACACATACCTGATTTGCCTCTGGTTCTGCAACAGCGTACGGAATCGCGGCTCAATATAACTCCATGAACCCATGTTCTTGTGTTCCTCCTGGCTCCAGACCAGCTGTGCGTTCGGGTATTTCGCCACTTCCGCCTTAATCTGATCGAATGGGAACGGCGAGATTTGCTCTAACCTATAGAAAAGTATGATTATTGGAAATTGAATGCCAGTGAAATAAAATTTTATTTTCGTAATTGCATTTTTTCATGAGTCCGTCATCGGTGACTTCTTTTTAATTATGTGCATGTACCTTACTTCAACACACTCCATGGATGGATGGACAATTGTATCATAGATTCGCAATACTTTTAACTCTTTCATTCAAAACTGGTTCAAATATTTTAAAAACTCTATTATAATATTTCCTTAACAAAACAACTAATCAACAAATTTTTATAGGAGCAACATCCACAGAAAACCAATACATTTCTTGTAGTGAAATTAAAATGAATAATATTGCTAACATAACAAAACATCATTAAGCCGGACCTGGCAATAGCGATGTCGCTCTCTAGATTCCTTTCACGGCGCTCCTTGAGCAAGTCGTAGTAGACGCGGCCCGAGCAAAAGGCCAGCTTGCGCACTCCTGAGGGATTCTTCGACGCGGGACCCTCCTCGGGGATAAGCCTACAGGACAGAATGGCATGTAATAAAAATATGTAATAACGTCTTTAATAAATACAGTAATATCCTTTTCTATTGTGTAACAATTCTGGTAGAATAGAGCACTTGCAAAATGACTGCCTGTCTACAACTGTTTAAATTTTTTTTTTTCAAAATGTAACAAAGGTTGATAGAACTAAATATGATTAATGAGAGCAGCAAATCACTTACACTTAAACTTAAGATTTATGGTCCAAAATCCATTGCATAAATAATAAAGTAGGCAATTTAAAGGTTCAAAAGATTTTGGAAAAAAATTGCATGTCATTGTGTAATGAATGAATTAATAAGAAGTGATATTGTGTATTACTACAATTATTCAAGCATTTCAAAAATTATTATTCTACCCAATTTAACAACAATCTATGTATATATTTTACTTTGCATATGCTAAATCTATTGAAATCATGATCAGTATTGTGATTTCAATAGACTCAGCATATCATTGTGATAGTCATTTTGATTGATTGACGTTACTAACATTTTCATCATAGATATCAAATTTTACACGCTAACCAAATAAACGCGAAACAGTAATAAAAAAAACCGCACAATTATATTGAACTCATTCATAAACGTTGAATTAACACAGAAGAATAAACACATATATAAATTAGGAGCACATATCGATCAATAGCTAATATTTATATGTTTATGACAACTATTACTAAAAAAAAAATACATTCATGTTGATAATGACATGTAAATCCCACACCAAATTACTATAAATATATATTTCCTGTCACAATATTTTTGTTTTTCATGTAAATTTCATACCTCTTAAAATATTAAATGATATCAACATAAACAATTTATAATTGGTGTTGGATATGACTTCATGGACACAATAAAAATGTAAAAAATTAAGAACTAATATAGCACACAGATGTTAGAATAATCTTGTGGATGTTTTTTTTTAATTGAATTATAAGATGAAAAAAACTTTAAAAAAATAAAATTCCAATCAAAATATGAATTTTCGAGTAGTTTTGTTTTACGCTATAACATTTATTATTCCAGTATTTAACCTTGTATACACACCACTTTTGATGGACGGAAAATACAACTTTATATAATGAACAATGACATCTCTATTAAAAATCGGTACACTACAATACTTCCCCTGAGTATATTGATCTTGGAACATATTTAGTATTGGAACATATTCCAAATCCAAAAATTTACTTTTGGGTTGTGAACAACTATTATCCACGTTCACCTTCTGAAAGTAGTCCCTTCCTTCATTTCGTCAAACGAGGACTTGCACTCGGGGTGACGCAACAGCGACTTGGGCGTCATCAGGATCAGCGGCTTGCGGAACGGCAGCATGATCTGGCGACGCAGGATATGGAAGTAGCTCGCCGGCGACGAGCAGTTGGCAACGATCCAGTTGCAATCGTGAAGCTGACGCACTGTATAATCATTTTATCCATCAATTGTTACATAATTTTCACACGCTATAAGGTCTGTATTAAATAACTGATGAAAAACATATTGCGTCTTTTTTTTTAATTCTCCTAGCTTAGAAAATTAAAGGATAAAAAAAGCTAAAATGGCTCTTTTTTTGATGATATCCTGAACACGCCTCTGTAATTTATGAACTAAGAAATAAAACAAATAGTAATAGTACACATAAACACATATCACTTGAATTGAATCGTATCAAATACTGAACAATTTTTCCAATACTTGTAAAACTTTTGCAAAAAATTTTAGAACTGACAATCACACTTTATCTACACCCAATTAATAAAATAACAAACGTGTGTCGCAATATATTTTACAAGTGATTACTTTCGATCTTAAACGTTATGCACTATTAAAATTCAAGCTGACCCTCATAATCAGTGCTTTCCGGGGGCATGTAGTCGGGGTCGTCGGCGCTCATCTGGAGGAAACGTTCGAGACGCGCAGACGAATGCTCGGGTCCCTGCGCATACAATATAATAATAAACCTTTTTTCCGATCTCATTTATAATAAAACTTACACCCGACAGCCACACACATTATTTGGACTTATGAATATGAACTCAAAAATAAAATGATATATTGTTTCTACATCTCTGTATCTCATTAATGTGTATCTCACTGGCACAGACTTTTATTCTCTGTTTCTAATAAGTTTTAAAAAGATTTTTTATTACCATCTATCATTTAATTTTTGAGACCTATCTTTTTTAAATACAATATGAAGATATCCAACATATTTATTATATCACACTCATTAATAACCTACCATTCCTTCCATGCCATGGGGCTGGAGTAACACAATGCCAGATTGGCGCACCCATTTGGCCTGCCCGCTTGATATGAACTGATCGATGATACATTGCGCGACGTTGTTGAAGTCACCGAACTGCGCCTCCCACAACACCAGCGCGTTCGGATTCGTCACGGAGTAACCAACTTCAAAACCAAGTACACCTGCAACATATAGAATAAGATTTAGGCATTTATCTTCATCTAATATTACAATAAATTTTTGACTAGATGACAAAGAACATGAATGAAAATAAAATATGTTTGAATACATAATATTATATAAAATATAAATGAATCAATTGAAGTGATTAAAAAATTATTATTATTACCGTATTCAGAAAGGGAGCTGTTGCAAACAGTGTAAGGTGCCTGGTCAGGGTACAGATGGGCCAGCGGACAATAAGTCGCCTTGTCAACCTTCTGATGATGTAGCACGTGATGTCTACACAAAAACAACAAAATTTAATAAAAATAATAAACATCTTCAGACACATACACAGCACCATCTGATACCAAATTAAACAACGAGGTTTGTACTATGGTTGTTGTACATGTACATAATTTTTTTTTGTAAATACATACATATAATACATAGAAGACACCCAGACTCAAGACAAACATTAATTTTCAGTTAAATAAATTTTTGTCTTGTGTGGAAAGCGAACCTCATAGCATTAGATATGGTCACTAGCAATTATGCCAATCAGACAGTCAAAATCATTATAATGTGCAACACATTTATGACGAGAGGTGCATCGTATGGCCACATTTGAAATATGGAACGAAAAGAATTGCATTGTTGGTAGCAATTTCTTTTCATATACTAAAATCTAATTGATTACATAAGAACTACTTTATGATGAATTCGACTTAGTATGCTTTGTATTAAACAATTTATATTGCAAAATTTCAAAATACACTGAAAGCGAATTTTATTGTTTTCTCTTTATTAGAATCATATTATGCTCCTCCAGCATTTAATATTGTAAGATAATCTTATATTATTACTTTCGTGATATTAAAGCGGCAGCCTGTGATACAAAAGACGAGATTGAACTCTGCTAGTTTCCACCACTAAATATTCATATATGTAGAGGTGCAGACAGCTTCTTGGTTCTTGGGAACCTTTGAAGGTTCATAAGAATCTTCAAAAGATATGCGATTATCCCAAAAGATCTCTATGGGAAACATTAGCAATGGTTGCAAATATTAACAATACCACAACTAAAAAACTTTCTTCAACAATAAAAAATGTGATATGTCATTGAATACATATATATACAGAAATACTGAAAATAGGGAGTATAATCCAGTTGCAGGAAATCTTTAATATCACACTATGAGATCTAACACAATTTTTAATTTAAATACACAAGTTTAGTTGTTTGGTTCATATAAAATATGAATGTAGTATGTTTAATCATCAAATCTATCATCAGTGTAATTTTGAGAAAACAATATAATGTATCACAGAGACTTATGAAATCCTTATATTTTTTTATCACCATCCTAATACACATTTATCATAATACAAAACTTTAATCTCACTTGGCAAACAGTATACTAATAACGAAACGATTTTTTACATCCAGACACAGTAGCAGCGGAAAAACTTTTCAATAAGGTTTTTTATTGATAAATTTCCCAACGTTCACCTATGTGAGAAGGTGCCTCTCTCGACATCCTCTCCGGACAGCCGAACGTGTATGCCCTCCTTGAGCAGAGAGCCGAACGCCATGGCCTCGGCGAGCGCCCAGTCCACCGTGCGGTTCTCCACCATCTCCATTCTGGTCTTCAGAATACGCAACAAACCCTTGTGGATCTCGAACTCAGCAGCGTTAGGTGGCGGGCTCGAAAAGCGTTTACCGATATGGACCAAGGTTTCTTCTACAACGCCGGAGGGTGGCATCTGCAAACAGTAAGAGAACGATTTATTCTTCTGATTTCAAAAAAATATAATAGTCTACAAAATACCTTCTTTTATTCCAATATGAAAAAAATAAAGAGGAGAAACTTAGGTTTTCCACTTTTCTGTTTATTTTGATATTCTCAAACTGCATATCATAATATGAATATGTACCATTCACATGGTAATATTTTATAATGGGACATATATAAAATTGATTAATGAAAAACAATCTCCACTAGGCAGCTCACTTTGTTTTCAAAAATAATTAAACCAGGAGACTATGTAAATACATATCCTAATAATGAAATACATTCTGGATATGGTACCTTCAAGGGGTCCTTGCCCTCGAAGAAGCCAGACCAAGGCGAGTCGAGCCAATCTTTGTATTTGATATGTGTTTCCTGTTTCGCCTGAGTATAAGCATCCTCACAAATCTTCTCATATTTGTCCTTCACATCTTTTACTTCCGCCGCGGTGACGACGCCTTCGGCGATCAACTGGTCCGCATACTTTTCCAGAACTGATGATATAAATAAAAAATATTTACACAATTTTTAATATTTTTTATACAATGTTAATAGTGATGTTTACTTGTTATTTTCCATTTGGACAATTAATCTTGATTATATGCAACACAAATTAATCCACAGAGGTGCCTAATGCATTTGACTACTATAAAGCTCTATTTTAATACATATGCAATAATTTTAAATGTAAGCTAGTTTTTTTTTTTTTTAACATATACAAAAACACACAAAAGTTTATCAAGTTTTGTATATTTTAAATGTTGCTTTATCAAGTGTATATTATTATTCAATCTCCTTTTAAAAACAATTACCTTTCTTAGAACCTCAAACAAAACAACTGGTAATTTATTAATACATATCAATGACAATGCTCTTAATTGTTTTTTAAATAATAAACTTTTCGTGTTGGACTTCAAGTTTACCATCAGAGCTAAAATCGGTTTGAAAACTAATTATTATTCAATCTAATCATAAAACGCTGATAGTTCAAAGCTATCAAGTGGTTTTGAAAATGTTATGAAGTCTACAAAGCAACTATTAAAAAACAACCTAAGTTTTGAAAGTAACTACACAGGTAAAAATTGTGCATTGTTTTTAACTCAGATTATTTTTAATTGACCCAATGGTGACGCATTCTCTTCTGCAATTTTTTGTTTCAAATGAATCTATTATCATAGTTTGTATAAATTCCATAATCAATACTCTCACAATACTATATAGACTTAATTCCTTTAGTATCCACACAAAAAAACATGCCTAATCCTACAAAAGAGGTAAATCTAGGTCAGACTTTAATGTCAAAACATATTTATAGTGCTCGATTTTTATCAGCAGAATGGTATGACTTAACAAGTAAGCTAGACATTGAGACAAGTCGCCACAAAATACACATACCCGGTTTAGTGTTCCTGATCTTGCGGTACATGAGGGGCTGGGTGAACATCGGCTCGTCGACCTCGTTGTGGCCGTTGCGGCGGTACGACACGATGTCGATGACGACATCCTTGTGGAAGGTGGCGCGCCACTCGGCCGCCACGTTGCATACGTGCATCACGGCCTCGGGGTTGTCACCATTCACGTGGAATATCGGAGCGTTAACCACGCGGGCCACGTCTTAAGAGAATACATGGTCATTATTAGGTGAAGCAAATCCTCTATATGATCATTTTGTGGTATACTTTTAAAAAAGTATTAAGCAAATAGGCACAAAGTTGAATATAATTATTCATGTTCATGTTCGCATGCAATATGAATGATTCTCTTTGCAAAATTAATAAAATACTTTTTCTATTTTTTAATGTGTGCCATGTGTAGATTATTTCAAACATTAATATGTTATCATAGAAAAGACTTTGTGTTGAGTTTATGTTTTATGTAATATAGAGATGAAGATATAAACATAAACATAATCTATTATTTTCAGCAGCTACAAAATGAAAAAAACAGTATATTTTTGGTAACTTTTAAAAAATTCATACAAGTTATAAACAAATTCCATTATTATTACTAACTAATTTAATAAATTATTTTTTTTACCACAAAATACCACGAAGCTGTATGGTGAAGTAAAAACTGTTTATGTCACCATACATTTTTGATTTTAATTGATTTTCATTTTACAAATACATATTAAATGAAATACAATTCAGGAGCCATCACAAAGGTGTGCTTTTCACTGATTATTATGTCATACATTATCTCATTATATCCAAACAGCAATTTTATATATAGTTATGTAAAATTGGTTCATATACTATAAAGCAATTGAATACATCTCTAAAATGTTAAAGTGCCAAAAAAATTGGCAAAGAGCATGTCGGACCATGCTCATTATAGATAGGGTTCCGAAACCGTTATTACAAAAAGTGCACTAAAAATGAAAAAAGTAGGTTGTTAGACTTTTTCCGTGTTCCCCCACACAGAATAGTTATAAGCACTTTAGTCGCTTATAACTAGAAAAACAAGTAGGTATGTCTACTATTACTATTAAACTAATGTAAACTAAAATGCATCAGCAAGTGCGTATCTTCATAGGACTTACGTCCTTTTGTTGAGAAGTACAGTTTTTTTAGCAATAACCCAAAAATAGTATATCTGATTGTATTCAAAATAATTTTCATTAAAAGTATTTATTAATGCAAACTTTGTAATTTTTTTCATATTTTTGGACATACGGTTTACAAAACAGGGGGGGACAATTTCTGCAAGTTTCGGAGCGATTTTTCCGAACTTATTTATGTAATTAGAAAAATTGATCAAAACCTAAGTGTTTTTGAAAGAACTGTCAAAATATGTGCCACTTGTTGATGTTTGCTAAAAAAAATTTCTTTCAGCTCTTGTATGCCGTGCTCCCCCTAGAAATATTTATCTTTATTGTTTAACCACCAAACTAAGTAGCAGCTCGTACAAGACGCCTATACTATGAATTTCATCAATATAGGTCTTATAGTTTTTGAATAAAATACCTGTGACACACAGATAAACGGACATGAAGAAACTATAAGGGTTCCGTTTTTGCCATTTTGGCACGGAACCCTAAAAAATGCATACAAAAAATCAAAACTTAATTAGAAAAGTACTTTTTAAGAATCAAGGATATATTTGCTTCATATTGCATTACCATTTTATAATCATTTTGACAATATACAATTAATTAGTTTATCTCACCTGTGCAATAAGCAGAGGAACGCGAATGCCTAGGATCAGTAGTGAAACCGATCTGGTTGTTCGCGACAATATGTATAGTGCCGTGCGTTGTGTAAGCTGGTAGGTCTGACAAGTGCATGGTCTCAAATACCACTCCTTGGCCGGCGAACGCGGCGTCGCCGTGCAGCAGAATAGACATAACCTAAGAGATACATTAAGATAGTATTTTAATGAAAAATTTATTAACTTGTTTTAATTTAGATATGTATTTTATATTATTATTTAAGTAGACTATTTGTTGTCTCCAAAATGGTCCCCCTTATAGAAGTATTATTACATCGTACTACAAGAGCGACTAACATTTTTCTTAACTACTTAATAACTTGTTTATCACGGAATGATTCCAAATCATATATTTTTAGTATTTAAACAATTCAAAAGTTTAAATAACGAGTGGTCATGTATCAAATTTAATTGTCTAATTTGAAGAAAAATTAATTGTTCACTTTTGTTTTGGGAGATAACAGAAATACTAATTCATTAAAAACAAATACACTATATTGACATATTCAATCACATTAAAATATTAAAATAAATATGACATAATAATTATACAGACTCATATCATGTTCAAATCCGGGACTGAATATTTAAAAACAGTGAATCTATAAGAAGCATACCTTCTTGCCCTCGTTGTCGCCGCGATAAAACTGTTCAGCCCTGGTCTTGCCCTGTACCACAGGGTCGACGGCCTCCAAGTGTGACGGGTTGGCGCAAACGGCAAGGCGGATATTTTTGTTCGTAACTCGATTCAGACGCTCAATATACGTTCCCAAGTGGTACTTAACGTCGCCGGAACCCTATTGCGGAATTTAAATTAATATGCTTGCAATCTGAGAAATTGAAATTGCGACGGTCACGTCAAATACGAGCTTGAAAGACATGTGATTTCAAGTTTTTAGAAAATTATAAATCATATTTGCTTCGACATATTTAGTGTTAGATAAATCGTTCTCAGTAAGTACATTTTTTTGTGACTATATGAAACTCACATCGTCCTCTGCCTCTAAGCCAGCAAACTGAGTGAAGAGCTGATGCAGTGGTTTGCGACACACATTGGCCAAAACATTGAGGCGACCTGAAAACCACCATACATTGAAATACCATCTTTTTTATGACCAAAATCTATATTTATGTTCAGATGAACCAATAACAATTAAAATTTAAAATATCAATATTTATAAGAATTATACATATTGAGT
Organism: Eumeta japonica; assembly: GCA_005406025.1. NCBI lineage: Eukaryota > Metazoa > Arthropoda > Insecta > Lepidoptera > Psychidae > Eumeta > Eumeta japonica. Next base: position 67,711 of record BGZK01001021.1, read on the forward strand.
TTCGATTATATAAGATTTGGACATGTGAAACCTTAACTTGAATGTGTACTTATCTTGATACGTATATGTTACTTATGGTTGAGATTATACTGGCACTCAATACATACAATCTTAGTTTTAATATAGCATACTAATATGGAACTTTGTACTGTAATTCAATAACCTCTGTGTGGCATTCCCATGATGATGGACTCGACACCGAGTCGAGTGGATACATCTATGACTTGCTTCATAGCCGGAATTAAAATCTCGCAGCCTTCAAGACCGAAGCGTTTCTCAGATGACCATTTCTTGGCTAAGAAGTTTTCAAATCTATGCAAAATAATGGAAAAATAATGCAATTTAAAGGATAGAATTTAATGTCATACATAAAAAATGATGCTTGTAAGCTCATGAATGTTTATTATTATTATTAAAAACTCATGCCTATTTTTCAAAAGGATAGGCAGAGATTATACAGTTCCATGTGATACGATATTTGCATATCTATCTTGCCTCACTGCGAGATACATCAATAATTTCATACAAGCTCTTTGGTTTCGGGGTGTTCAAAATTTGGCCTCTTTTCAATATTCCAACAATTTGGTCTATATAGAATTTTTGAGGCGATCCTTGCAAATCTTTCCATCACAAACATTCGCTCTGTAAATTCATTTTGTCAGTCTACTTTTCATTTCATATGAATGTTATTTAATTCATTATAGTGGAATCTCAATAACTCGAATGTCAAGGAGAATGCAAAAAAATTCGAGTCAACGAGTTTTCGACTTAACAAGTACTTCGAGATACATATGACTGTGTCGACAAGGAACTAACATAACGTTCACAGCTGTGTTACTTAGACAGTTTCATGAATGTATTCATTCATGCATGCGTACAAGACAAAAACAATAGATTAGAAGCCCTGAACCCGACATTCATTTTGGAATTTATTGGTATACATTCATTTTGGAATTTATTGGTATTATTTCGTGGAATTCCAAGACGTCATTATATTTTACCAACTACAACTTACGAAGTCCTCTTTTTGAAATTCGAGTTATAGAATATAAATATGTATTATCAATACTTCGTAGAGAAATAACATTTTGTTCTAGTTACGAAGTCTAAATAATTTGACATACCGCATATTTAGGGGTTCTTCAGAAGGGGATGGCAATTTTTTTCAACTTACTGAGGATTTTGACTTAACGAGGTTCGAGTTATTGAGATTCCATTGTATTTCTAATTTCATCTTAAATGTGCTGTTGCATCCAATATATAAAAACGGCTGTAGTAAACCCTAAGAGATGTTAATGCATACAAATACAACAACAAACTCACTTGTAGTCTCAGATATGGAACAGCTATATTTTTCTGATTAAATATATTACATGCATGTTTCTTAAAATGATTGTCTATGGATCTACAAATTAATTAATTAATTTAAATAAATACATACTCAATTTTTCATTTAAAAAATTGCAAAGGATATAGATCCAGTTTTTATGACATACTTTTATTTATAGTTAATGAAATATACTATTTAATGAACATTTTCAAAACCGTAACATTAATTACTAATTTTTACCTGTAACTTCAATCACATGGAAACAGAACCTTTATTATGATATGTAAATAAGCTAATCTTTTAATAAATATTTTGATAAATCTAGATGCGCAGTGTCATAGGTACTTGTATGTATATATAAACTTATGTAGTGTAGGAATTTTCTGATATTTTTCGATAGGCCAAACCATAGTTAACAATATTAGAAATATTAAAAAATATAGCAGTTACTCTATTTATCAATTAATAACTTTTTCCTATGGCCTCGCCCATTTGAATTAAAAATCTTGATCTTCATTGAAACCTCAATTCCAAACCTGATGCACTATACTGATCTTGATCTTGTGTTTCAATCTCTCTCCCTTTCCCTCTAGCTCTCGCTCTGTCACTCCATATCATGCCTTATTCTATATCACCTCTAATCCCCTTCTCTCTGTTTCTCTCACTATGAATCCTTATTTCCCTCCTCGATATAGTGCTTTCTAACAAAGTTAGCAAATAAAAATGGCAAATAAGATAAGTAGTTAATAAGTTATTTGAATGTATTTTTTTTATAACTTACTCAACATGTATTGGTGTAATTGACAATATATGCAAATAAATAAATGACTGACAAACGATAAGTAGCCCATGTCATTCTCTGGGGTTTAAGCTTTCTTCGAACTAAAATACATCTAAATCAGTTCAGCAGTTCAATTGTGAAAATGTAACACATAAAATTATTTTTAGATTTATAATATATTTTAAAATACATTTTACGACCTTAATTCAATATAGTACATTAAACATTATTTTAAATAATGCAAAACCTTTCTTTTAACTCATTTCAAACCATCTTTGTATCAAACAAAATTGATTCACTGATTTGGCAGTAAAAATGTGAGTTACTTTTGCACTTAGAATACACAAGCATTGACACTAAAACTAATTCATTAATGTACAATCCATTCTAATTACCCAGCAGCTCTTGTAAGTCTAGCCAATATAAGCCGTTTCTCGTCAGGATTCATTTTGGTGACACCAGGAGGCTCCATGCGCTGCCTGATCCAATTACATTGTTCCAGAGAATTTATAAACATAAATTCTATGCCGATATTATTGCAGTATGCTTGCTCGAGACGATTCAGGATCTCCCTAAAAAACAAAATCAAACAAATGTAAAATACCATTTGGTTATATATAAAAAAACACCAGATCTATTCAAGTGATTTCATTACAGTCTTACAATACTAATTTTTAAATAACTGATTTAGCATTTTTTCATGAATAAACATTGTCGATTAATCGGGCCTGCAATTTGACACATATCAAATTTTTTTAAACCAACTAAATTTTCGTGAGATTTTGATGGTACAAAATGTATATCTCGCCTCAAACCATGCTGAAGTTATCCATGAAAACCTAATTTAAAAATTCACCTACGTGCCTGTACTGACAGACAAAGTTTTTCAAAATAGTCTTATTGTATTGTGTTGCAGTGCCTAAGTCAGCCACAATCAGTTTTTACCACCTATTTTCAATGTACAGACATGACGTTTCTATAGTTTTATTATATGTACAAATAAGAAATAACTTAGTGATGATCTCGAAATATTTTACTCAGATATTTTTTTCTAACACTTTTTGTTTTTAACTTTTTTTATGTAGCAGGCATTTTTCTTTTCCATACAAAAAAATGGGCTACCTTAAAAACTATTTGACAGCAGACAAATCAAACGTCACTGCCATGTAATAAAACTTTATTGTATCTTCTAATTCACACCTTTTTAAACAGAAATAAAAAATATTCATTAACGTAAAAGATTTTATTTCTTAAAGATAACCAAATTTTTATTCAATATTTTCAGTAGACATTAACCATCCTATATTATTTATAAAACCATTGATATGGTTAAGAAATTTCATTGCATGTTTTTATTTATTTTCATATTATTTGTTCATATAAATTTATTACAAAAAAATATGTCAATATAGTTTATATTTCTGATCATAGAAAAAAACTATGGCTTACCTAAGTGGTAATGCTTTGTCTTTTTCCCCAATAAATGTTGTCGATGGCAGCTTGAACACTCTATCCATGTCCGCTTCATCTAAAAATTATCGAATGTGCTTATAAGAGAGTGCCACTCTTATCAAATCTGTGAATTTATTGTTTGATAAATAATGTTAATTGTTTATTACTTGCTGTAAAGCTTTTGCAAGTGACTTTTTCAAATGAAATGAAAATCGGTATAGCTAATCTAAGACAATTACTTAATCTGTTTTTTTTTATAAAATAAAAACCATACCCATTAACCAAGAAATTGAAGCAAAATATAGACATAAATATATGAAAATAGCATGTTATGTGGAAAAAAATTATAAATATATATAGAGGAGTAAGCACATACAAAGCATAGATTAGATAGAAAATATTATAGGTACAACTTAATAATCATATCCCTTTACTAGCAATTCATTATTATGTGCATGATTCGCCAATTTGTAGTATTGTTTTTAAATTAAAATCAATCATTGAAATTTTAAAAATAAACGACAAACTATTTTCTTTTATTTTTAATGAAATTGTAAAAGTTTTAAACAATATTTCAATATAACGTAAAATAGTCTAAATCATCATCAAAAACTGTAGAAACTCTTAATTATGTTATATCAACCTTACAATAAATGAAGCACACGATTTCAAAGATCGGATAAGTTTCAAACAGATCGTGCAATTTTTTGCCACAACAATAAATATATATACACAGTAATTGCAACAAATCCAATAGGGTCAGTCATGCGAGAGATTGAATGAAATGAATGTATACCTTAGTGAGTGCGATAGTGAATGAGGACTCAATTGTGAAATGGAAAATAAGTGTTAAAAAAAATGATTGGCGTGCTAGCCGAGGACGAAGTGCTGTAACACCCATCTCAGACAGTTATGGCAATTTTCTGAAATCTCACTTGAACAACAAAAATCGGTGCATTAATGAAAGATAAAAAAAAAATACGAAATAAAGACGATCCAAGTTAAACATAGAGAAAAAAGTAAAATTAATTTGGAAAAATAAATCGAAGGTAAAAGTCACGCTAAAAACTGCATTTAAATTTTCCAATAGATTGACAGCTATTCAATTACTCTTGCAGTTTCTGCGTGCGATAAACAGACCAATTTCAAATTTTACTACTCAATTAGAAGCCATAACCGTCCGTATTTCATTTTTATACATAATCCATAGAGTATTGGCGGTATACAGTGAGCGGACGGGCGGCGAGCGGTTCAGAGACTACGTGTTGTGTCCCTTACCAAATCTGTAGCTGTTGTGTATCACCTCCCTCTGATTTTTACCCGCCAAATGAGCGTTGGCAATTTCCAGGGGGTCCAATTTCGCTATATGATGTCCCCGGATCTGTTTTTCGGTTATACACTCGTTTAGTATATTTAGCATTCGCCGCATTTAAATCGATATTATTGAATTCTTTGGGCACATTAAAATAAATTAGGCTAACAAAATCAAACAACTCAGTATAACAAGCGAAAATAGAAATGTGAAAACAATAAATAAATTAGAATGATACTATGCTCGTTTTGTATTATAAATGCCAGTATCAGAAAAATAAAATACATGATGTGTTTTCTTTGTTTAAAATAAATATAACAACAATTTTAACCAGTAAAACACGCACAGATACACATTTTTTAAAATAAAAGTTAGTATGTGCCAAACTCTCACAAACATTAGGACGCTCTATAACACATGGTAAAAAATGTTTTAGTATTATGTAAAGGAAGAAAGGAATTAGATCGACACATTAAATTACATTACTTGTGATTTACAGTTATACCTATATAAGATCAATTTGTAAACATTACTTAATTGCATTACCTACCCCTATCATCTAAAAAGCTTGTGGATGGATGTTTAGAATAACATAGTGTGTTCAATTTACTACAAAACTTTCAATTCTAAATATTGCCTATACAATATATGCTACATGTGAACTTTAAATGGATGAATGAGTATCAACAAGCTAAATTACTTTCTCCTCTAGTAAAGGAATATGATTGATTTTACTTTTAAAATGAAAATTATTACTACAGGAATTAATATCGCTGTTATTTTCGCCCTATTAATAATATAACAATAAATAAACATGATATGTGCGTTATTATTTTTTTTTAATAATGGATTAAAACTTTTTAGTTATTAGTTCTATGGTGTTATATTTTTATGTTACAACAGTTAATTACAAACACTGACCGATATTAACAAAAAAGCTAGTCTCAAATATACTCAATAAATATTCAGCTATTCCATATTATTGTTATTCAAAACAAAAATTACCTATTAAGCATTATAAGTGACAATCTTATAAGATAAAGTCTTAAGGATAAGTGATACCCAACACCTAGTTTTCTAAACTACACTTTTCTTTTGCACAAAGAATCAATATGATACAATACACAACTAATCTAAGATGCGACTAAAACTACTAACTTCCGTCCACCTTCAAAAGCTTCGATTCATTGTAGAAACTACATCTACTACAAGATAAGAAATTTTCATACTTGACCGAGTGCTGACAAGTTTTACGATACTTCTGAAAATACATCACAAATCTAATCTACCCAAATTACATAAAAGGAGCATTAGAGTGAGTATACAAGTGATTCCCATTTTTTATCTTCAATCAAAAGAAAACGCAATACCTCTCCAGTTAATTTTACAAGTGGAAATCGCAATGGGTCGTGAACTAAATTCATAATAATATTTCAAAATAACAAGAAATTACGTACATCTAAAATTAATGCATCACTGGCAGTAATTTCATTTTAACTTTTGAGGAGGATGTACCACACTTTATATTGAATGAAATTTCTATTTTTTATCCTTTTTTATATACAATCTCCATATATAACAACATAATCCATCAGCGACCAAACATATAATATGGCACATCGGCATGTTGAAAGAGGAAACTGGTCATATGAAACAATCAAAATATTTTACAAATCATAATTTCATAATTTTCAAAAATATGTGTCATATAAATCTGAACTTATTACAAAACAAGTTTTATCAAAGGTTTATAGATAAAATATTTAAAAAAAACTGTAATTTATAACAAAATACAAAACCGATCAGTTAACGACCCATCAATTCCCCACCAAATACCCTTTCATACCGAATCTAAAGTTCTGCCTAAAGACGGCCTCGCTAACGAAGCCGCGGACTTGGCCCTCGCCGGCCGCCCTCACCGCCGTGTTGCCGGAGGTGATGCCGAGCGGGTCGAGCTGCGCGACCAGATGACCACGCGACTATGGTTCGACACATAATGCCAATAGAGTGACGATAGGAAATTTTATGATGTAGAATTTCATTGTTAGTACACAAAAGTCGCGGTTTATGCGATACAGGAAGCCTTATGTTATATATTAATATTAAGGATTTAGTAAACAGTATTGAATTAAGAAAATCACAGTTCAGAAGTATGTAGGTGATGACGTGCATGTTGATCTAAATTCAATACGATAATTGTTCATAGTTGATGATAGTATTATTTAGATTAAACACATTGACATATAACAGAATTAGATGTGAAACTTGACAAGTGAGCATTAATTTAAAGATAAGGCTGCAAAATCAACAATGTAATAATTCATCATCTATACCCTAAATTTGAATAGTGTTATTGTAAATGTAATTCAAACTTTGACTTGCATTTGTACAAGCTACACAATGTACCAATTCTGGGCACTAGTCTTTTCTAAGAAAAGATAAGTGGGCCTTATGCATGTTAACTCAATTAGTGTTAGAAACGTGGCACTTTATTGAAGATTCTAATGTGCCATTTTGTCATACAGATTTCGTAATGCCTCCTTCACCATTAAATCAAGAAATAATTAATATTTGGCATTTGCTTGTAGATTGGAAAAACACTCAATGGTGCCCGCCATTAAGAATGCAACTTTAGTCTACGTTGCAAAGGTAAGCATTTCGTTTGTCAACTTTTATTTTAATGTCAGACATAATTTTCTGACCATTTAATAACATCACAGATAAAATTTATTATAACATTAGACGAAACATTTTACTAACTTTTTAAATTATGGTCTTATAATAGTTCACTTACAAAAATTTCAACTTACAAAAACAAAGTAAATTCAAATCACACATTTCAAATAGTATATCTACTAATAACACTATCTGTAGCATTTGAAGCTATATATGAATATAACACGAGAGTTAGCAATTAATACCATTATAACCACATTAAAACAATCAATTTCCTGTATAAAAACATACATATTATAATTTAAAAGTATCAATACATATTTTTTAATTAAAACATTCAAATACATTTTCCATTACCTTACAAAGAATAGAACAAAAACAGCATGCCACATTATTTTTAATTTGCACATATTTAGTTCCAAAATAACATTTCACTACTTAAATATAATTCATGCATATTCTCACTCCAATGAGACTAGCAATTCTTTTAAATCGGCCCGGTATATTGTTATTAGTTATATTGAAGAAAAATTAATTAGTTGCTGAAATGGAAAATTAGGACTTCTGTATATAATCTAGTTTCCTAGTGTTATTTCAACTACTGACAATACAAATCCATTGATAGTAAAGAAAATAAATGATACAAAATAGTAAGACAAATATTTTACATTTATTACAATGATCTAATATGGAACAGGTTCATGATACTATAATATTTTATTTGAAAAAAGTATTGGCAGATATTTTTAAACAAAAAAAATAGGCATGTTTCCGTAAACAACAATTAATTTTTTTATGAATATCTATCTACCAATACTAGTATTGAACCTATAAAGCTACGAGAATGATTACTTTAAGTACCTGAGAGTAGAATAATAATGTATTAACTTTCTGATTGAGCACTTGTCAAAGACCTTGAATCCGCGGTAGAATAGCGGGTAAAAAAATTTTAGAGTCGGTATTTCACGAGGATCACACATTACTGTCGTCTATTGTGTAAACCAGGCTATGGCAGGAGATAAATACAAAATTAACAATGTTCAAGCTCAAACAAGAACATTTGTAACTAGCTACTGAATAAATATCAGTTACTGTTACACCATAATAAATTCTAATTAATCAAAGCGTAAAAGGAACCAAAACGTTCTTGTTAAAAGCAAATCTCAACGACTACAGAAAATATTTCATATCAACGAAAAGTTAATAAAACATCTATATGCTTATCATTTAATTTGCAAAAGCGATCATTCTCATCGCGTCCTGACTGTATGTGTGTCGTACCGAATTTGAAATATTTCCTCATGATGCGCTCGGAACGCGTGGCGCGCGTGCCCAGCTCGGGGAGGTCGGCGGTCGTGATGCCCAGCGGGTCCACGTCCGCCGCGAGGTGGCCGCGAGCCTGTCGCCGCCATATACGTACCATACCATTGCTTAAACTATCAACTTGGACATATCTTATCCAGCAATGTCAAACTGTGTATGACCGTTTAATGTCATAAATAACTTTTTCAATATTTTGTTTTTCATTGTGTTAGCTCATGTTTGAAAATTGTTGGTGTAATTTTTCGGGTTGAAAATATTCACCTGTTATCTATTTATTTTTAGTACTTCTAATACTCACTTCCATGTCTTAAATTTCTATAAATGCAAAGTTTTCCCTTGACATCATGAATTTCGTTATAACAAATGATATAAAAACATTTGAATAACAATTAACATAAAAGAATAATAGATATAAAGCTAAGTATTTTTCCATTTTTTTCACTATCAATATTTAAAATATAGGTACGCATAATCAGCAAGTACTATTACTTAACAAACCTATCATTCTAAATCTTCACCTACTATAGAATCCCATCTAAAACATATGAACATCTTTTTAAATACAGAAAAGTGCACACTTAAGTGATTGTAAGATTACATGGAACATTGGAATAACAAGGACTATCAAAACTATCACATTGTTTCTACTGTCAGGATAAAAATCAACAGAAAACCAAAATGGATAATTTAAGGGAAGTGCAACCAATAATTAAACAGTAGTTCTCATGTATCGGACTAAAAACATTTTTCACCTGGTAACTCCTGATGATTGCTTGTACTGCTAGATGATCATCTATGATCTTTTCATTTACTGGTGATCCTGAAAATTAAAACAATTTATTATCTATTTCAGAATTTGTCAATACACGATATAAACTCAATTTATAATATCATTAACAGAAAATAACGAAATTCTAAAATGAATACACAAAATTCAACATAATTCAGCTATCATACATTATCAACAATTAAATTTAACTGATAAAAACAAATAATATTTAGCATTTGTTCAGGAATACTATTCTGATTATGAAAGTGTCATTTTTACCCGAGTACTTGTAAAGAGTATATGTACGTAGGTACATGTACTTATCTGTTCCCGTGTTGTTTGTAAGCTACTTATTCATATAAATGACTTGTTAGCTGCGTTTTAGAGTTGTGCTAGTTACAGGGCTTGTGTCGTCATATTAAAACAGACATGGCAGACATAAATTGCATAATACCCTAAGCAATAAAATAGAAAAATTTTAGAAGTTTAACGAATTTTACTTAAAATGAAACCTTTTATTTGATACTAAACTCAATTTTAAGACAAGTCACCTCTAAATTAATTTTACGTTTTGAATTTTTGAAATGCGATATGTATTATTTGATAAATGTTTTTTTATCAAGAATTTGTGCAAGTATATGAGCTATTTATTGTCATTGTATCTTATCAGAAAACAACAGTGTTAATGTAAAAGAAACTAGCTAATTTCATTATATATATGCATATAGAAATATTTACACCCTATAAGCGAAAGTTATGCTATATGCATTTATAGTCCAAGACTATTTGGAGTTATTTCACCTAGACTGGTTGTTTATTATGATTATACTGTGGCTATAGATTGCAATAAACTATAATGACAAAATTATTAAATAAAATGTAAAACATTAAACATAATACACATTTGCAGACCGATTTTTTCAATTACATTAATTTATCAGAACTATGAGCAATACCCAGAATTAGAATTGAGAGTGGCAATAGGAGCAAAATCAATAAGCGAACCAGAATCATAATCAAGAGTGAGGCCAGGATCAAAGTTGAAAATAGGACTAGGGTCAAAATGAATGTCAGATTGGGATCAGAATCAAAAACATAACCGATATAGGATATAGATGACAATCGAGAACCAGACTAAAATCGAGAACAGGATCGAGATCGAGGTTCAAATCAAGTGTGGGACCAGGATGACAATCAAGAGCGTAAATGACATGGGAATTAGTATTGAAAATCAGATTAGGATTAGAAACAAAAGTGGGACTGGAACTGAAATTGAGAACAGAACCAAGCTCGAAATTGAGCATGGAATCAGAATCAGAACCAAAGAGTGTCTAAACTGGAACAGGGATTGACGGCAAAATCAACTAATCTAAAAGACGAATTAACTCATGTCTAAATGGGTAAAGCGCCGGGCTTAAGCTACTGTCACAAAAGCATTTTCATTTTATTAAGAATAGATTTCTTTAACTATTCAATAACATTGAGATATAATACTGAACAAGTGTTAATTGTGGGACCAAAAGCACAGCATACTAGTTTGTGAATGCTGCCTTAATACTTTCGTGAAGTAACCCAAGGTTCAGATGATGGTTTTGGAAATGTAATTGTACAAAATCTTATTGGATTAGAGTAGTGATGGTGTATGAACAAAAACATCAACATAAATTAGCTTCCACATGCAAAGATTATGTTCGAGCATTTCAAATTATATTTTATATATGAGATAAAGAAATTATGATATAAAATGAAATAAAATATAAGTGTACTTATTTGTACAGTAAAAAAACTATTAACAAGAAGGGCGTTCAATAAAAAGTGAAAATGAGTATGTTGCCGGTAACTTATATTAAATATTATCTTACAGTAGTTGCCTTTTAGTATAATATGATTGGTATTATAACTTTTTTCTAAGCTCAAAATTTCTTTTTTAAAAAACTCCACCCTAGGCACTTAAACATTCCTGTACTGCAGCGACTACTCCTCCATGATCTTTGATTCACTGCCTTTTTAGATAATCCAACCTTGGAAATAGAAATCACAAGGTCAAGATCGAATAAGAAGGTGAATATAGAGGATGCTAAGTACTTTGAAGTAACACCTCGAATGCTGCCATAGTAACAGCAGACTTGTAAGCCGAAGCATTGTTTTGATGAAACAAAAAAATTTTTGCTATTTTGATTTGTCATTTCTTTGGAATTTCATTATGCATTTTTTATTTGTTCTGCATGCAAAGAGCCCGTAACAGTAGCTTCAAGGTCGAGATATGCTACCATGACCACCCCTTTACTACCCTGGAAAAGAAAACCCATAATTTTTACAAAACAACTTTTTAAATTTCTTACACTTTGGAGATGGTCTTTTCTAAGTCATAAACTGTAATTTTGTTTTGGGATCATAATGGTGAAGACATTTTCATCCATGTTTGTAAGACGAGCTAAAAATCTATCGGAATCTTGTAATAATTTTAAAAAAAGTCGAAAAATGTTCAGCCTTGTTTTAGTGCATGGTAAGCACTCTGGGGACCCATTACGCAGTACTTTTTTCATCCCCAAACCGTCATGTAAAATGCTATGAACACTTTCAATCGAAACCTTTGTTTCTTTGATTATAAAACGTACCATGACACAAGATCTGTTAAAACAATTTTGATTCGAATTTTGACTTTTTTTACCATTTCTTCAATCACCACTGTTGTTGGGCGACCTGAACGAAGGTAAGTTTTCGTGGATATTCTTCCACGTTTAAATTCAGCGCATCAACAGGCAACTGTAGTATACAATAGAGCATTAACTCCTAAAGTATCTTGTAAGTCTTTATACTGAATACCCCTCCTATAAATATGGTGTACATAACTATCATAATTATAATTAAAAACTCATGAAATGTTATCATAAATTGAAAATTAATATTTTTGAATTAAATAAAGATACAAAAAGGAGATTTCTTGTAATAGAAAAAGAGATTCTAATTTAAAGAAATCAGAACAAATAACAAAGGAAATAAAACTAAAATGCAACATTTTAGTCAGCTCCTAACAATAGCATATCATGGCATTCAATGATAAAAGATATACATCATTTACCGTGACGTACGTCAGCGTCTAACTTTAACGCCAAAACTGATACCTTTATCAGGAAAATTTATATTTTGATGCTGATATGTGCAGATTGCAACATATCAATCCAACATTTCAAGTTCATAAATACGGGAACTATTTTCATATAAACAATGAGTAGACATTTAAGTACCATTGAATTCTGACCAGAATTTAGAAAACATTAATGTAAAAATATCACATACAACACTGTATTAGTATTATAAATTTGTTGGATATGGTGTTTTCATTAACTTTCATAAAATTATTAAAGTTGTATTTCATCCATTAAGATATACAGAAAAACGTGAACTTAAAGCATAAATATTTTGGTAAATTTGCTAAACTTTATAATGTAAAATAACTACAATTAATAGCACATTTTACTCTCAAAAAAAAAGCTATGGTGTAACTATAAAAATTGTCCATTACCTGCAGCTATAGATGGCATGCCAGCGGGAGATGGCACCAGCGAAGTTAGAGGAACTTCGTTCCGACTGTAGGGCGCCAGGTTCGGAGGAGCCGTATACGCAGTTCCCGGTTGCGCCCCATTTGTCGCATTGCGGAAGAACGCGTCCCATGACTGTCAATAAAACATATTTTTACAAATACTATGTACACATACCAATGTAACTTCGGGGTTATATAATTCAGTATTCTATAGGAAAATCAATTTTTTGTTGAAACAAAAATCTGTAAAAACTCTATTAAATAATATAGATCTATTAAATTATAATGAAATTTCCAAGAAGAAAGCATAAAACAAAACTGAGATCAATAAAAATTGCGTGATGAATTATATCTTTTAAAGGGTAAAGACTTTAATATAACCCTTAACCGCCTAGCATACGTCTCAACCCCAAAGAATGTATACTCATAAATATTGTTGAGCCTAAACTCCATATAAACTTGTGCTTTCTTGTGTACCTTTTCCCCACGCGCCTCAATGCCGCGTAACCACTCATCGTAGTTGGATATATCCGCGTTTATAACTGGTAGGCAAAAAATTGTTACCGGAGGACTGATACCCCTTTTACGTGGTATCAGTTTATGTGATTCTTTAACATTTGTGTATATTTTTATTATTTCAATTGAAAATGCCTTTTAATGATGAATGCTTCCAGCAGTGGTTGAAAGAAGGTTCAACCTTCAAAGGAAGACGACAAAAATATACCAAATGACGAATGTAGCAAAGTTGAAGCTGATGAAGGAATAGAGCTGTGTTAGAAGAAATATGTGAGTGAGACTCGGAATGCAAAGAGACAATGAAATGGAATTAAATGGTCAGTTTACCTTAACACTATTGTACATATTGCATCGAAAATGACATCGGTTTCTTTCAAAGCAGTAAGGAAAAACAGGTATTCTCAGTCATCGCCACGCCGCCTAAACGCAGTACACACAACCACGGACAACGAGAATCAAAGAAAGCAAGAAGAGCATATGTATGCTCTTCTTGCTTTCTTTGATGAGAATCATCATATGAGAATATCAGAGAAGAGTGAGACGTTTCACTCTTCTCTGATATCTGAAGCAAGCGAGACACTACTCCCACTCAATGCAACAGTGTTTACCCCCACCACGTTTCGTCACACAAAAAGTTGCATATCAGAATTCCAAAGTCCTCCCATGAAAAGATTCATTTCAAAAATATATATTTATTCTAACAATTATCTGATACTCATAGTACAAGCCTCGTTGCTTAATGTGGCACCAGATGGCACAGTGTTTGTGTCAGCTGAGGATATTTATTATTATATTGTTATTAATTGCTATACATAGTCCAAGTTGAATTAGTTTAATGAAATCCCATATTGATACTTACATAATTAATAGTTCATTGCAAAAATGCTTTATTTTATGAAATTGTCATTATTTGTAAAACTGAATTTAACATTTAACTACATATAATTTTTAGACTCTGCCTACACAGACACAATAAATTTCTTTATCTTTTTATAACCAATCCTATTCTAGCCTTACTCCCTGTCATGCTATTCAACTTAACCTCAATTGTGATCCTAAGCTAACTTCCGATCTGAGTTCTAATTCCAGCCTGACCCTTAGTTATATAATCTCATTTCAATCTCCACTATTAACTAAATCCAATCAATATAAAAAGTGAAGACATTGATACACATACGAGTGAAGTAGTATACTGAAGCTAGTTAAAATTTATACATAAATTCCTCTCCAATATTGGATGTCTGATTAATGTGCACACAAGTCACAGACAAAAGCTAGTGATGATGAATAAAGACGATACTTCTGAATGATGAATCTTCCAGAGCATACTATGAATGCAAAATTTTCTTAAAATCGATTCAACTGTTTCAGCATGAGAAATCAAATCAACACACAAACAAACTTTCACTTTTATTTCTTTTCAAAAATATAACAACAAAAATAAAGACTATTATAAAAAACCATATATCAGTATTTGATAAGTTTGATTAAATATCGCTTAATAATAATAAAGTCATATATCTGTTATTAACACTGTCAAAATTACACTTGCTATTGAATGCAAGTCGACTGTGTAAGATAAACTTTATTTTTTTAAATAATAACTAATCCCGGTAATGGCCTTGAATCCACTTAGTATTCAACAAGATAAACTAGTTTTAGCCAACCAAACTTGGAATAAATGGGGCGAGTTGATTTATTTTAGTTGTGTACATTATACTTTACTCACACTTTACATAGCAATGATATAACGTAAGAGCCACACCAATTGGAAGAAAAAATAGTGTTAATAAAAAAATATATAGATACTATAGATATTCACTTTATTGTAATTGCAGAAGATTCATTAATAACAAATAGCAAATGTATAAAATCATATAAGTGGGATAGTTATTGTATAAAAATTTGAATGGAAACACTACAGGAAATATTACCAAAGGTATGTTTCCCATGATAAATATGTGCCTCATAAATGACGCATACTAATGACGCCGTTGTCTGACGCATGACAGAGTAAAATGATAATAACATGGAACTAAGGACAACTAAAAAGAGCGTTAATAGATAAAGCGCCAGTCAATTTGGTGAAATTTTACACTTTAACTCGTCTCATCACAAACTAGACTTATGTAATGTGATGATATCATCTCAATTAATGAACTTTGAAGCAACCATTTTTAAAATGAAAAGTAGCAGTCAATGCAAAATAATATAAACTGTTTACAATGTATTTAGATATTTATATTAAGAAAAAAAAACACAAAAAACAACAAACACGAATAACATATCAATTTATCCTTGTCATATAGATTTGCATCAAGAACTTGAATAAATAACCGGTCAGACGATGCATACATCCGTCTAAGTGAAATTAGTTTTATAAAAGGAATTCCTGTTAAAGTAATAACATTCTTTAATGGTTTAGTAAATAATAATATATAAATAAAAATATAAAAATATAAAAATAATAAAAGAATGTATGTAAATGATGTTTTAGTGTTAGGCAATAAAATATTAACTTATACAATGTAATTATGTCATAAACTATACAAAATTACAGCAACATGTAATTATTGTATTAGACACTAAATATGTATAAAATATTGTATTCAAATTATAAGGCATACAAATTAAATAAACATTTAAAATAGATATTTAATTTAAAATTATTAAATGTAAATATACTAAAAAAGTAAGATACAATAGGTGCCATTTCAAAATTATAAATCTATGATCATACAATAGCTATGCTTGATATCACTGTCTATTAAATTGGATAGGATTCATCTTGATAGAAAATTATGAATTAATGGACAATGCCAATACGATGTGGCAATCTAATTACAAAATTGGAACCATCTACTTGGCAATGGAGTCAAATTCACATTTTTTATTGGATTTATAGATATTATTTAAGGATTGGTGTAGTGATTTATCAAATATATTACTCAATAAATCTTACTAATACTCATATTACTAAAGTTATTTCATTGTTTTATATAAATTCAACGGTTTTGCTTATGCCATTTTCCGGTCTAAGTACTTAAAAATTCAAGAACTCCACCATCACTAAAGTTGTAGTGTAAGTAACAACCAAATAAATAGAGATCGGGGTCCTGACATTGGCACAAAGTTGATTCATATGACCATGGACTATGATTTTAAATTTCCTCATACTAAAATAAAACGTTTGCCTATCTCACTGGCAAAATCGAAATATGACTACAAACACAGACATTTCTCAATCGTTTTGTGACATTAGAAATATGAGATATGGAACAAGGGCATGTATATGGAGACAAATGTTTAAAAAGAATGAAACCGTGCAGAAACACGAGTTGGATATACATATTTAGTTAGCATCATTTGCAATTTGGCATTCATAAACGCCGATGCAAACCAGTTTTCATTGTGGCGTCTTCTCGAATTGGCAGTTCACGTAATGTCAATTTCTATACACGAAATTCAACACACGTAATAAATGTAATGTGTGTGACATGCATGATGTTTTCCTATTTAGACACATTTATCACTACCATGGCCGACTAGGATGATATTGTATGCATATTTTTCCTAAATAGGTGATACAAAAGAAAACTTTTACTTTGAATATAATCAGTTTTAATTTCAATAATAAAATATATTCAGTTAAGAATACTTTTTATTGACAAATAAGTTAATTGAAATTTGATAATGAATAAGGAAACTTTTATCTTTTATTTTATTAAAAAAATCATTCCACTTCTAAGTGTTGTATAAAGGTGTCTTGACATATTACAATAATATCTGCAAAAAAAAAAACACTGTTTGCAAAAATCTGTGTTAAAATAATTTAATTGTTTTCGAAATCGGTATCGCCTAAAGGTATGCCAGAAGCAGACATATCACAGCATTCATCATTTGATATCCTTTTGATTCAATAGTTTACATTTTATTTTTAATTTTGTACACTTAGATATCAAGTTTGGTTATCTCTTGTGTATACATATTCAAGGTGAATACTTTGAAAAGACAGATTTTAGTAATAAATATTATAATTTTTGAATATCTATTTTTTTGGCATATTTCTCGTTAAATATCAAAATGAAAAAAATATTCATAAGCACATAGTGCTTTCTCAGTAGATATATATAATTTTCATAAGCACATTTGTATTGGGAAAGAGATCACTGTATTTATTACATTATTGTATTACTGAAGACGACAAGAAACTTACATATATGTTACATACATACATTTCATATACATATATACATATACGTTACATATATACAATTATTATACTTTTTTTATCTTTTAGAACAAAAACTTACCGCATGCACAGAATTAGGATCCGAAAGCCATGAGTTGTACATAGTTTCCACGTAGGCTGAACTTGAACCATTTAAAAAGGGTTCCGCCGCCGCTGAACTTTTCGGTCTGCTGGCCGATATTGTCGCGACGACAGTCTATAGAATCAAAAAACACAATTTCTTTTTCACATGAGAAAATATCAATATACATAATGTGACATACTTATACATAAGCAATTTCCAAAAATGTGTATACCACAAGAGATCTCAGAATTCTGCACATTAATTAAATTTGCTATTAGACAGTCTGACGGAATTTAAAGGATACTTTTAAGTGAAATTAACAACTAACTTTGTGAAAATAGTGATTATTTTTAGCTGTTTAGGATTGAAACATTGTAGGAAGACATGGGTACAGTGGATATATTAAAGGCTTTTTGTAACAAATTAATTAATAAATTATATATATAATATATTTTCATGTTAATGTATTAAAAATTACAAATGGAACAGCATGCTTTTTTTTTTCAAAAGATTCTACAGGCTGTGTATTTACAAGTCAATAATGATAAAATAAGACAAAAATATAGAATAAATATGATGAACATCGAGGTCTTTATCCCATCACATATCATACCAATTTCCTCAATTTGTAGCTGTAAGAAAATGCCTAAAAATAGCTGATAAAAGAAAAAGTAGCCTATTATTGTTGATTATTTTCTGATGTGAACATTTCTGCTCCAAATATGTTAGCTCAGTTGTTTATAGGTGTGATGCAAATAGAGCACATCTCAAGCGACACCTACTCAGAATAATTTACTAAGTGCAAAACAGTAAAAAAGTTTCTCCATCAAAATAACAGATATCAAGTAAAATAACCTGTACTATTGAAACTGCAAACACAGATTCATGTCTATATAAAATTAAGAATTTTATTCAATAAAATTTTTAATAAATTCATGATACTCTTTTTTAAAAAGCATGATTTAGTTGTTTCTATATAGAAAATGTTTTCGTATGATGTACTCTTGCATAATACTGAATTAATTATTATATAATAAAAATTCATAAGTTTTATTAAAAATATTATGATATAAAAATTCCAAAGTAACACTTTAAAGGCATTTAATTTTATACCATGAAATATTTAATAGTTAAAAATATAAGTACTATCTGACACAAATTTGTTAAGTACTTTTACAACAGAGCTGATAATTTTTTACACATATTTACCAGTTCTATATAACTCTTTTGTGATTTTGATAGTTGAGAATGCAAGTCATTCATCATCATATTTTTTGCATCACTATAATGGCAGATAACATTTTATTTTAGTTTAAAGTTTAAGTAGGTTTTTTATGGTTTTATAATTTCCCTCAAACATTATAAGGTTATCATATATAGTTATGTTGATATAAGGTACAATGCTAATAAGTTCTTTATACCTTAGAAAATATTTTGTGCATCTAGAATACATACACAAATATATAATGAACTAGATGGAATTTAGTGATTTATAATTTAAATCACCAAAATAGTTTAGATTCACCTGGTTTTATATAATTAAATATTATACATAATTTGAACTGGTGCATGTTATTTGAAACAATGACTATCTTCATTTTATTTTATGCATACAGAAACTTGGAAGTTATCAATTTATGAAATATACGTATTAAGAATATGTGTAAGGTATAAACTATCATTATTTTGCATATATATATATATATTATTTGCATGTAATAATAATTTCAAGTTCTTCCTAGTATTAAATTAATAAACTTTAACATATACTAAAACATTATAATTTGTTTTAACATTGCAGAAGATAATAAGGAAAATCAAACCTTAGAGAAGGTCCGGCTGAATTTTAAGGACATGCAATGTTCAGCATGCATTAACTTAGAGGTTATGACCTTAATCATTATTGTTGAGGAGATTCCATCAGTGGGAGATTATATGAATTATAAATATTAAAAATATCTGATTACCACCATGCCATGTAAAAAAGTAGAAACAAAGGAGCACATGCATGATAAGGATGAATACCAAAATCTATATATATATATATATATATATATATAACAATAGTACTTGGTTGTCTCTGTACATTGACAGTATGTACGAAAAATGGAGAAGGAATGATAAAAGAAAAGTAATATAAGAAAATACAATGATATTTAAATTTTTTTTATATGTCTGCCTGTTCGAATACATCTCTGAAATTACATCTGAGTAGATAGAGCTTAGCTTGAAGCAAAATATATGCTTTACTTATACAAGTTAAATCGGATACCAGAAAAAAGTTTTCGCCATTTGCAAATCTAAATGAAGGTAACCTTTCTTAAATAGTATGCTAATAGTTGCCAGTATTAAGGCTTAAAAAGATGTCATTATTTGAATGAATAACAACATTCAAGTGAAAAAAAGAACATAAATCTATGCTCAACCTTCTGATCATGACACGCTTGACTTATTGAGGAATATACAAGAGCAACTATGGAGACAGTGGACCAATGAATAAGAGAAAGGGTTGAGTTGTGATAAAAAATTTATGCAAGGGAGCGAATTCCACGTGTGCAAGCCGAAGGCGAAAAACTAGTGTATAATAAATAAATATCAAAATGTTACTATGGATTGGATTTACTTAGAATATCGTATGATCAGGCATGAATGGGAAGGAGTATGAACGTGATTGAGCCTCCCTCTGACGCCCAGTCGGAGAACATTATTTCAAAAATGATTTGATAAAATTTGAGATTATCATAAGAATATGACATGTTAATCTCATCAATACCAAAAAACAAAATCTTGACCCACATTTATGAATATGGGAAAATCATTAATTTTAAAATCCTAAAAATTTTATTTTTATACTTTTTCCCACATTTCAATTCAGTGAAAATTTACTAATAAAAATAAGTTATAATAAATACATATAAATTATTATATAACAGAAAACATGATACTAATTAAGTTATATTTGTAAATTTAATTATGAGAAAACATATACGCATTAATACTTTGACCCTAGATTATAATATTATCTCTTGGAATGCGATAGTTCCACTTAAATGTAATTGAACTTCCCTATTATAAACATAACCAAGTGATCATAAATTAATATTATAAAATGAAATAATTTGTAAGGTATTTATGTTCAGACATTATGCCGAAGCACAGCTTGTACAAATGAAATATATTTAAGATGTACTATGCCATAAAAACTTTACTTTTTTTCACAAAAACTTTATAGCAGAGTTGGTAGTCTATAAACAATAATTATATATAACTAATATACAAAATGGAACACAAGTATACAACCTTCAGAGCCAGTTAGACAATTAAAAAGCATGTAATCATGTTATATCGAATGGGGCATATTTGCATAAAAATAAAGTTACTAAAAACTAGAATTCACAAAGACGACACATGTACCTAGAATGACACCCCCAAAAAAATGATGGAATTTGTTCTCCCTACACTGCCTTCATAGTGCCAACAACCATGTGTTTTAAAATATTTAATAATATGTTCCAAATTGAAGTTCATAATCAATATATTTTTCATTTCTAGACATAATAAAAATGTATTTTGTGATTTTTATTTATACAAATTTATTATTCATTTTTCACATCATAAATCACTAAGTTCTCAAAAATCATTTGCAAAGATATATAGTAGAGCATCACACATCATATATATGGTTAAAGTGCAAATAATAACACAGATGCTTCAAAGTAGTCACTGATAACAAAGTGGCCCAACAAGGTGAAACAAGATCCGATTACCTGTGACTGTATAGAAAATAATATATGATCCTCATAGATGGTTTTATTCAATTAACTAACTTGTGCAATTGGTGTTGTCAATATGCCTGCACTAACACTTCTGAGAAATGATCATTTAAAATATTTTAATACTACATCAAAGGTTTCAATTTCTTTAATCAATTTTCATCAAAATTTCCATATCATTTTACATAAATTATGCATTTCTTTGAATCACACAGTATGATATATGACAAGACATATATCAGAATAAGTAGGCATCAATATGAATAAAAGACCAAAAGACACTAATATATTAAAATCCATTGTATACTACCAATTTCATTAATACAATATTAAAAATGTAAAACCAATACTATTAAATTATGATTGTGATTGTAAATCGTCTTCCTTACCTGTGGTTTGTTTAGGAGCCATGATGCAAACCGTTCAGAGCCTACTTTGTTTGACGCTTGCAAAACTATTCTTGCCCGATGCATTCTGTCTGTCTTTGGTGTTTTTTGCTCCTATCTTAGTGTCAGATCTGTAGAAGGTATAAAATATGAGAGTTATGCATGAATATGCAATTACAATCTGGATTTTATAACCAATTCTTCACAATACATTTATTTGTTTATTACAAAAAAAAAAATATTCTCAATCATGTTACATAACATTACTTGATTTAGGTCACATTCAAATTAAAAAAAAACATTATTTGATGTCTGTTCCTGATAGGATATAAAAACAGAATTAAAAATTAAATTACATACATTACTATATTTTTAAAGAATTGGTGAAGGAGCTCCACATACATTACATAAATAATACTCAATTTTTATTTTAAATTCGTAGATTTGTCTATATACCTAGCTAATATGCACTAGCAGTAATACAATGTTTTTATATTAAATTATTAAAATAATGATATATGGAATGGTTTTTTTAATATAATCCAAAACACTTGTCACTCGATAATCTAAAATAATGTGCAGCATTAATATAACAGCATTTTAAATCTCAGGGAAATTGTTAGATATTTTCATATATATCACAATCTTAAAAAAACAATTTGCACTAGCATTATGTAGAATAACCCTGAGATTCAGAACATTCTTTTATCTAATAATCAAACATTAATTAACCATGACACGACTGTCTCAATTGTACCACAGCAGACACGGTTGAATAGCTGCACAATTAGGCCAAGTGCATATAAACATTTAAGACACCTAAAGCGAAAAATATAATAGAGAATAGAAAGAAAACTAATGTTGTATAAGATAAATTTTTAGAACACCATATCTCACTGAAAATGTAAAAATCTGGAAATCACTATAATAATTTGATTAACATACTAGCTGTCGTCAGCGAGTTCGACTGAAGGCAAAAATAGAAGCTATTCTGTCGTTTGTCATATTGATCGATCTCTATGTCGCCATGATTCTGGTCCGATTTCCCATTTAAATGTCAGTGTAGCCACAAATTCTAATTCCGGTTCCCTATACCACTCCAAAAATATTTTTATAACAATGTCAGTTCTACTATAAATTTTAATCCCCATGTTGCTTTCAATTACAGCTCTTGAGTATCGGTTATGTTAAACATATTTGTTTTTATATATATCGAGACTTTAAAATACAGGAATAAAATGTTACTGTTTTCTATGACTGCCCATGTGGACATAGAATAAATTTCTTCATATTTTAGATTGATTGATGTCTTTTTCAATATTTTAAGGCCAATACATATTGTTATTATAATCTGTCTGTATATGGACCCTAAAATAGTAAAATAACCTAACTGCAAATCTAACTAAACTCTCATACACTTTCATGCTTCATTTCTTCATTTTAGGACTTGAATCACAAAAAACATCCAAACACATATTTCTCTATTAGCAATAAAAACCTGAAATACCTAATTTTATGATCCTAATATACAAAAAGAAAACAGCACTCCTATAACACACTCATTTTATCTCCTTTAAAACTGAATTTATAAAAAACCTCAGACAAATTTATTTATTAAAAAAAAATGCATCTAATACCAATCTTTCTGATTCAACTTCAAAAGTAATGGCATTTTTAACTTTTTTCCCCCTTTACCCTTTTAGGGATGGGACTTCCAAAAACCATTTCTTAGTGCTTACCTACATTATAAAAGTAAGTTTTTTGCAAAACTTCGAGTTTCTAGAACCGGTAGTTTTAATATATATATACACATATAATGCACAATATAAATTACATGAAATATGTAAGTGTATACATATTTTGGTTTTGATATTTTTACCTACACAAAAATTCTGGTTAAACTGCTTTTATAAAGGCAATATTAGAAGTTGGCAATATTTCAAGATTTTTGTGTACGAGACCAGCTTTACTGCATCGAACGCTCTCAATTTTATTTATACACCTAGGTCATGGGCATGAAAATAATCAGAGTAACCATATGTACCTATATTGTTATAGGTAAAGTATTAAAAACTACTGGCAGATCCAAATTAATAAATTATAATACATGAAACATTATGAAGCTAATTTTTCATGAATAAATGTAAAAATTACATGCAGGTTTTAGTCCTTTCTTAATATTTTCTTGTATTTAAAAATCACATGAATCCATAAATTGCATATCTAAGATAAAGCAATTAGGAACTGAAATAAAAAATAGAGCTCTGTTATTAAAATAATTGATTAAGAAAATCAGAATAAAATAATAAAGACTAATTGAATTTGCTTGTGATTTGCTAGATGTACATGATTTAAACTTCTTGATTAAAATACTGGATATGAATGTGTTTAGTAAAATTTGGATATTTATGGCAGGGTTTAAGAATATAGATAGTTGGAATCATATAATAAGAGAATGGTCATAAATAGAAAGTACTCAATTTGTGTTTCGTAAAAAGTACAAAAAAATAAAAAATTAAAAATTAATCAATATTTAAACTTAAAGAAGTTAAAGATTTTTAGCTTTATTACAAAATATTTAATTATTACCTAGGTATGTCAAGGTTACTTTCTAAGAAGAGTAAGAGGTCAGAGACCAGTTCTATTACAGACTGTTGCACTGATTACAAATAAAATTACACATTAAAAATCCGAACAAAACCTAACAAAACGCACAACTGTGTAAGCCTGTTTAGAAAACAACTTTTAAGTTCTATTTTGAACCTTGAAGCAATGAATTTAAATTGATAGTAGAATAGAGATAAAAGATAACGCTTCTCACAATCGAGATTTCACAGCTGATGAATTTACGTACCTGATAAAGACCGTTGATTTTATAACAAATAAAACGATTTCCTAGAAGAATACGATGATCAATACTCTGGTCCCGTGATTCAAGGTTATATAACTCACTTATTACTAGCTTATAGAATGTTCAGACACATTAGTGAAATAAAAATCTAATGAATATAAATCGGGGTTTCAAATATGAAAAAAAGATTTTACAAGTTATATTTACCTCTGACACTTTTCGATTATCGTCTTTCACAAGCGTACGCAATTTTGATAATTTTTGAAAGAAGGAACGAATGATCTTGATTGTTTATGGGTAAGAATAGTGACCAATGTTCACATTACTCTATGAAAGTGACTAAAGACTGATTTGTACGTCTAAAGTACCTTTTGCTTTTAGCAAACATATCGCGAAGAACATTATTCTAGAAAAAACCTTTGACCATCACGGGACGTCCAACATATGTGAAATAATGAAGTTAATATTATAATTGATAAATACTACCCATAATGAAAATATGTAGTAAATTAATAAAAAAAAAAATTTAATAAAATTAATTAACAAATTGTTTCTATTATTTTACGTACAATTATATTTAGTAAATATTTAGATTTATTAAAACGTGACTGATTCAAATTCTTGTAAGAATTCTGTCAATTAATTAGTAATAAAAATAAATAAGATAATTCTATTAATTATGAGAATATGAAATTACAATAAGATAACGTCGCAGTAATTAAAAAAACAATAATAAAAAATATTTTAAATTATATGTCAAATAAATCAATGACATTAAATAAAGAATTATTTTCAAGTTTTATTTTAGGAACAACAAATTCAAAGTACCATTGTAACACAAAATAATATCAATTCTATTAAAACATTTGCATTTTTTTTTGAATGATTATATTTCGTTCAAACAATTAATGAAAATAATAAATAACAAAAAGTCAATTTTCTAATTTAAAAATTAACTGAATTTAATGTAAAATAAAGTGAAGTCAGAATAAAAGTGTACAATATTAGCACGCGCATAAACAAAAGTATTCTTACCAATTCACCAAACTTAATTGCCGGACAGACTAGCCAGTTTGGCGAGACATTTGGATAGAAAGCCGTATACCCTACTTTACTGAGAATTTTGTGTCTAAGTATTATTGTTCGACTTTTAACATTTCGCTCGTTTGCGAAATGAATAAAACCGAATAAGCCGGACACCATTTGTTTTGGCCGGACACGCCTTCAAAAGCCTATGTCCGGCTTTATCCGGAGGCCTGGCAACCCTACTCAAAAGAGTTGAGATCGGCGACGTAGTGGAGGCATCAGACGCGCCAATAAATGTTTCACGTCAAAAACTCATATAAATCGAGATCAATTACTTGAACCCATCTAACTATGACAACTATTTCCTTTAATAGTATTCTGAGTATTATAAAATTATTGCAGTAATAGATGTCTCATATCTGTGATGTTGTATGTACGTACTACTCATTACTAAATTGTATATTTTCAAAATTTCAACGATTTGAAGACTACAGGTTCATAAAATTTAATTTGCGCACTGATTGATGCTCAATAATTGAAACATTGGTAGAAACAATTTTATTAAACCTTCCTTTCAAACAATTAACGAAATTTATAGCAACAAATGATGCTTACTACATTAAATTTGAGAATCATCGATAATGATTATTATTCTATCTTATAATTAGAGCAAATATTTGTATTGTACGCTTTATACTAATTACATTACAGTCAGTGTGAGCTAATGAATGACAAAAATTACAAATATTGTATAAAAATCAAGTGGTTAGCATTATAGACTTATTTGCACGGTACTCTGTGTAAAGTGACAGAAAAAAATCTATGCCAGAGTACACAGAAATTGAATTACAGTGCAGAGAAATTGCTCGGAAAAGAAAGGAATGTAATAACATGTAGTAATAATGAACATTTATTATAATTAAATTTTAAAAAAACTAAATAAAAACGTTCATGTTGTGCCCAATTTTGCCAACCTTACATTGCTAAGCCATTTTAAGACCTATAATGCTGAAATTAAAATATATTGAAATCCAAAGTCCAAAAGAAATAAAATAACATCCTATTAGTCAAAAATTATCCCTAAAATCTTTTGGACAAAGTTAGGTAGCCTTTTTATATTTTCTTCATATTGATACATGAGAAGGGTTATCAAAATACAAATAATTTTGAAAAATATTTATTTTCTTAAAGGAAGCACAGCGTTCCCAATATTAGCGACTATTATCATTACTATTATAATAGCTAAATGGTACTTATACTTGCCTATAACAGCGAAACAATTTTGAAAATTCAAAACAAATGCGCATCATCAAACAAAAAATTCTACGTGCACATATACAGCAAAAACATTCAAAAAATAAAAAATATATAGAATTAGAATCATCGAAGAAAACAAGTTCCTCGTGAAGTTCGTTAGCTTGCATTAAATCTATTTTTTTAACTATGTAATCGTCAGGTACATCGTCTTGATCAGGTCGCTTTGGTTTTACAAATTGTTACGGACAGCCGCGCACCTAATGTTAATTTGGATATTGTATTTTTGTCTTATACGGGCTTGTTAAGGATTATTTTGTAATTAGTGTTTATATTTGTGTACGATTTAATTATTGATGTATATTTTATTAAAGAGTTTTGTTTGTCTAGTTTTTATTATTATTGGTATTAGGTATCTTTATAAAGGCTCAGTTTGCCAGAACAGTCTAGTTTTCTACTTAAAAGAGAAAACAGTAATATTTGAAAGAGGCATTTAGTTAGTAGCGTTTCAAGTTAATTTCGCTGTTTGGGCAAAATTCGGCAGCATTGGCAAAGTTATAAGATTTGATGGTAATAAAAAAAATGAAGTGACAACTTTATACCTTTCCAGTTGTAAGTTGAAAATTATAACAGAGATCAAAATGGATAGCAGTAAAAATATAAATACCAGTATAATAAGATTACATGCTGAGTGTAGTAATAAGACCAAAGAAAGTTACATGTTTCATGAAAAAAGGTTTTATTATATTAATTTTTTGTTGAATTTATAAAATCCATTGAAGAATAAAATAATATTTTTAATTGTGTTTATACAGTGGATCATTTAGATGTTATTTGAAACCATTCGGTGTCCTATGCAGTAAGTTTTTTATTGGTGGCAAAATATAGGCATAAATGAAATTACGGTTAAATTCTACACCTAAATATGCTACACATTTTTTTGCAATCACTGATATTACATAATTTAAAGAATGAAGGGTGAATATTTAAATTTACTTAATTACGATACACAATAATAAAATATATTTAACCTCCTCTTGTAATTACTAAATTATTACCACTTCACTTCACTTCTTTAATAATGGCATCATATAGAGGACTATATATTTGTGTCAGCTTCACGTACATACGAAATAAAAGTAATTTCTCGTTAGGAAGTAAAAAAAAAAGAAACTAAGAGTTCTGAGCTGTTAAAATATAAAATGATACAAAGAAGAAAAGTAAATAAAGATAGTGGAAATAGAAAAAAAAAAAGGAAAAAAGGATAGAAAAGGCAGTGTATATACCTATGAAAATAGACGACATATAAAGTAAATAATACACACACGTAGAGTAAATATTATATATGTGATTCTATTTACAATTTTATGTTATTATGTCTAATGAATGAGATAAAAGAGGATAGGATTGACTTAGAGGCATAGGATAGGAGAGAAAGAATGCAAGTTGGGAGAGGGACGCCAGGGTCTAGGAGAGGTTTAGAAGATGGTGGCAATCATACAAAGGACAGGAAAGAAAGATGTGGTTTAAGTCCCCTTCGTCTAGACCTCATTCGCATATATATGAGTCTTTCATGCGAAGTTTAGCTAGGTGCACTGAGGTGGAACAGTGACCAAGTTTCACCCTACAGATGGTTAATGTGGCTCGTTTACTAAATTTGAATTTAAAAAACCAGGGCTTAGGAGGGATGGAGGGTTGAATATGGGAATAATGGACCCGTTTAGACCTTTTGGAAATCGATCAGCGATGTATCCACGAAGACATTTTTTTAGGTTTTTCTATTATAGGATGAAGAATTAGAAAGTTGCGACTTCTGAGAAAGGGAAAAGGCAGCAGCGTTTGCATATGATTTACCAGCAAAGGTATGTTTTTTGAAGCCTCAGAATAGGAAATAGAATCTTCAGCCATAGTAATCTTGATACGCTTCTGTTTATCCAATTCTACGCAGAGTTTGCTAACAGCGGTATGTCGGCCTAAAAAGTAAAGAGGGGGCACTTCGTCCTTCCTCACAGTGCAGGACTCGCCTATGTGCGCATTACCGCACTTAAAACATTTGGGCTGAAATCTACATTAGGCTTTAGTACGCCCATATCGACAGCAGTTGTAGTACTGGATCGTCAGTTATGTATATATCTCGACCAATAAACCATTGTAACAGAGAAACACCCTCTGCGGCAACATATGCCCATCAAAGTTAAAGGACAACAATTTGGAGCGGTTTCCAGGCAGATGAGTCACCCACCATTGTCTTATAGTTAAGGCGCCAAATCTTTAACACCTGACCACGTACCTCCCAAACCATAATGCAACCGAGAATTTCTTCTAGTGACCAATCGGAAGAGACACCTCGCACTAGACTAAGACGAGTAACATTAAGTGATGGGATAAAAGCCCTTAGACTTTTGAGTTCGAGGAGAGTGTTACAAAGGAAAGCATTAGCGGCTATGGGATTCAGAAAAGAGAAGGCAATGCAATTCTTCCCGATCTTCTCCGTGTATGTGTGTGTGTATGTAAAAATATTTAACAAGTGTTTTTTATAACATTTTTTCAAACTACTTTTCCTATAAATTCCAAAATCTTACTACCTGAAACAATGTCGATTGTCGCAAAGTGCATAAAAATCGATGGATTCGTTGGAAATATCTCTCCAACCGAAAATTGTAAATCTAAAATTTTCAAAAAAGGGTTTTTGTCAAAATTTTTGATGGATTGACTTTTAATATTCTAGTCATTTTTGTCTGTTTAAAGAACTGCGTCGAATGCCATAAATATTTATTTAAAAATACTTATTTGTACCAATTATCAAATTTCATTTGAATGTTTTGCACGGAAGTAGTTTCGGATCCATATTTTATATTTATTACACAGAGAGAATTTTACAACTTTCTTTTCTGTTTCATTAAGAGTTAGGTTATTTGCAGTCAACCGGCTGTTTTTCTATTTGCGAAATAGCAATATTCACAATTTAATAAGCGAAATGTTGCCTTTTATATTTGAATAACGAAAAGGTAGCATCAAGGATGAATCCATCTTTTGAGTCAGGTGGGGGTTACACATACAAGGTTCAGTCAGGACTGGGTCTAATTCAATTTCAATAGTTAATATAAAGAATAACAGTAAAAAGGGGGGCCATGACCTCTTTGTATCCGTCACTAGGTATCATATGCAAACAATACTATTTCATTAAAATCATCAATTTGAATATATAAATCAGTTATGTAAACTAAAATCTTCTTCCATCATCTCTTTTTAAATTAATTATTTAATAAAAAGTCACTTTAAAAACAATTTTTGAGTTCCATGTCCTCTTTTTAAAAGTTGAAGACGTGAAACGCAAAATCGATTTTAAATCTGACTTTTTGTTAAAAGTGACTTTAAAGGGAGATAGTGTAAGAAACTCTAAAACTGGAAACGGGCCAAAGATTTATCCATATAATAGATCCGTGTGAACCACAAATGATGTAGACGATCTCAAAGTATCATCATCAACCATCTGAACTCTATTACGCAAATATGATTTCAGGCCGAGACGCTGGCTTGCTACTCTATAATGACAGTTTCCTTATCATATTTTCATAATCAACACGATGAAGTTCTATGGAGAATTCACAGAATACTTTAACTGCATCTCGCAAATACTCCCAGCTCCAAAAATATCCAGAGCAAAAATTCCACGCCGACCAACAACCTCAAATAAAATAGAAAAATTTTATACATTCAATGTTAATATGAAAACGGTAGTAGAAGTAACAGCAGATGTGTATTGAAAATAACAATTAATTTAAGATCAGTTATCTGAATTTTTTTTAACATAACTTATCTACGTATTATATTAAAGACTTTAATGTTATATGGGTTTGACATTTTCCGCCCTTACGTAATAAAAATAATTCTTTTCGGTGATTTTAATTGTAAAAACCCCTGATGCGATTATCCCGTTGTCAACTATAGTGGAAACGAACTTGAACCACTCGAGGACAAACTAGATTTCGAAATTATCACTTCCTCCACGTCGACTTACTACCTGACGAACCTCCAACAGACCCTTCACACTGGACATCACCGTAATTAAAGGAGTCGCGCTTAACGTAAACTGTATCGAAAAATTTCACTGTCTCAATTCGGCCACCTTCCGGTCTTATTGAGAACGGGCCCTCCCACTGATTGGAACAGAGTGTCGTCGACGCTTGAGGAAATCGATACTCCTTCCCTAAAAAACAAAACGCAATTTTGTGCCGTGAGAGCGAATATTGTACTGCAGAATATAGATCCAGCGAATATAGAATATGAGGGCTCAGATTCAGAAAATCTGAAATAAAAACTGGAGCGATCTCATGGAGGAAATTATGCACACGCACCAAGTGTTTTGGAAGGTCACTATAACACTCACATCAGAGGGGTACATCCCTGTACTTCCTTTCAAAAGATTTAACAATTCTATTGTCTTAGACAACACGCAAGATAGCAGTGCAGTTAATATAGAATCTCAATGCTATCATGCTTCCCCTCCACATGACATCGCTCACATTCATCG
The DNA here is from genome assembly GCA_005406025.1 of Eumeta japonica. Classification (NCBI taxonomy): domain Eukaryota; kingdom Metazoa; phylum Arthropoda; class Insecta; order Lepidoptera; family Psychidae; genus Eumeta; species Eumeta japonica. The sequence goes on from BGZK01001021.1 coordinate 99,554, forward strand.
CATCGAGGAAGTGGTCTGGCTCAAAGCCTTCCTCGAACCCAAAGATGATCTGTCTCCCGTCTCTCTTAGCAAAATTCAAACGCTGATCAAATCTCTCAATACCAGAAAAGCACCGAGCCTCGATGATATCAGCAATAAAGCTAGCAAATGTTTTTCCCTGCCTCTATTGGGCTTACTGGTAGTTATATTTAACGCGTACCTCAAAATTGCTATTACCCTCCCATCTGGAAAGAGGCGGGGGTAATATGTATTCATAAACCAGGATAACCTCGTGACCTCCCTGCCAGTTACAGACCAATTGGTCTCCTAAGCGGTGTAGGTGAACTCTTCGAAAAAGTTCTCAAAACTCGTTTAAGCGAACACCTTCTCGGGAAAGGCCTTATCATAGATGAAAAGTTCGGTTTTCGTCCCATTTATTCTTGTCACCAGAAAGCCCTCCGCCTAGTCGAATACGAAAATTCATTAACATTATACACACTTACTTCAGTAATAGGTATTTTGTTTTAGACGCGAGTACATACACTCGACTAGACGACTAATCATAGGAAGAATTCCTCAAGGCTTTACCCTCTCTCTCTCCTCCTGTACTCCGCATGTACATTCCGCGTATAAATGCGCGTATATTCATACATAATGCATATCGCGTCCGACGTCAGGCGTCCAACTCACATTATTCGTGGTCGATACCACGTAGTATTTTTGCTAGGCACCTAAAACCAACTCTCCTCTACCTCCAGAGGCCAATTGGTGAGTTGGGTCGATGATTCCCTACCTGGATGATCAAGGTTAACCCTGATAAGTCAGCCACTATACAATACAAATATAACTAGCGTATGAATCGATAAGTTGTCGACTTAGACACGCTCCACCTCCGAATGTTGAATGCGAATATTCCTTGGCAATTCAATTTCAAATACCTAGGAGTCACGCTCAATAGAAATCTTCATTTTAAAAATCATATTGAGCGCGTCAGAAAGATTGTAATTTTTTACCGAGGGTACCTCGACGCCATGCTTGGTAGAAAAAACAAATTATCTACTTGTAATGAAAAATCTACTTGTAATGTTATAAACGCAACGCAACGCAATCAAAAATTTTGATTACCTATTCTGAATTCGGGTATTAAATTTAAAACTTCTTACTAAGTTCGGAATATTTTCATACATTACATGAATTCATAAAGTCAGAGATAAATGTTGGTTGCTTAATTTACTAGAAATAGTGATGCTATCTATTACTGAAAGAATTTTAAAAATTGGTTTAACGATTTGGTTTAGCAAATACGCTAATAGCAATAGTACAAATACGCGCATAAAACCGGAGACAAATACAATTTTTTTTTCAGAAGCCATTTCGAGCATGCGTACAACATATCACCAAAGTCTCATCGTTACTGGATTAACGGTTTAAGTGTATGCATATTCCATATCCCATGCATAGCGAATACACATGCAAACATTCATTTTTATATTACAAATTTTCCGGGAAACTTTACTGTTTTTTTTCCTATAACCTTATTCAAGCTATTACGGATATTAAGAAAAAAATCAACCAAATTTCCATCCAACCGATTTTTAACTCATTACAAGAAGTTTCGTACTCAGCGAATTACATCGAATGCCGCCAAGAGCTTACAAATCAAAATAATTGTTCAAGAGATACATCAGTTTCAATAGTTTTTTTAAGATAACTCGAAGTTTCCATCCAATCGAATTTTAACCTATGACAAGAATTGTCGTACTCGAAAAATCGCGTCAAATGTTGCCAAATAAATGAAAATCTTTTGATGCATTCTAGAGATATTGCAATTCGAAAATTTTCGAGCTAATAGAAATAACTAAATAATCAAGCTATAAATCAATCCCAGCAGTGATTCCAACCCTACAGTTTTAACTGTAGATCTACAGTTTTTTGGAAATTCACTCAGTCTTTACTTTAGGCCTCGAAATCTACAGTTTTTTATTAAGATGCTGGAGTCATCTCTTTTATTTGCTACGTAGTCCGTACACTAAGTCAGGTCCAGTTAAATCTACTACTGTCGGACCGGAAGTAATTGTCAATAAATTTAATAAACGGTGTTAGTGGTGGATGACATATTAAATAAATCATTCGGTCGATGTCTGTTTAATAATAATAATAAAAAAATTAACACTTGCTTAGGTGTTCTTCTAATCCTCTCGAATCAATATTCAATTCTTTGGATAGAGATTCGTAGTGGAGAGGCAGATTCAAAGGTCAGCGGTGGGTTGCATGCTACATGTTAATGCATGTTGCAGACAAGCGTCTACTATGGATTTCCACGAATTAACACTTCACACAATACAATATCACATTACTATCATTAAATACTACAAAATAACAAAAAGATGTCGATTTACTGTTTTTTTATTTGATATTTACAGCTTTCTACAGTTTTTTTCAAGCATATCTACAGTTTTACTCTATGAAGGAGTTGGCAACACTGAATCCCAGTGACAATTGTAATCATAGTTAATACACTATATGGTAGTTAATTGTAATGTCAATAACGACTGCTTCTGATTGACACTATCATACCTCGAACATTACAAAAAAACTTGAATTTGACAGAGAATTTATATTATTAATTTTTCAACATAACTTTTCTTCAGTTGTATTTGCATCGTGGAGTATTGTTATCAAAATGTACTCAATGCCTAGTCTTCTCTTAAGGTTATCTCCAAGTAGACAATCGTCTATATTAAAAAAGACTTCTAAGATTTTAATTCCTACGTATCAAATACCACTAGTCAACCGATATTATCATTTTCAAATAAATGATAAATGGGAAAACGAGTATTCCCGCAATTATTCTCTTAAATGCTTATGGTATTCTGCTTTTATTGGAGCGACAGCGTATACTTCTTATAGAATCTGGTAAGGTCTAGTTTTAATGCGTGCAGTCCGTAGCGTGTAGTATTAAATAACTATATATACAAAACTTGTTGAGATATCAAGATTATAACATTGATCTTTTAGGCTCCGTTACCAAGTTTTCCCACACATAACAGCTGCGGAAGAACTTACAGAATCAGAGTCTGATAGTGATGTTGATACAAAGAAGAAAAGGTATAGAAAGGAAAAGATTGGATTCCGAGATCGGAAGGTATGTTTTAATCATACTGTAGATATATTTAGTACATTGTTAGCTCATGTTCACCAAATATTTTTACTTTCATTTTTGTTTGCAATGTGATTAGATTATAGAATATGAAAATCGTATGAGGTCATTTTCCACCCCTGACAAGATATTTAGATATTTTGCCACTGTTAAAATTACATATGGAGAAAGTACTGAAGTTTATATGACTCCTGATGACTTCCTAAGAGCTATAACGCCTGGGATGAAACAGCCTGATGGTAATCTGTATTTGATTTTTTTTTCATTTTTATGATTTAAGTGCTTATTGATTTTAAACTGACTAACCTTGATTTAATTTTTTTTTGATAACATTTATATTAAATATATATGTGTATCCTTCTTTCTAATAAAAGATTCTTCATAAAAGAAATTATTAGTTCATAAACCCTAAAAATAATGTAATATTTTGTTTTTCATTAACATGGTTTTGGAATGCTATATTGCCTTTATTCGGAAATTTATTTCAAAGCTAAATATTGTTATCTAATATAAGTTTTTTTTTTTTTTTGTATGACTATTATTTCATCTGTAATTGAGGATAGTCCATTTAGATTGGAAATACTTAAACTAAATAAAGGGCAATGCAAAGACAAATACAAATGCATTAAAAAAACTGCCAAGAGCATGTTGAACCATGCTCAGTGTAGATTTCCACACCTTACTACAAAGAAATGTGCTACAGGTGAAAAAAACTAAGTTGTTACATTTTTTTTCATGTTTCCTGCACAAAATAAGTATAAACACTAGTCGCCTACATACTAGAGAGACGAGTAGATATATCAACTATTACTCTTAAACTAATGTAAACCGTAGTGCTTCAGCAAAAGACTATATTTTCATGGCACTTATGTCCTTTTATTCAGAACTGCAGTTTTTCGCCAATAACTCAAAAACAGTATAACTGCTTATGTTCAAAATAATTGTCATTGAAAGTATTTATGAAGTATTACCTTGGTTTTTTTTTTATTTTCCATGTTTTAAAAAATTATGGAGGGGTGACAATTTATGCTACTTTCAGAGTGATTAATTTCTAAAAATATTCACTTAATCAAGAAAATTGTTTCGAAGCCTTAGTGTGCAAAAAACCTTTTCTTTTCTGCTGTTGAAGCAGTAGTTCACATGTGAGAAAACGTTGTTCGATGTCTCTTGGCTTCAATTCATACAGTACCCAATGTCCTTGCTTCTGGATCATTCCTAAAACTTTTAAACGTTTTGAAACAGTTGAGTCATCTACTTGTAATGTTTTTCCAAATTCTATTAGCGTCTGACATCGGTTTTGATCAAGTAATTCCTCCAACTTATTGTCTTCAAATTTTTTTGGTGCGCCAGAACGTTTCTTATCCTCAAGTTCAAAATCATTATTTTTATAGTGTCAAAACCAGTCTCTGCATGTTGTATCCGACAAAGCATTGTAACCATAAGTCTCAGCAAGAATTCTATGTGCTTCATGTGCAGATTTCTTTTGAATAAAATAGTGCAATAAAATTCCCCACAAATACACTTTATTTGGCACAAAAGTAGACATTTTCAGAACTAAGAAAAAATTACTTTGTTTTCACTAAAATGAATTACCATACACTGAAATTTAAGGTTAGATACACTTCTGCCGTGCATGTGTGTTACTATTTGAATTTCAACGAAGGGGGGTACTGCTACTGCCTTCTTTGAAGAAACAATGAGAACTTATCCTCCTAGGTCCTGATATGTGGAATATGGAAGTAGCGGCTTATACGAGACACCTATACTTCAAATTTCATCATTATACTCCTGTAGTTTTTGAGTAAAATGACTATGACATATGAATTGATGGACATACAGATATGACTAAACTATAAGGGTTCCGTTTTCCCATTTTATCTTGGAAAACCCTAATGAAAAACATATAGAACCCTGAGCTGTTCATTATAAAAAATAAAATTTAATTGAGTTTATATGTTTAAGGTCTCTTAGTTATCTGATCTGAATTAAGAAATACAAATGAGGTACCCAAAAATCAGGGCTTTTGTGATAACATCATAGATCATGTAACATTTCAGGTAGAGATAGAGAAGTCACATTTTAATAAATTGCTGACTTTTCCACATTGGTAATTTTAGACAAGCATTAGCTCTTTGTGTTCTTATAAATGGTATGTTTAGTATATAACATACATATCCTATATAGTAAATGTGTATTTTCGTAAAGTACCTGAATATTAACTTGTCTTAAAATATCATTGTTCCTGCATAAATTAATTATATTACTGAGAAATTGATATGTTCTTTTTATCTATATTCCTACTATATTGTGTTTGTAACCCTTTATGAGTCTATGATAATAAGGATATGTGTTCCTAATTCACACCAGGAATTATGTTTAATTTTATAACGAATATCTTATAACATTAGTAATATATTTGGGGAATAAATAGATAATTGAGTACGAGAATCGCATGCGTCAGTACTCCACTCCTGACAAGGTGTTCCGCTACTTTGCAACTTTGCAAGCACAGCACCATGACCAGCATGAAGTCTTCATGACACCTGATGACTTCCTGCGTTCAATGACTCCAGGAGTCAAGCAGCCCGATGGTAAATTGTTTGAAAGTCATTTACATGTAATTTAGTTAATGTCATTTACATGTAATTTTTTTTACTAGTGTCGGAGTTTATTTTCTGTTGAGCTTCAAGTCTTCTATAATTTATTTTTATTATGTTGAAGCTGGTCCTGGTTCGGTACTTTGTTTACTTCCACTGCTTCCATATCTGTTATGTTTTTAGTTGATCTTCATAGTTGTCTAGTTCAAAGAGTAAATATTAATTTGTTCTCTTATTAATTTTCACAAATTCTTTTTGTGAACTTCTTAACAAATATACTTCTCACCAGCTTATACACTAATTTAAAATCTATGTATATTTTATTTTTGATAGAGCTGTAATTTAACTCTAAATTAACTTTAGGGAATTTTGTATGCAATTAACAATTTCAAATTTTCTAACAATTATTTGTGTTTATTACTAACTTAACACAACAATAACAACATATGGCAAAATGTGATCATGCATTTTTTCTCAAATAGTCATTATCTCCTCCTTTTTTAGATTGGTTAATACAATATTAAAAATAAATGAGAATAAAGAGAAATAGTGCTATTACACTAACAACTGTATCCGTGGATTTGACTCACAAGCAAACATTGTTGTCATTTACAACATGGCAGGCATGATAGTCTGGAAAATAAACTTTTATTACCTGTATACTTTGCGAGAGTTCTGTATACAGTTTTGTAGATAATTAACATAATGTCCATGTACTTTTATGTATGATGTTTTAATACAAGCAGAAGATTTTTTTAAATTTTGAATCTAAACAACTGTTCACATGAATTATGTAATCAAATCAAAGATCAATAATCCAAGTAATTACTTATTTGTTTGATTTCTTTAGTTCTCATGGACGAAAACTAAAATGTATATTAATTATTATCAATAATATATTATTAATTCACCTCTATAGTTTTATCTCTTACTGACATGAATGTTCGAATTGATCACCATATGATTGACCATATGATTTAAGGTATAAAATCATGTATTGCCAATTCATTAATACTGTTGAACCTCGATAACTCAAACCTCGGTAACTTAAAAACCTCTATAACTTCAAAAAATAATATGTTCCCTTCCCATCAGAGCCCAAAACCTCAATAACATAAAATACGCAACCTCTATAACTTAAATAAGTAATCTCTGTATTGGCCCTCAGTAACTTAAAGAAATGTTTCCATAACCTCTATAACATAAAATTGTTTGTCAATGAGTCATTTTGAAAGAGTGTGGAAAACAAAAGGTTTCGATATTTATTGCTTGCACGTGTTTACTAGTTAAACTTTAACGTAAACAATACATATGTCACCTATTGTTTGCTTCTTTCTTTAAAGCTTTGGGCGGTTAGCCTTAAGACATAAGTAAACCTTGGATCATAAGTTTTGATCATTGTCCTGGAAACATCGCTTTACTACTGTGTGATAAAACTGGCTTAAAATGAGTTCAAAAGAAAACTAACAACACTCACATGCAGCTGATAGGGTGGAACAAGGGTACATACATGCATATGTACATACCTACTTCTATATTAACCTATCCCTAACATAGACCCTTGATAACTTAAAACCTCTATAACTTAAAATATTTTGTGTTTCCCTTGGACTTTAATTTATCGAGGTTCAACTGTAATAATGAGAAAACTTTAAGTTATAGTCCTATCCATCTAGCTTATTATTGGAGTATGCAGATCTTGCGTTATGACTACCTTCATTGTGTACCTCATTCAACGAATCAGTATCAGTTGTTATTGATAACATTTGTTAGAAATGTACTTAATTGATTACAAAAAGTATTTTCAATGCCATACTTTTCAAAAGTACTGGTTCATTAACCATACTTTCTTTGTTGAAGTTAGTCTATAAAGATGTTTTATTTGCGAAAAGATGCAAAATCATATTTATACTCTATAATTTACATTGAAATGGAAAAATACTACTCTTTACAGAAATGAGTATGTTTTTTAGTTTTTATAAAATTAGTTTTCACCTCAATATTTTTTGATTTACATACCTCTTATTTCTATGCAACATTAATGAATTAGCTGCTAATTAAAGTAAAATTATCTCTATAGTAAAAATATTATAAATGTATAATCATAAATTGATGTTAAAGTTAAGTAATATTTAAAATTTGCAGGTCTGGGCTTGGATCAATACAGAAGATATGACCCTAAGGTAAGTAAAAACAAAAAAATATGTATTGACAATGTGTGGTTTCTTAAACTATAAAGTTGTGCACTTACTTAATATATATTGTGCTCAATATTGTAATTTGTTAGTAACTTCATTGAACTAATGCATAAAATATTGTTGTAAAATTGTTTGACTGTGAAATGCAAGGCTACAACGCTTTATGTGCAATATTTATGTTATTCCTACTATCTACTTTACTAAGATTTATAATATAAAACTACATTTAATTGGGAAACTACTATCCAATATAAAAAATAATACAATTTATTTAATAGTAAACATTGCCTATTTCCTTATGTTTACTATACATAGTAAAAATGATGTAACAACATATATGAATGACATAGTGTAATTTTAGTTTCCATCATTTTTTAAGTTTACAATCACAAGACATGCAATGTTATATCATTTACAATACAATATTTTAAACTGGAGTGGAGTAATAGCATATGAAACAAAACTTATTGTAATTATTGTACAAAGAATATAGGCATGGGCATATAAACACATTGGTACTGATAATTTTATACTTTCAGTGTGACATGACTAATATACATTGTATTTCGAGCATTTATTGCACAGTTTGACAAACTGCAGAACTAGCACTGTAGATCTTGGTAACCACAAATACTTCATCCCTTCTAAATAAAATACTACAATTTTTCCGGCACAGGCTATTTTCACTACTCACACAGATTTCTTATCTTTTCAGAACATGGATGAGGTACTGTCCCTCGAACTCTCCTTAATTTTCATCTGCTATAAAACTTGTAATGTTATATTTATTTTAGCACATCCGATTTTCACCCCACCTGTCCGAAGCACAAAATTCTCTATGGCCACTAAATGGTTTCGCTGCTCCTACCATGGCCCGAATTTTTTCTTTTATAACACCTATACATGCTGTCCCAAAAATCAATGTTGAGCGGTTCCAGTTTACGATCACCTAGAAAAAAAAATTAAAAATGTATTAATAAAGGACTGCACTGATATAAACATTTTATATTAAACATGTATGTGGTAAATAAAAATCTCAGAGCATCTTGATTGAAGCATTAAAAAACAATATTATAATAATCAGAATATATTTTATGTGGAGAAATCAGTAGAGAAATAAACGTGATAAAGAACCATCCAGCAGGATAATCTAGGAGGTTTTTGATTTGAGGAAATAAATAGGCAAGAAGTAAATAGGCAAGAAGAACAATGCAAGCTCATATTCAATCTAAATACATTTTGTTTGATAAGTTTGAGTATATACTGAAACAGGCAAGCTCTCCTGTGTATGCAAAACTAGAAGGTGTGTACACTTGTTGGTGGAGAGTAAATGAAGCAAACATCATACAATTGTCTGTCTGTCAATTTGAAAGTCTTTCAGTCTAGTTTTTCGGTACCTACATGTGATGGTTCTGAGACAATTTACATATTTGTTATTAGATTTTTGACAAGAAGAGGCATAGCTTAACAGTATCATTTTAATTACAATCAAAATGAGGCTAAAATTAGTGTTAAAATTAAAAATAAATCCAGTACAATATTTTAAAGAAATATAACTATGAATAAAATTTATTCTAATTTCTGTTTTGGTAATTTTAAAAGAACCATGCTCTCTAATAAAAGCAGAACTGCTACAGTGTAAACAAACAAAAAAGGTTTCAATTTTTATGGGAATTGTTTAAAAAAAATCAATATAAGCTAACTTTGACATTTTTGCTAGAATAAAAATGTATTATTATTCAAATGTATTTCTGATTCATGTAGTATGAGTTAGACAGACACCTTTTATTAGATTTTCGACATTTTTTAATAAAATACGTTATCAGAAAAAATAAATGGATTTTTTTTCTGGGTAATCTGTCCTCCGATTGATGTTTGATTTGTGGGATTCTGATATAAAATTATTTAATAGTTCAATGGTTTTATGAAATGAACCCCCTTTTTTAAGTTATTAATTTTAAATAGATCATTTTAACACTTTTCATTACCAATATTTATGTATTTATTAAAAAAAATTATAGAAGTACTAACTATTGAACTATATTTTCATAATCTGTACCTTTGATAGAGCTTAAGTACTATTTGTGTAGAGAAAGTGTGTATAAGGTTTTCCTTACTATCTTAGTGGGTAATGAATGCTTTTCGTATGTTGATTTAGAATATTGTTTCTTGTCTGTTTATTTTCATATAGATAGTTGTTCAGTAGTACAATATATCTTTATTTGTCGCTTTTTAAATTTTACACACTGTTTTGAATTGTTTAGAGTATAGTATTACTATGTCGATTTAGTATTTGAATAAAGTTAAATACACACGGAAGTAGTTCTGTGATGTGCATGATATTTTTCAATGTTTCGCTTTTGTATGTTTATATGTACAAAACAAAGCTTTTACTGGTTTTTTTTCTTTTTGGCAAAAACTTCCTATAGCAACGCCATATATAGAAAATTAATATAGGGTCACTGGCAAATACAATAAAGAATGTAGTCATGTAATAGTTTAACACGGCATTTTATTCCTTAGAAGTTATATGTATTCTTTTGTACAGAGCATCAATTCACGCCTTAACTTGGATTTGGACGAAGATTCTATTTTCTACAAACTGGGATCATCTGGCTTGATCACCTTCAGCGATTATATTTTCCTCTTGACCGTATTATCTAGTGAGTATTTATTTTATTACTTTACACTAAATAATGATATTAGCTGTCAGCTAACACATAAACTGAAGAAAATCGATATATCTGTTATCGGTAGAAGGAAGAAAGGGCATGTCATTCGCTTTTCAAATTTTCCAAAACTTAAACAAGTTTAGTTTCTAATCGGTTTGCATAGTCATCCACTGATACGCTCGCACCACTTTGATGCGCTATGACAATTTAAATTTATACTACATATTATGTCGCAGACATTTGTGTAGTTTTATTTGAACACAATACAGGATTATGTTATTTTTTTCAAAAATCATGAAGAGCGATATGCCTTGCTTCATTAACATTAATTCATTAATTCCACCACAAAAAAAACGTAAAACAATAGGCATGTTTTTCTAATTCTAATAAAATGTACTAAACGTTAGTTATTTTTGATCTAATAAATTTTATTAGACCTTAATTGATCCGTCAATGTAATATTATAAGAACGTCTCGCAGTTACATCGACGGTCATACCAACACAATGATTCCTTTTTTATATTTTGACTGAATCTTCATTTATGCGCCTAACTTAGCGTGGAGAGTCTAACGTCCAAGACCCTCAATATAAAGCAAAAAGATCAATGAATGTGAGAATCAATCAGTCGAGGGATGATAAAAAAATATTGTATTAAGAGCCTATCACGATACCCTAGTCTTTTCTAATATTTCGAAATATGTACTGTTACGTTCATAGCAATAAGAGAGAATATAAAAATGCGTCTAGTAAATAAAACCAATTTTAACATTTCCAAATGAATACTTTTATTTTCTTACATACTGCCTGTACAACGTCGAATTATATCCGAACATCTCGAAGTCTATGCCGTATATAAGAAGCAGATCGTCCAACATCTCCCTGTCTAGCTGGCTGAAGTAATACTTTAGCAGGGCCGTCGTATTCTTGCCGTCCCGCGATCTATTCATGACCGTGCGCAGACGAGTCCTGCGATCTCTCACTCTACGGCCGAGGACGTGTTCCAAACCTAGTTCGTGTATCACGTAAGCCGAGTCCCTAGCCAGGGTCTCCACTTTCGCTATCACGGTGAAATTCACCGAGCAAGGCGTGCAGAATTCTGTGTAAGGCGCCCAATGCTCGTCGTACGCGTTCCTTCCATCCTTGTGGCTCTTTATCAGATGGGCCACGAACTCGTAGAACGTCGGCCCGTAACTCCTCACGTTACCGAATATCTTCTTGGCCCTCTCCCTGTGCTCGGCGACTATGGCGCGAGCCAATCGCCGATAGTAAGGTGGGCCGATGTTCTCCAGCTTGTCTCTAAAGGCGGATAACAGTCTGACGAAGGGTTCTCTCACGACCAGTAACGTCACGACTCCCGGCGTGTTGACGGCGTCTTCGAGTTCCTCCTCGCTCGGCCTGGGGAACTTCTTTCTCGCTAGTGTTAGGGGTGAATGGCGTGTCCTTGCCAGGAATTTTTTTTCGTAGCCACCTTTGGAAACGCAAACGTACAATTAGTTTTTGGTGTTGTTTGAAAAAAGTTTATTTTTTTTTTGGAATTCCGTACCTGTCTTAAATAACTTTAAATTTGGGGTATTTAGAATTTTGAAAAGATGCGTAGATATATATATATATCTACAGTTCGTAATTATAAAACATCTTTTACTTTTTAAGTTAGGGTGAGCTAGTTCCCTCAAAAAAAGTTTTAGATTACCTAATATTCTGTGACTATGTTTTTAAAGATCTGCTTATAAAAATCTCAAAAAATATTATGGTAAATTTTTGTTCCGGTTCAACAAATATTAGTCAATAGCTGAAACGGCAAAAAAAAATTTTTTTTTAAGTTTCAACGTTAAAATTTAGATTTTAACACAACTTGCATGTTTTCCGGCAATGTAACACTTTTGGAATTTTTTTTTAAAGAAGGTCACTTACACAACGTTTTTATTCTAATGTAAGGTTATCTAATCAAATATATTACCGGAAGTATGTAATACAGATTAATGTTTCGTATCAATCATACAAATAATTTACTTGATAGCACGAACTAATGCAATTGTAACAGGGATATTTGAATAAATTTTAAATATTTTCAAAACGAAAATTGATCTGTATGTTGAAGTAACGGTACGGAACCCTAATTACGCGAGTGAGACTCACCTAATATATTAAACTTGTATAGCCAGGACGAACTGGCTGCTTTGAATATATTGCACCAAACTAGATTGTGCGCGTGATCTACGAAAAATTCCCGGCTGTTGATTGGTCGACCGTTGAGCGAGCGCGCGCGGCACACTCTGCGCACGCGGCCCACGCGCTGTTCGAGCTCGGCGACGGTCAAATTGTCGGGCTCGCTCCAACCGTTTTCTATCTCAGGAACGTCGTTCCCGATCACCGGTCCCTGTAACTTTTACAACGTAAAATATTTTAAAATACCATCTCGGCAACTGAGGTTCGGTCTCGGATCTGATGCTATTAGATGCATTCTCGACCACGGCCGAATTAGCCGATGAGTTTTTAACCTAAGCCGAATAAAATCGCTCGCTCTGAGCCTCGAAGAACAGATTAAGCCGTCGGTCCCGGATGTTGCCATCACATCGACGACAACTGTCGTTAGCGTACCCCATCCGCGCCGCGCCGGCGTCCTGGCCTTCGAGATCCAAGCGCCTCAGCTTGCAATAAATAGGCTGTGGAACAGTATTGCGACGACAGTATGGATGAAACCCGACATGAAAAGCATTTTTTCGATTCTCTAGATTTAAGAACGATACATGTGTGAGATCGATATTAGCTTATGAAATGTCACGTTAAGATGAAAAGCGAATAGATTAAATTTTGTGATACAAATATCGGACACGTTAAAACGTTGGCACGTTAGCGTTTGTACAAATACTAACTACATGTCGCAAATTAGTAAAATTTAGTACTGTATGGTTTTAAATCCCTCGTAAATGCATCAATCAACGTCAATAGCTGATGTTTATAAAAACGAATGTTTTCGAATTTCAAAATAATATTTCATATGGCCGAGGACTCGAAAGTGTAATCCAAAGCAACGTTTCCCGACCAAAAAACCATGTCCCACCTTAACAATTCTAAAATTTTTATGCCTCCCCCCCCACACATAATTTTTTATTTTTAAATGAATCGTCAAATGGAATTATACCTAATAATTATTTACATTTTACAGCATTTTTTTTAAGAACTTGCCTTTTTTGGTAAATTTGTCACCGATATCTAGCATTGCATTTAAATAACCCAAAGCGAAAGGGTTAAAGTCGTGTCGAGTCCATTTTTTAATTACCCCCCTTAACTATCAAATTGCCCCCTTGTGGGGCGTGGGCCCTACGTTGAGAAACACTGATCTAAAGAATCATTGTATTCAATAAAAGTTTGGATTTCAATTAGAAACAATACGTGTATATTTAGGTACTTTTAAAATGTCACTAGAACCCCTGTTATTCTCAAATAACTAACGCAACTACAGAAATAGATCTGCCAATTGCGAGTAATAACGGTATACAATAATGTATGTTGATGAAAATAAACTTTAAAGAATTTTATACAACTATTAACAATTGATGCAATTATAATAGAAATTAAAATTGTATCGAAAGCTCACTGTATGGCATAACCAACGATGTCAAACTATAGAGCAAAGAAAGTTTGCAAAATTAATTTCACAACTTGTAGCAAAAACAATTTCTATAGACTAAAAGTTTATTTACAATATTACCCAGCCGCAGTGAGTTCGTGCTATAGCCAAATCCAATCACCAATTTTTTAAACTAATCACTTTTTTTCGAATGTTTCACTCCAAATGTTTGAGATAGAATGTTAAAATAGTGTCACGCATAATTATTTAATATTTTGAATGCAGTTGCAATTTTACTATATACCTCTTAGATAGGAATTAAAAATTTACCAGCCACTTTGTGTAGTTATCAGGTACGGCTGACCAGTCCTCCGTTTTCGTTTTGACGTGACTTTTGAATATCGTCAACCTCATCACTAAAAGGTACAGCGTCGCCCAAAACAAGAACGTCCCTGTTTTCGCACTGCACTTGATGCATTGTAATGCCTTTTGTCTGCTTCCTAAATGTATGCGCTTCATTGTATACATTACTCCGTGACATGAGTGCCGCGTGACGTCACTCTTCTATCTCGAACCGTGGTCCACGCAGCATCCAAACAGATGAACTAGAACCGCGCATGTGCGAAACTAACGATTTTCTTATATTGCTTTTTTGAAGTGTACACTTCAAGCGGATACATATTTAGCTTCGGGTTACATTTTAATTTGTACTGATTATATGCTTTTGAACATAGAACGAACTTTCTTCATCTCGTATATAAATTGAAATTAATAAAATATACACAATATCAAAGAGGTGTGGAATAAAATGTTCGATATATCGCGTTAGATGCTTATAAACGTCATTAATGTGTTCCACACATTTTATTTTTACTTTCTACATTACAAGTTTTCAAAAAACTTAAAAACCAATTTAAAAATCTTTTTTTTTTCTAAACGTACCTGCATTTGAATTATTATTATAGCCTTTATTGTTGAAACTAAACTAAACATTATTTATCTAACTTATATATATACATTAACACATCGGTTATCCTAAATTTATCAGCGTGTCTTGTGACACATAGGCCTCTTCCAGCCTTTTCCACTCCTCTCTGTCTCTAGCTTTCCTTGACCAGGTAGCCTCTCCAATTTTTCTTATATCATCCATCCATCTTTTTGCCTGCCTGCCTCTTTTCCTTGTGCCATCACGTGGTTGCCACTCCGTTAAGATTTTGGTCCATTTTATTCTGCTATCTCTTGTCATGTGTCCTGTCCATCTCCATTTCAACTGTCGTATTTTCTTAATTATATCTTCAACCTTGGTTATGGAGCGTATATCTTCTGATCTTATGCGATCTCTTTTTGTAACGCCTATCATGCTTCTTTCCATGCCCCTCTGACATGTTCTCAGTTTTAGAAGATGTTTTTGGCTCAGTGCCCCAGTTTGGCAACCATATGTCAGGCATGGCAGGACACATGAGTTGAACACTTTTCTCTTCGCTGCTATGGGAAAGTGTTAGCTTTTGAGGATCTCTTTAAGTGACCAATATCTATTCCATGCATTAGCTACTCTTCTTTCGATTTCTATGTTTGTTTGGTCTCTGAATGCAATTATTTGTCCTAGGTATGTATAGGTTCTCACATATTCGATATTTGAATCATGCACTGTTATAGCTATTTCTTCCCTGTTTGTCATAACCTCTGTTTTAGATTCATTCATAGTGAGATCCATTCACCTGCATTTGAATAACGATACTTTAATTTGCTTCACATATGAATAATTTTTACAAACACATCAGCAGAGATTTAAGTAATGTACCTATACAGATGTCTATATTTATAAGAAAAAAACCTAACCAAATAAGACAATGCGCTCCACACTTTACATGGTCAACTTGGCTGCAGCACGAAAATGCACCACCTCAAACACTGATATACCACATTCCCACAAAATACAGACGTGAAATAGCAGTTTTCGCTGTTGGATTTCGTTCAGTGAGTAAGAGTTCCAGTGACCCGCTCCCCCTCCGTCATATGCGGCAGCGGTTTTAAAGAAAGACTATCCCAAAAGGGTACCTGTAACTCAGGAGAATCCTTCCCTAAGCGTTTTTCCCCGTCGCTTGTCCACCGCTGTGATCAACAAAAACATCGATGCTGTGCGCCGTATGACCGCAAAAGGCAGGCATATGACCTACCATGAGATTCGGGCATACTCGGCATAGCCATGTGTTAAATGCAATCAATCCTACACAAACATTGGGGTATGAAAAAGCTGTGGTTGCGGTGGATCCCACACAATTGACTGAGGCTTAAAAAGCGGACCGCG
Organism: Eumeta japonica; assembly: GCA_005406025.1. Classification (NCBI taxonomy): domain Eukaryota; kingdom Metazoa; phylum Arthropoda; class Insecta; order Lepidoptera; family Psychidae; genus Eumeta; species Eumeta japonica. The sequence continues at coordinate 116,040 of BGZK01001021.1, forward strand.
TCATTTGGTGCAATGCCACGCTTACCAGATTCAAGAAAGGGAAGTCAAATTCAGTGTGGAACATAATAACAGGTAACGAAATATGGATTTATCGCTACGACCCTAAAACAAAGCGGTAATCGACCGTATGGGTCTATTGAGATAAAGCGAAACCAACCAAAATGACGCGCGAGCGAAGTGCCTCTAAATGGATTGCTTCTTTTTTAATAAAACTGGACACGTGACTACTATTACTTTGGAGAATTATCGCACCGTGATTAGTGACTGGTACACGACCATTTATTTGCCGGAAGTTATTGACGAACTATGTAACCGTAAACGTCATATTATCTCGAAGTACGACTACGCCAGTGCTCATGCGGCCGATAAATGTTTGAATGAGAAAATTTTAGAACTTATGAGCAATTCTGTATACAGTCCCGACCTGGCACCTTGTGACTTTTTTTGTTCGCAAAAATCAAGAATCAATACGCGGTCAACGATTTTCATCACCAGAAGAGGATGTCGAATTGTATGAAAAACATGTTTCCGAGGTCATCGGGAAGGAGTGGCATAAATGTTTTCAAAATTGATTTATTCATATAAAAAAAGCGCATTTATGCTAACGGAGAATATTTTGAGAAACGATAAATTCATTTTTGACTATTCGTAGTAATTTTTTCTTATTCAATCTAGAAATTTTCAATGCGCTCCACCTTCTAGCACTTGCTCAAACATATTTGATAAAACGAAACAAATGTAGTTTATTTTTTACTCGAAAAGTAGCGTACACACTTGAAACGTCAAGTGGACCTCTTGGACTTGTTTAGTATTCGGTTAAATTAAAAAGTTTATATTGTATTAGGTCATAGTTTGGGTTGCTTGTTATATTTAATTTAGTTGCAAGTGAAAATATCTATAAGACATATTATTGAGGATTTTCAAAGTAAACCACAGTTGTTTCTCTGAAAATATAAAGTAGTTTTATTTAACACGCCTTTCCAATAATACAACAATTATCGTTTAACTATGACAATTACACATAAATCTCACCTGAGAATACAAAAAACATTTAAAGTTCACTAATATCGCCTCCTCAATTATATCCTTTAATTTATCACCCTACAAGTTTTTTATAACAATCCGCCATTGAATCGCGCGTCACTCCGATGCGCCCTGTACCAAATTCGAATTAATGAAACGTCATTTTATTACATATTTATGGTCATCAAGAGTATTTTCTGTGTGGTGGCGGTTATGGTTTTCGTCAATTGCTCGTGTTTCCCACGGCGTTTACAATATATAGTAAACTATCGGGTCCTCAAGAATATCAAGGTGTTATGTTTCGTTTTAGGGTGCAACTCTCATTCATGTCGATACAAAATGTAAGCGATTACGTAAGTTACGGAAATATAAAAATGTCTTTAAGAATACAAGAGTAACTTTTTTTTGTGTCTGCACAGTCGGTAATTATTACGTGTACTATTAACATGTTCTCAATAGTACACGTAATAATTACTTTTTAAAATTACAATTACGTGAGGGCAGTTCAATGAGGAACAGCCCTCATATCATTTTTATGAAAAAAAAAAAAAACGATGAATCCGATATTTCTCACAAAAATATTATTTTCTTTTAGCTTGTCAAGAAAGGCTTTAATGATGTTCAATTATTATCGATATCGAAAATTTTAAGTTATTTTCATAAGCAATTTTATTTTGTACTAGCCGTTCAATCCACCGACTACGCTGCGCATAAACTACAATTCAGTAATGATTGTTCCTAATCATGATCCCGCTTTCTATTTCGAATGCAGCCTTACTTTCTATTGCAATGGCGGTTCCAACGCCGATCTTGAGCCTTTCTTGGGCAGCACCGTTATGGTTCTAATCCTATACACTTTTTTTTGTGTATAAGTCTCCTGTTTCGTACTCCGACAGACAATTTACTTCTCTGCAAAGGATATCGCTAAGTTTCAGCAACGAAGATAAATATGTTTAGCTTATTTCGTATGTTTAAAATTTAAATGACACTTCTGTTACAGCGCTACTATTATACTGAAAACAGATTAAGTCTAGCTCTAAAATAGCTGAAGTTATTGAGTCGGCATTTGATATAACCTGTAAATAAAAATGGCCGTGTCAACAAAGTGCAAATAAGAAACAAATATTGTTGGTTTTATCATCATCAGTATTTTTATATCCATTTTTATTGTCTTAGTGCAATACATTTATCATATTAATTATCCTTAATTGCATTCTTGAAATGCTGGTAGATAAATATTAAGTGAATAGTGAGCGATTTGGTATGAAGGTGACAAAATGTAATATTTCTGACTAAGAACTCCTAATAACTTATCCCTTTTTGATTCATTACGAACGTCATAAGAAAAGTCTAAGTAGAAGAGAGGTTGTCGCTATTCTATAGCTCTCTCTGTGCTATCTTTACTCAGCGATATGAATTTGATAAATGTTTGACAGTTGGAAAGGATCACAACCGTGGCGCTTCCTAGTGTAATAAAAAAGCGCAAAAAAAAAAACTCCATTATTTAAAAAGTGCATGATTATTACAATACAGCACATATGAAATTACTGTCTATTTGTAAGAAATGAATTTTCCTTTTACAATGGCATAAACAGTTTACGTATTCGTGCAGCATCACGACGACATTTCGAGATAGCGTTCCGCATGTTCGATCTGAACGGCGACGGAGACGTGGACTGCGAGGAGTTCGAGAAGGTGGCGGCCCTCATCAGGCAACAGAGCAGCATCGGTTCTCGCCATCGCGACCACGCCAATACTGGCAATACTTTTAAGGTAACTGTATGACGTAATGCTTATTAAAATTATGAAGTATGGCCTATAATTTTCTAATGCATAATATTTTAATTTATGAATTGATAGTAAACATCTATTTAGAAATTCATGAACTAAAATATATTAATACTAGCGGTCACCCGCCCGCTTCGCTTAGTGTAAATGCAATTTAGCTATTTTTTTTTTATTATTCCAATCTGATCCCGGTTTTACTCCCATTGACATAAAATTAACTCCTTCATTTTCTATATCGGCGATTTTTCTGTCACTTTTAATCGTGATCATGGTTCTGTTCTCGATATCGATTCCGGTTAAACTGCCGGATTCGGTCCCGTCCCGTTTACGATTTCACTACACAACTCTTAACTATCTTCAAATGACTTTGCGTTAAACGGTTAAAGTCCCAAATGCAATCCGTCCAGTCATCAGCGTATAGCAAACATCCAAACAAACATACTTTTACATCTTTGTATTATCAATAACCTAAAACGACTACAAACGATTCCGCGTCGAATTGTCAAACCCCAATAAAAAATCTGTCCAGCCATTAGCTTATGACAAACATCCGTACAGACATACTTTTACATTTTTTTTTTTGTGTTATGAATAGCCTATAACCATCTACAGGCGATTCTGTATTGAACAGCCATGGTCCCATGCCAATCAATTAAGTAGTTTTTGCGTGATGCGCGGCCGAAGAAAACCATTTTCATTCTATGTATAGGCTCATCCACGCTGTGGGTTGGAAGTTGCGAAAATAACCATTGTCACCAATGCAATAAGCACGTCCGGGGCCGATGGCTTAACATGCTGTCCTATACACGGAACTAATGTTTTTAGAGTTCCGAACCAAAATGATAAAAACGGAACCCTTATAGTTTCGTCATGTCCGTCCGTATGTCACAGGCATTTCATTTAAAAACTGAAAGATGTATATTGATCAAATTCGTAGTATAAGTGTCTTATACATGCCACTACTTATTTTCGTAGTTAAATAACAAAAATAAATATTTCTAGGGGCCACTTCATACATATAGAGGCACTCCTTACATCAAACAGTAGATCATTTATTATACAATAATGTTTGCAGAAAAAAAATTTTTCAGCAAACAAACGAGTGGCACATATTTAGAGAGTTCTCTTAAAAGCACTTTAAGGTTTCTTAGCAATTTTTTTGATTAATTGAATAATTTCGTAAATAATCGCTCCGAAAGTAGCAGAAATTGGGTCCCCCTCCCTCTATTTTCTAAACCGTATATCCAAAAATTATGAATAAAATACAAAGGTAACGCTTAATAAATACTTTCGACGAAAATTGGTTAATAATTAATAAATAATTTCAACGAACATGATCGGATATACTGTTGTTGAGTTATTGCCGAAAAATTGCGCAAGGATGTAAGTGCTATAAACATACGCTCTTTTGCTAGTGCACTTTAACTTACACTAGTTTAATAGTAATAATCTACATACTTACTAGTTATAGGCGGATTAAAGTGCTTATAACTATTTTGTGCGAGAAACATGAAAAAAGTGTAACAACGTACTTTTTTCATCTGTAGTGCATTTCTTTACAATAATGGCTTCGGAATCCTTTAATGAGCATGATTCGAGATGCTCTTAGCCAGTTTTTTTTTTGTATTTATTTTAAGTTAGAAAGTCATTAATCAGTTCAACCGTGTTCATAACTGGTAACTTATAATCGTAGTTCAAATGTGACAATCTTTATTACTGAATCACAACTCTTCTATTCTCGTTTAATTATTTACAATTTATTTAATTTAAAATGATAATACAATTCTTTAAAAACCATATTTAGAATAGAAACCATAAAATATTAAGATTTTAGAGATACAGTTATAATTTGTAAATGATGTACCTCAACACGAGTAATATAGAAACAAACAGTATTATAATACAAATAAATATATTATTGGCAAATAAAAATTTATCACAAATAAGAATATTTCTAGAAAATACAGATGGAAATACCATACTTTCACAGAATACGGATATAAGTAGCAGCTTCCGCTGTTGTATTTTATCCAGTGAATGAGAGTTCCACCACCCACTTCTCCCTCTCCCCCTTCCATTGGCCCAATCGCCTTACGTTAGATATCCTATTCCCTCCTAAGAGGCCGGCAATGCACTGGTGTCTCCTCTGGAGTTGCGAGTGCCCATGGGCGGCGGTGACCATCTACTTTGATGAATCCCTTGCTCATGTACCCCTCGAATATGCTTTAAATATACAGATTTATTTAAAAATTTGTTTCATGCTCTTAAACTGTTGTTTCAGGGTATAAACTCAGCACTTACAACTTACTTCTTTGGTCCTAAGCTCAACGAGAAGTTGACTATAGAGAAGTTTCTAGACTTTCAGCATCAGCTACAACGCGAGATTCTATCACTTGAGTTCCAAAGGAAACTGCCAGGTAACAGGTCAATTTTCATGTACTGTGACTAGAAACCAAGCAATTTCTACAGTGCAAAACAATTGACCCGTAAGTGCTTTTAATTCAGACTATTACGCTCAAGGAGATTTTAATGTGTTCTGATCGGTGTGACTTGAGACAGTCCTCTCAGCGCAAGTGAATTGAGGCGGATACATTATATTATAGATAGCTTTGTTCCCACTTACGAATTATCGACTTTTGATAGATTATTGAACGGTTAAAGTATCTTAGGTATTGATCTATTAATATAATATTTAATATTGTTGCTCCTTCTAAACTCTACAAACATCCTTAATAAAGTTTCAAGATTCTTTACATGTGGTTAGACTAATACGTATTCAATCAATATTCAATGTACACTGCATTCTGAGCTAATGAGACTTCGTACAAATTAGAAAAAAAAATAATTTGTAATTAGTTCCTGTGCTATTGCAAGTCTCAAAATCTTTATATAGTTAGTTCATAACTCGCCATGCATAAACATATGAAAATTTGGGTTTTTATTATTTGCTTTATTTGCTGAATTTATTTTTAATTAAATAGCGTACATATTCGTTGCCGTATAATGCGGTGCGTCTCTGCAGCGAAATTACTATATTGGTTGCGCTTCACGTATGTTAACATTAGCCACATTTCTATTAGACTAACTTTAGCACAAATACGTGAACCAAACTTCTCACACTTATTCCAATTATTGCATTAATATAGCTTTATTTATTGTTTTTTTTAACGCCTATAACTTTTGATGTCATAGTTTGCAATACAACGTAATAGTTGCCCATTTTCAGAAAATTTTATAGAATTGGTCAGTGATTTAGTAATATAAATATAACACAGATAATTGGATACACTTCCTATTCTTTTTCCCACAGTTCCGCACTCTTGAACAGGTTTATATCAGTAGTAGCTATAGCGTCGCGGCTCCTACGATCCCACCCATACCATCTGTAATGCGCCTCCGGACACATTCTCGCTCCTGATTTATTTCAGTCTAGTTTCGCTCTTAAATAAAGTGAACAATACCGATTCTTAATAACTCCCCCAGAGTTCCAAACGACCAACTAAATTCATAAGAGAAAAAACTGAAAATATCAGCGAAATCGTTCGAATTATAATATTTTTTAATAATTGTCATTGACCTCTAACCCATTAAACTACAAAAATAATGTAGACTACCTCCTTTTCCTTCTCCTTGGCAAACGTTATTGAAATCGGTCAAATTGTAAGGGTGCTTATTAATCTCACAGAACACAAACACGCAACCCTAAATACTCATTATGTATTAATAAGAGAAACTTGTGCATATTTAAAAAAATTGGTCAAATTAGAAGGATTTTTAGTAATTTGCATGGAAATCTAAAATATCTATTCTGTATATTGCACTGGCTTTCAGCTATTTCCATATTATATTTTATTGAAAGTAGTTAAACTAAGAGAATTCTCCGTGATTCACACAGAACTCAAAAAAATGTATCATATGTACTTTTATTGGCTTTCCACTATTTCATACTTAATTTTTATTGAAATCGGTTTTAATATTTTTTTTTATTAAATATATTAACTTCTTATTTATTTTCACGGAACTCTAATATATGTATTGTGTATCCTTCCATTGGCTTTCAACTATCTTTGTACTAAATTGTATTTAAATAATTTTAACAGCAAGGGTCCTTAGTAATTTCTAAAACCCCTTAAAAGGAATCAAACCCTTCATATTTAATTGTGGAAAACTTTCGTTAATGGTTTTGGCACCGACATAAAATGAATTACTGCATCATTTATATTGACTGATGACGTTGTGCCCATCATGGTCCCGCTCGATTTTATCTCAATCTACATCCTGATTTTGATTCTGCTTCCAATATCGATCCGAGTCCATTTTTGATTCAATTCCGATAAATTATCTCATTTCAAAGAGTTTTTCAGTTTTCGGACAAATTCTAAATATTTCCTCGAAAAAAGTACCTTAAATATAGCCCCGTAAGCATCGTGATCGGTTCAGCTGTTCCAAAGATACTCCTGACAAACAAACACACTGACAGAAACAAAAGGATTTTTTTTTTTCATCCAAGCCTTTCCCTGATAATTACGAACAATAAAAGACTGACCAAGAGAATGTCGGATTATGCTTAGGGTAGGGTTCCGAAGCCATTACTACAAATAAATGCAATTCAAGATATGTCGACTATCACCTCTTAAACTAGTGAAAATTAAAGTGCACCAGCAAAAGAGCGTATCTTCATGGCACCTACGTCATTTTTTTGAAAAGCGCAGTTTTTAGCAATAACTCAATAACGACATATCTGATCATGTTCAAAAAAAAATCCGTTGAATCTTTTGAAATTTCCTTTGAAAAGAAATTTCCAAATGTTTTGATGTCTCACAGACAATGTGATAGAAATGTGACATTGCAGAACATATTCTACAATAAAAGAAACAATTGTTTCAGACTATTTCGCTTAAGTTAAGTTACCTTTTTGATGTAGTGTGACATTTCTGTCACACATCCTTTAATTCTTTTTTTTCTACATAAATAAGATAAATTAAGATTTTTCCAGAAGCATATAGTGTATTTTTATTTCTTTCAATTAACATTTTACGCTGCTTATTTTATTTTATTTTTGTCTCGCGCTACAGAGCGTTAAATTAGATTCCGTACTACATCCGCCAACATTTTTTTTTAAATTTACTCTCATAACCCACATCGCTCAGCGAAGTGAACGATTGATGGATAGTTTACATGCTGTCCATTTTGCTATAACTCGCTACTGGCCCGTAGCCCGTAAACTTTTACACTGTTTAACCGTTCGTCGAGAAAATCGGTATATTAGATATTTCAATATTCTTATAATACGCTCTTTGTTTTTTTAACTTTAACGTACGTGTCGATGACGGGCATTCGACTTTGAAATATAAAGAAATTCATTCTGTTTCCACCTAGATGTACAAACTTTACATACACTCCAATTGTTCGAAAGGGTTGAACAACATCTGAACAACTGAAAGGGCCAACAAGTAGTTTTATACAATATTTACATAAGCTTTTTATATGAAAGGTATATAATAATATTGTATGCGTAATATGATTATATAGTACAAATATATTGATTGTGACATATTTTACAAAATAACATTGATTTTTTTTATTGTCTTAGATGAAAACGGGCGTATAACTGAGGCTGATTTTGCTGAGTTACTTTTAGCATACGCTGGCTATCCTGCCAAGAAGAAATCACGAATGTTGAAGCGTGTTAAGAAAGCGTATGTAAATTTTTCTATTTCAGCAAAGGAATTTAATATAATCTTAGACATAAGATTTCCGTATTTTCATTATAAAATTAAGAAAGAAAGCTTAAATGTAGGAAAGGCGTGTCTTGCCGGTTTTTTTTCTTGTTTTACAGAACAGGTGGTGAATGGATGAATTTGCTAGTACTAGTGTAAAATTGCACCTTGGACACAAGTATATTATAATGAACTTCCCTAATTAATATACACATACAGTAAAAAGATTATATCCATCCATATATTTATTAGTAGGGACAGGGCAGTCAAATATACCAATATGGCACCACCCATCCTTCAGTGCTGATATGCTGAAATACTCCATTCAAATGCAATTTTTTAGTCGTTTTTGTAGTTTACTATTTCACATGACGTCAGATTTTTCAATATTCAAATAAGGGGTGGAAATGGATCACAGAGTATATCTTGTTATTTTTTTTTAGTTTTCTTCAAAACTTTATAGACATTGTCATCACAATGTCTATAAAGTAATTTATCCAATCTTGTGTCATCATAAATTACTCTTTCTTACAAACTCAGGTGGTGCCGTTTAGCTGATTCAATGAAATCATATTCTGACTTTGTATTTATATAATAGTTGAAATAATTTGTAAGACAAAACTTGGGCTTGCATAAAACGATTAATGGATGTCTGTGGACTCTCTCGTATCATAGGCGAAGATCGTCGTACCATTTGGAAATCTGTGTTCTCTGTTTACCCTTTTGAGAAATAGTTTATAGTACTAATAGTAAAGGAGTAATAACACTATAATAATAATAATAAATAAATGAAATTTGAAATACAATGTTTAGTTTCCGCGACCACGGCGTAGGCATCACGAAAGACGACTACCTGAAGTTCTTCCATCTGTTGAACAACATCAACGACGTGGACACCGCGCTGACCTTCTACCACATAGCGGGCGCCTCCATCGACCAGGCGACCCTGAGGCACGTGGCGCGCACCGTCGCGCACGTCGACCTGGATCCGCACGTCATTAATGTCGTCTTCACGATTTTCGACGAGAACAGTGAGTCTTACTGAAATCTATGTTGTTTTTCTAAAAAAATTTATGTAATTGTCTAAATGGATCAGAAAAGCCTAAATAGTGGCACTCCATTTGCTTCTTATAACAACTATGTATTTTATTGCAATACTTTTTGAAAAGTTACTCCACAATGTATATAAATTATCAACATAAAATCTTGATTAAATACGAATTACTCAGTAATTTTTAAGTTAAGTTAAACATTAACCTGCTTACTCCGTCCCTAGACGACAATGTCGAATTGTTGGTTTCAGACATATCGACATACATCCCTGGGATGTAATGATTAAACCTATTAAAATTTTACTCGCTATATTTTGTTTTCAAACTGTGTTCTTTTATTATCCTACCGATCGTCAAACTTTGGACTCCCACAAAGAACATATATTTAAAAGGATCTATACTTGACAGTGGATGGACAGCTAAGTAATCGAGAGTTTGTGGCTGTGATGAAGAATCGTCTGCTCAGAGGCTTAGAGAAGCCCAAGGACACAGGCTTCGTGAAATTGGTTCATTCGATCATCAAATGCGCACGCGACACCAAACCGGCTTTGCTAGACTTTTAATCGTTGAAAGACGTGTTAATGTATTTTTTTTCGTTTTGTGTGAAAACATGCAATCATTGGCTTCAATTGAAAGCAATTATGGCTAACACTGTATTCTCTAATTTATTGTCCAAATATGACATTAAGACTTCTTTCTTTATAGTCACAATTATTAGGGCCACAGTAGCCGTTTCAGATTCTCTGACATTGTGAAAAAAAATTTTTACTTAAGTTAACGTTTGAACAAATTCTCAAGAAAATTGAAATTCGTATGAAAGAAGTCCTACGATGACCCTCATTTGTAGGGTACCATTTTTCAAAAATCACAATAAATTTAGACGTGTCTATGTTATATATACAGTGGACCTCCGGTAATCTGATAAACGTTTTGCAGGGCAGTGTCGGACTATTGAATTTGTCGGATTATAGAATTTGTCGGATTATAGAGAATTTCCTAAGACCCCCTATAGTCCGGATTTTTCTGAAAAAGAGTACCTTGTAATCCGACAAATTACGTTTAATCATGCATTAGTCAACAGTGATAGGCATGTCGGATTACAAGGGGCGCCGGATTATACACGGGGCGGATGACCGGGAGTTCAATGTAGTTTCTTTCTAATGCAATGATTGCACATAATACTGTTAACAAAAGAAATGTAAATGTATACTGATCTAATAGATTCGATGCATTGTCCTTAATTTCATTAAAAATTTTAAATCATCTTGTGTGAATAAAACAAGCTATTTTCTTGTGACATTGCAAGGCACAATGTTAATTTCAAAATGAATAAAACAGGTCCTAACTATTCATTCTTTGAAATTCATTTGCATTTAATACAAAAAAAAAAAAATTAAAAATCGTAACCTTCATACTTATATTGAATTTAATAAATACTAAAAATAGAAAAATTGCTGTATGAGACATGCTCTCTTTTGTAGATAGTTATGAGACTAAATTAAACTTATTTGTAATAACTTATTGTGTATATACATTTTTTGCTCACTTTTATATAGCATACAAGTTAGATAAGAGAAGTAAAAATTAAACTATTTACTTATTTTATATATGATCTGATATATTTGTATTACAATAACCCCTTGAAATTTAATAATACATTCTATATATGCAAATACATACATAGATACAATATACATGTTTGTTAATATAATTTTTTCAAAGTTATTTATAATTACATGTGTAACTATTTTAAGATGATTATTTGCTTATTGGATAGTTTATGATCTTTAAATATGTTAAGTACCTTTATTGAACAAATTTAGTTTGTTAGATGTTAAGAAGCTTTTGTTATTTTTGTTATTATTTATATTTTATTATCAATAAAACAATTCTCACTATTGATTTTTTTTTTCAGATTATATAAGGTCAGGGAAAAAGTTTTATCGTATTTTATATATAAATTCAAGATAATTCTTCATCATATATGTGTGTGTAGGTGTACTGTACTTTTGCGTGTGTGTGTGCCATTTTGTTTAACAACTTGTTGTGGCTAGTGATATAATTCCACTGCTGTAGAAATTTTGGGACTTGTGATCAATAATATGCGATAAGTAATTTTGACAGTCCTCTCTAGATGTTAACCTAACACTACCTAAAGAATTTAGAGTAGATCGAAACAAGGTGAAAATCTGAGGGTGCAAAGTCAAGGCTACGAGGGGCGGCTGATAAGTCCGCGGCCTAAGGCATTAAATGAAAGAAAAGTACGAGTATTTTATTTTTATTTTTCAATATAGTCTCCCTCAAGCGAAATACATTTTTCACATCTGGTGTATAACGCCTTCAAACCGCCCAAAAATATTCCTTTTTTTTTTTTAGTCAAAATGGCTTTCTACAGCCATCTTCATTTGATTGTCATCAACAAATCTACGACCACGTAATCCTTTTTTTAAATTGGAAAAAAGGAAATAGTCGCTGGGAGCTAGATCCGGACTGTAGGGTGGGTGGTCAATTTCCGAGAAGCCCGTGTCCTTCAGGGCCTGCCTCGAAACCCGCGCCGTGTAGACAGATGCATTGTCTTGTAAAAACAGCACTCCGCGCGATAACTTCCCACGTCGCTTCTGCACAACTGCCTCTCGTGCCTGAGCCAATAAATTCGCGTAATATTGGCCATTCATAGTAGTCCCCTTTGGCAAGTAATCAATTAGTAAAACACATTCACTATCCCAAAAAATTTTCGCCATAAGCTTCGATGCCGACTTTTGAACCTTGAATTTCTTCGGCGGCCTTTCTCCTTTTTTCGTCCATTGCATGGACTCCTGTTTAGATGCCGGATCGTATTGACAAACCCAGGTTTTATCCACGGTTACAATTCGGTCGCAAATTTCGTCTATATTATCCCCGACTAATTCCAAAAATCCTTACTTGTCTGAAGTCGCCGCTGCTTGTCAAACGGCGTTAGCATTTTGGTACCCAACGCGCACTGCTCATATAATAATTCTCCAACTCGTTCTTTACTAATCTGCAACTCTACAGCTATCTGCCATAATTTTATTCTTCGGTCGGCCAGTACTAATTTTTCGATTTTTCAAACATTTTTTCTCTACTTTACAAGACGCCCTGGGCGAGGATCATCTTCACAGCTCTCTCGTTCTTGTTGAAATAAGCGAGCCAATTTTTGACCATCGTATACGAAGGCGCAGATTCCTGAAGAACTGATACCATGTCTTCAAAATTTCTTTGGGCGTTTTCCTTTCTTTACGAAGTACTTTATTACGGCGCGATGTTCAATATTACTGAGATTTGACGATTCGGCTGACATGATGACGTTTGTGCTTCGACAGATAATTTGTTAATGACTTTAATAACGAAAGGAAGCTATATTTATACTAACAAGAAGTGTCGCAATTAGTGGTAATAGTTGTGAAATAATGAGTCATCGCTAAGTACCTTGGGCCGCAGACTTATCAGCCGCCCCTCGTATATGGCGGTTGCATTAACACTGCCGAACCAAACTCCAATATTTGCGGAGTGGCTAAAGGGACGGGCATGACGAAATTCAAAAAAAATTTGGTTTCTAATAAAATTGTGATTACCGTGATCAAGGACCTTGATTCCGTACGAGCCTAAAAAGATCTTAGACACTTCAAATAACACGATTTGGATTGATTATCATTACTCTATTAACTTGTCAACAGTATAGCTCTTATTATTATTTGTTAACTAAGGCAATTAAGAACTTATTCAGTATGAATATGAAAAATAGCTATACCAACTAATTCATCTTAACAAATTCAATCAAAATATGATTATATATCAACAGGACAATTATTATAATAACTAATTCACTTTAATAAAGTGAACTAAGATTATGATCAGCACCAACACAGAAATGATTATAGTAACTGATTCAGCTTTATAAATTCAACTTACATTTGAAGCAGATATTGTTTATTATAATTAAATTCATTTACTTGTATTGACTATGAAACTTGTTTAATGCTACTTGGTAACATTATAATGACAACTAAGTTACTCTTGTTTGAATCCACTAAGGACCTTACCCACCATCTCTTAAACTGATATTTAACAAAAAATCGCTTAAAATTATATCTGCATTCTCTGTTCTTCTTTTATCAGTTGTTAGGGCTGAAAAACCGCTAAAAGGAAGACGGGGATCGCAAAACTAATTTTAACAAGTGTCTTTTTATTAAAAGTCAGGTTAACAAGAGATGGTGGTAGAGGTCTTAAGAAACATTTTCTTTCACTGACTAAGACCCTTATTAATAAATTGTACTCAACTCGGAGAATACGTATGAGTTCGCATATTAGGGAACGCCCTGAAGTTCACTTTTGATCACCTGAATTGATATGTACCACATTCAAGAGTGAACTTAAGTAAATATTAATTAGGACAGCACCTCCAGTGCTAACACAAATGTGGTCTTAATGTTGAGTATGATTTATTAATACAGGCTTAAGAGGTTTTATTCACTTGGAAAATTAGTGTTGGCGTGACGCTACTCCACTCACAACCAGTCTCCACCGTGGTTACCACGGCCATGGTCTGTACTATGTTTTATCTATCGACAATCATTGAAAGCCAAAGTTCATGTTAATGCTACGAGAAGAAATATAAAGTAAAACCAATTTATGGTCAAATTAACACAATTTATAAAATTTTTGAAGTGAAACTTCTATATCGGCGTATGGGAGAAATTTTATAGCAATGTAACGTTTTTCTGTTACGCGTCATCTTTATCTGTTACGCGCCATCTTTATTTCTGGGTAACATTTTTCCGTTACGCGCCATATTTACTCAATGTTATTAATGTCATCGTGGCATAAACATAATTGTTACTAAGGCCACCTGTCACATATACTTTCTGTCAACACCCTAGATCTATTTACAGTTTGTATATATTACATTTTCCTATTATCTAAGTTGAAACCTTTTCAACCGACATACATGAACTATATCTCACATTCTTTCATTGAGTGACTCGATTTTATATGTAGCGTTCGATAATTTTCCTACAATTCTATATGGCCCTTTATAACATCGCATTAATTGAAAAGTTTTACCTATCACCCTTCTAGGTACATATACCATTACCAAGTCTCCTACATGAAACTCTGAACATTTCTATTTCTGAAACCCAGTAGTGACGTGAAAAATAATATTTCAATTAAGTGATTGGCGAAAAAAATTTTATAAAGTTATTGGCAAAAAGAATAAAAGATATTTATTCTAATTCCAGTGAATTTCTAACAGAAGTAAGTAATTAAACCTTTTTTCTAATACATTCAATACCTGGGTGTGATTACGGTATTTATTTTTTTTAAGGTTATTTCAGGTTAATCTTAGTTTTTGATTGTAAATATCAGTGAGTTAAGCCATTAATTACAAAAATATATAATAACGATAACAATAATAGTAATAATTCTATTATAATTAATGAAATGCTATAATCTTAGTAGCAGAAAGGTGAAATAATTGTATTATTTTTGTATCCATGTCTATGATAATAAAAGCCTTTTGCATAAACTTTATCTAATTTAGCTTTATTCAACCAATTTCTGTGAAGTTGTAAATAGTAAATCATTTTTCGAAAAATGATGTCATAAAGAAGTTTGTTTCACTTCTTACGTGTGTACACTAATACACACACACTTTTTTTAATATAAAATATTATCATATTTAAAAAATTTAATTTCATGTCAATAATTTGTTCCTAAAACTAAATCTAATTATTTGCTGTAACTGGCATATGTGATAAATTTTAAATAAAATGAAACAAAAAATAAATTGCGAAAAGGTACTTATTTATTAATTTTTAAATAATGCAAAGCAACGTTACATTTTTTTAGCTAATGTTAAAATCATGATTAGAAAAAAATATATATGATCAAAAATTATTAAAAATCGAAAATTTCAAGATATCGAAAATGTTAATGAATTGTAGAAACTAACAATTTTCTGTGCTGTGTTTGGTTAGTTTTTTTTGGTTCTTTATAGGTATAAGTAACCAAACACGTACCATAAGTATGATAGGTATACACTCGGTCTTCAACATCAACACGGACCAACAATACCACAACTATTTCATTCAATGATGCAAGTACGTTGGACTTTTCGCATATAATGCGAATACTAAATGAAGAAACAAAGAAATCATGAACGAAATAAATCGATGTAAACTCGAGCGACAAATAAGCAACTATTCATGTAACTATTGACTAAGGATCTGCGCTAGATTTGTTCTATGGGCTTTCCCTCCAGCTCCCGCGCCGCCCTAGAGATGAGGTGGGAAGGGTAGTTACTTATTTCAATTGATAAATTGATTATTCATCTCAACTAATATGAAAATTGTTTTAAACAATCACTATGATTAGAATGTAACATTTAATTCATAATGAATCCAATAATGTTAAGTATTAAAGGTTATCATTTTATCTTTGTTGTTTTAAAAATGATAAGTATATTAGTTGATGTAATTAACAGGTATTAGGTAAATCAAATACGATAAGTTTATTAGTTTAATAATGAAAAAAAATTAAACTCAAATCAATTTACGCAAGAAGTAAATAATGATAGAAACACTGTATATCCTTGATAGAACTAATGTGGTACCCACATTGTTAACTAAATTATAAATGAACTTGTTACAACGAATCAGCTTTCGTTAATATACACAATTTCACAGTTGTTTTAGTAAATTCAACGTCAACTAAGAAAAAATCTCGGCCTTCGTTTTTAGAGTGTATAAGGGTTCCGTTTTTGACAATTTGGCTCGGAACCCTAGAAATAATCTCAATGTAGGTAAGTTTCTAGTTAGTCATCAAAAATGACTTTTTGTTACTAGTAACTGTATTATGCTACAGAGCGGACGACCGCACCATCAACATCGAGGTCGCTCCGTAGAATTTCGAGGGCTGCTATTTATGTATCCTGAACTGGCCCCAAACAGAACAATATTTAAAAATTAATTACAACATTTAAAAATGGAACTCCTTGACTGTAGAATACAGTTTGCTCCATATAACTCAATCGTTTTACCATTGTGGCGTCATTTTGAAAATTGCGTGTCTTTATCACTATGGATTTAAAACTCGTGAAAATTTTCGTGCGATGATCTATTACGATTTTCGGCGTGGGCTAATTCAAAAAAAATGTGCATCGATTTAATCGCTGGCTATCTATGCCCACGGACGATTTTAAAGTAGGTCGCCCTGAATCGGTTGTTGTGCCACAAAATATCGATGGTGTGCCCGCACAGCATTCTTGGATTATTACGATGTTGCATTATTAGTTCCCGAACTAATAATGCAAGGTCATCATATTACATATCGCGAGATAAAGGTGTCCCTGGACATAAGTATGACGAGCACTCTTATGATATTACACGAAAATTTAACAATGTACTTTTGATCTCGAAAATGTGAGCAGCAATGTTTTCGAGCTTTACTAACTCGAAAACATTGCTCTAATTTCCGGGCTGGTCTGTAAGGTTAACTGTTGCCCAGATTTTCTTTTATGTACATAAAACAACCGAAAGAGAAACTGCACGAAGAAATGTATTAACTTGTGAACAGGCAACGTGATGACAATTCATCAGCGACAAAGACGACAAGAAGCGTGCCTTTTTCCAAAATCGAGGTTTTAGGGTTCGATACTTATTGATCACTCGCTTATGGCTACCCCATCAATAGATTCAAGTAAACCGCTGCCAACTTCGAAATTATGACCAATGAAAAGGAAACTCTTACGTACTGTATAAAACGAAACGACCCACTGTCGCATCCGACTGCGAAAATACAAAAAATATGGGAACGCATTAATTTATAGTATTAAATTAGTGTTACTTATAAGAAAACGCGGCTGGCATACGATTAATTTGTACAGTCTGTGACGATGATGTTTTTATTCGAGAACATGACGACATGGAAACGCTTCGCGACGCATATTCACGTAGTTTTGTTGTGTTCTGTTGTCAAATTTATACTCTTAGATGTAGTTTCGTTCTGTCTGCCTGTCCGTCGTAGACATGTCGTTCTTTTATTTAAAACATCTGTTGATGTAATATTTGGTACATAGTTTAAATATTGTATTGGTAACCAAAATACAGAGATCGGGATTGATTTATGTTCGACAAATGTTTACGGGACGCCTTCCGTTGTGGTAAAAAATTATATCGAACCACAACCGCACGACGAAAAAACCGCTTTCGAATGGGGTGTTAGTGAATGGATACCGCTTTAAAATGCAACATATCCAAACATTTTTCAATTTAAACCCTTCAGATAAAGCTTTTCAATGAGGTGGTCAACGACTCTGCCTTCCTCGTAAATTATCTCCATTTTTTTTTTATAACTTTTTGTATTTCTATGCCGGTTCATGAAGACCCGTTTACATGCGAGAGCAATGAGCACAGAATATCGATGCTTCATAGTGGGAAGTGTAGCAATATTCTTCCAAGAAGTAAGATTATTTTTGATTTGATATTGTGTTAGTGACTATATAGGTAGGCTTTTAATGGACATTGAATATTCTCTGAAAGATATAAAAGTTAAAAAGTTAACCTTTTTTTTAGAACCGACACAAATAACTTTTATCGCGTGTTACTGTTTAGTTTAAAAAGAATTACCAACTTAATAGTAGGTGATACCTACATAAAAAATTTTTTAACATAAATTTATTTTTGCGTTTTCGTTCCAACAATGTATTTTTTTAGATTTCTAATATTGTTTAATCTATCTTATTATTTAGTATTTCAAAATAAATTAAGCTTCTTTTATTAATATTAATGCGAAAATTGAATATTTGTCGCGCAACTACACCAAAACTATTGAACATATCAAAATGAAACTTGATACGTAGGTAGAATATGTTCAGAAATAACATCCCAATCTTAAAAAAATAGCCAAGAGCATGTCGGACCATGCTCCTATTATACTCGTAGCATTCCAAAGCCATTATTACAAACAAATGTACTAGAGGTGAAAAACGTACGTAGTTACACTTTTTCCATATTTCTGGCACAGATATGCCATATGCACTTTAGTTGCCTATAATTAGAAATATAAGTAAATATGTCGACTGTTGCTATTAAACTAGTGTAAATTAAAGTGTATCAGCAAAAGAGCGTATCTCCATGACACTTACATCTTTTTATTGAGAAGTGCAGTTTTTCGGCAGTAACTCAAAAGCAGTATATTATTTAAATAATTTACTTTGAAAGTATTTATTAAGCGTTACCTTCGTTATTTTTTTCATGTTTCTTGGACATATAGTTTAAAAGGGGTACAATGTATGCTACTTTCGGAGCAATTATTTCCGAAATTATTCACGTAATCAGTTTAAAGGTTTTTAAAAGAACTTTCGAAATATGTGCCACACATTGATGTTTGCTGAAAAAAAAGCTTTTTTCAGTTTCTACTACATGTTTGCAGTGCCCCATAGAAATATTTATTTTTGTTTTTATATTTATTTAACTATCAAATTGAGTAGCTTATACAAGACACGTACACTGTAAATTTTATCAATATATGTCTTGTAGTTTTTGAATAAAATATCTGTGACATACGGACAGACAGATGGATATAATTATGGATTCCATTTTTGCCATTTTGGCTCGGAATCCTACAAAGTGATTTTACCAACCATTTCTGTTGCCTTTGTCTAAATGGGAACCGTGACTGGTAGCGGATACATTAATCGGAATTAAATAGAAGATATGAAGCAGAATTTAAAGTCGGAAGAGGATCAGAATCGATAGCGGGATCGGGATTAAAATTGAGAACGGGTACAAAGTCGAAATCAAGTGCAGGACTCGGAATCAGAATTAGGAACGTGACCGAGATTGAAATCAGAAGGAGTACCGAAATTTGGGTGCGATAGAGCCACTCTATGGACAACTTGGCTGGCAACTCAAACGTAAGTGGACCGATTCGACCGGTGCAACACCACACTTACAGAATACGGGCAAACTAACATCCTCAAGAAGAAATAGATGGAAAAATTTTTCCGACAAATTATGCAAATAGATTGGAAATTTTGTGGATATAGTAATAAGGTCGAAATTGACAGATTACACACCCGAGAATGCCGGTGTCCCTCAAAGCTGTGTATTGTCCCCTACGCTATTCATCCTGAACATTAATGATTAAATGAAAATCGATAACGTTCGTTGCTACGCAGATGATAGTGCTGTGGACGCATTGTAACTCGGCCGTACCAATATTCCCGGGACCGTTTCAATGAGGGCCGAAACAAAATTCTGTCTGAAATCGAGACAGTTTAAAGGCAAGTTTTAGAATACGGTGGACTTGACCTCGTTTAATTTAACCTCACACCGCGCATGTACCCCAAAAAAAACCCCCCGTCCCTTTTGTTCTGTTTGAGAGCACTCCACTTAGTGCCACATCGAAGTATCGCAGTCCTTGGTGTCGAATAGCGAACAGCTTTCAGCTTCACGATCATCTGGGAGGCAAAATGAAACTAGCTTCTAAAAAGCTCGGGGTTCTCAATAGAGCGCGACTGTACTTCAAGCCGGATCATTGTCTCCTACTTTGTAAGGCACAGGTCCGACCTCATCTATAATACTGCTGTCACCTCTGGACTGGGGCACCACCATATCAACTTTTACGTCAGGACCTCATCCAATGTAGAGCACCTTGAATTGTCGACAACCCTGCAGTATCCGGCCAACTCAACCCGCTGGTCTTGCGAAGGGACTACCATACCGAAAATAATACCATCACCATTTTGATAGTTAGCGTTCTACTATCTTGTGTCTTATGTGTAATTTTTTGCTACTTACGATTGAACTCTGAAATGATTTACTATTACGGGTATTCCCAGAAAACTTTGACAAGGAGATCTTTGAGAAAAGAACGTATTTCCATTTAAAAATCCGGTAACGTACAAATGATTTCTCTGCGGTGCGGGTGTTCATGGGAGCGGTGACCATCTACTCTCCGATGGCCCGTATGCTCGCTTGCCCTTTGTAAATCCTATAAAAAAATCCGAATTGAGAACGGGACTGGCATTGGGGTCCACAGTAAAATCAATATAAAAAATCAAATATAAAAAAGCAAAGAATTCAGTTATGTACACAGTGATACAAAAATCAAATCCTTGAACGGATACTACTATTGTATATAAGTATGTGACATAGGACAATCCACAGGAAATTTGAAAAAATCTGTGCCTTTAGTAAAATTTTCATGTTTTTATTTAGTGCCTTCTAAAGATCCTGTTCATAACGAAAATCTCTTTTTTAAAAAGAAATAGTTCACAAGACGTAGTAAAAGTTGAAAATATCTTAGCACAAGAACACGGAACCCTCTGAAATGTATACACGACACACCTTTTGATTTTGATCTACTTCATATCACGAAAATCTTGTTTTGAATTCTTATACTCGTTATATCTATATTTTCCAACCAGTTTTGCTTCTGATATAGACAATAATGTCAGGCAAGAACGATTTCGGCATGCGTGTCTACTGTCTCGTACCAAAATTTAAGTTTCTATTTTTATCTAACTCTAACTGTGGGTTTCCACCATCTCCTTTTAAACTGACACTTAACAAAACAAAGTAGTTTTAAAATTAATTTTGCTTTGCACGTCCTCCTTTTGACGGTTGTTCGGACTAAAACCCGTTAAGTCAAAGATGTGGAACGCAAAATTAATCTTAAACCTGCCTTTTCGTCAAAAGTCCGTTTAAAAGATGATGGAGGAAGAGGCCTTAAATCGATTATTTGCTCTGTTACCTCGGACATAACTATCGGATTGGGGACAACGTTTGTGACAGCTCTCATCCCGTACTGGACCGGTATGAATTGTTTAAACTTCTAGCTCCTTTATCTGCAAGAAATGTGTCGGAAGATATCAATTCTTTTGCGACGGAGTGGTAAAATCCAGCAAACCGTTAGTACAAAAAGTAATTTTAAGTATAATGGTGCCCCCCAAACGCACAATTTTATATGCACTCATATGAACACGCAAGACAAGAAATATCCTAAAAACGCAATAAATATACACATAGGCGAAAATTACAAAATATACGATTTCTAACAACTAATCCCTACCTACTCGGGTAATAAAGAGACAATTATTCAAATTGTTTAATTAACACATACAAAATACAATAAAACACAAAATAATTCATAACCTAAGTCCGTTTACAAGTCAAAATAAAATATTTATTTACAAATTATCGCTAAGAGCGTGGCTGACCGTAATGAGGGTAATTATATTAAATTGTTATGTTACACGAAAGCATGTATTTGCTTAACGAATGTCTCCCAATTTTACCCGTTGTCAATTTTATTGGCGTTTTGAAATTTCATCAAAAGATCGTCAAGTCGTTTACCGTAACTACTTTTGTAGGTATATTTGTGAAGACGTTTTGAAACCATTACAGCTGAAGCTCATTCGACCCAGCGGTTTCGTAATCTCCGCACTGCCCATGAAAACATCAATCACGGGCCATTTTAAAAGTTCACACTTAAAGGATCAAGTTGAATAAATTAAAATAAAATGTGCTTATCAGAATCTTTTTTGTTTCGAGAAACACCGTTATGCCACCCTCCAAAGACCAGATGGCACGGAGTTACCAGAATAGACCTACGTTAAACAGTAAGTCTTGAAGATTTTAGCCATTATAAGCTCTGTATGAAAAGCCCTAATTAATATTATTAATATGAAAAACTGAAAGTTATTATAAAAAATATTTATTTGCCATTTTTTTTTATAGCAGGTCGAGAGGCAACCGAATATGCGAGCCATCAAAAAACAGGTAGCCACCGCCGCCCATGGACACTTGTAACTGCAGAGTAGTCACCAGTGCGTTGGTGACCTCTTGGGTAGGAATATGATATCTGATTCTGGCGATATAGGACTGATGGAGAGGAAACAGTGTAATGGATTGGGGAATAAGGTGATTGAGAGGGGATTAGGATGATGTAGGAGAGAGTTGGCCACCGAAACTTTACTTTCGGAACTATACATAACTTCTTTCACGATATATCTCAAAAGATTGAACGGATTTAGATTGTCTTTTTGTATCTATTTATTTTCTCTACAATGTACTTTTTTAGTGTACTATTAACATGTATTCTCACTGTACTCTTACAATTATATATTTATTTCACTACTCTAAAATCAACTTTTTTTCTTAATACGGTTTATAAGTACAACTTTTTTAATGAGGAACTTGAGAGTAACCGACATCTTTTTTCGGACAGAAATAACATTCACTGAAACCTTATCGTTAATGCTTTTATCATTGTTGTTGTATTTATAGTTAACCCGCTTACGTAGTTTCCGCACTTATAATTTGTATTTCGAGTTCGTCGCCAAGTCCGATGTATTCGAATTCAAAGAGTCTAGTTATTCATAACGACAACTTTGTAATATATAAATCCTCAATATATTTACTCTTAACTATTTTTTGAATAAAACTAGCTGTGCCGGGAGCTCCACTTTGATAGGCAAAGAATGAGTTTTATTTTTTATTCAAAGTAATCAATCTTTCATCCATGATCCCGATCCCCAGAATATAATATTAAATTCCAACAAGACATTGATTTTTAGATTAGTCGTACACGTAATTTATGATCGTCCAAGTGATCATCCACGTACAAGTGAGCAAATAGGTACATCACACGTACATCGTGATGTATTTGCTAATGTATTGTAACCTATTAGAGATACTCAGTTGCAGTTGACAATTGCGACATGATATATCGAATTTTCCCACTCGGTCCTCACGCTCTCCAGTTTTCAGCGTCGAAACGACGCTGTTATAATTCAATTTCGGTGCGAACGAAAGCGGCGCGCAGTCGTATATGAATTCTGTCGGCGTTTGCGAAATAACCGACGGGTGCGTTGAACCGGCGTACGGATATAGCTCCCGGCTACAAAGAAAGTGGCCGATTCCTTGGCGAATTTCACGAGATTCGAACCCGCCGCGCGCCGGGGCCCGGTGTTAAATCACTCGGACCGCGGCCGCCGGCGAACGGCCGCGTCTCGAGCGCGAAAAAATAGACATAAGTACCCCCATGTCGCCCGGAACCGCTCTATAGATAACGGAACAGCACGCCCGCCACTGGCGCGCCGGAGACCAGCTCGCCACCACGTCCGTCCGCAGGTCGGTGCTCGCTCGTATTAGGCGAACTCGCTTGGGCTTGCGCCACTTGCCGCAGCGCCGGCCGGCGGGCGACATTAGCCATCTGTGATATCGGTCAATTATAATAAAATATTAGCGCTCCCCGTGAGGCGGCCGACGTGCGGTGTGTGGCCGGCGCGTGCCGCGACAGGTGATTTGTCGGTGTCGAGATTAACGTTTTGCCAAAACCTCCCACGCGTCGTATGCAGATGGAGGAAAATAATGTTTCGTTTTATAATAACCCCCCGTCTTTATGTGTAGACTTTTGTAGTTTACGTTCGTTTATTCGTTATGGATTGTTAGTTCGTTTTCTTTTTCCGTTGCAGCTGCAGTGCTCGTTCGATACCTCATCAAAAGTCGGCTCTACGATGACGTACCAGAGGCCGGCGTTCTGGCGGGTGCCGCACCAGCGCCGGGACCCGGAAGACGACGAGATCCGCACTTTCCGCCAGAAGAAACGTGTGTTTAGCAAGGTACGCGTGTAGAGAATAAATCGATCGGGCGTTTTTAATTGAACCCCTGTCATTACCTGCCATTAGTTGTAGAATGTGCGTACAAAAAAATAATGAACAGGTATTTAGTTGTTGCGTCTTGTAACGAATACGTTTTCATGTGATCGTCAGTATTGTCACAAGTGGACTTATCATATCTCTTACATCGTAAATTTACGGTTTGTAATTATTGCAAAAATGTGCCGTTTCCTGTAAATACAACCTGTAAACTCTGACTCGCATATATTACACGAAAGCTAAATTTCAACAATCATGAATTTCGCTATTAGAATATATTGCCCACTTACATTTTGATCTATATTTCTCACGATACTGTGCTGAATTCCGTTTACGCAATTAAAAATTAAATAACTAGAAGTATCTTTGTTAGTTTTTATTTCCTGAATTTTTATATGTATCTATACAAATATCCAAATAGAAATCGGGGGTATTCATGACTTACTGTATATAAATCCGTAATCGTAAACTATTCTCCATTCTAATTCGTATAATTGGACCACGTTCATAAAACAACGAGAATCTCGACAAGAGCGTCGGCGCGCCGAGTGCGCAGGCGGCGCGGCCCATGCGCCGGCGGATGTAGGCCGGGCCGCGTCTTGTGCAATGTTCGAGCGGCCCGGCGCG
Organism: Eumeta japonica; assembly: GCA_005406025.1. Lineage (NCBI taxonomy): Eukaryota > Metazoa > Arthropoda > Insecta > Lepidoptera > Psychidae > Eumeta > Eumeta japonica. Next base: position 140,933 of record BGZK01001021.1, read on the forward strand.
CGCGCACAGCCACTGAAAATCCCGAGCTTTCCGTCAAACTATAATCAGGTCAGGTCGGCTTTTGATGTGCAAGCTGTGCGCCGTAGGTGTACTGTACGGCCGTGCGCAGGGAGGGGGGCGTGTTCGCGGTGGCGAGCTAATTTGGCACGCACTAAGCCGCGTCGCGCCGCCGCGCTCGGACCGCCGGACTCGGACCGTAGTGGTAGCAGCGACCGGGCCCGAGCCCCCGCCCCCGCCATGGGCCGCCTGCACACGTTCGTGGTGACGCTGCGGCGCGAGAGCCGCGACACCAACTGGGGCCTTCGGCTGGTCGGAGGCGCCGACCTCGCCACGCCGCTCATCGTCACCCGGGTACATAGCGCGACGCCATACCGAGACGGCTTCAGACGTAATTTTAGTCCCGAACTGAAATCAATCCGATATGAACGGTTTGAAAGATAATAGTCTACTGTTGAAACTACAATTTTAATAATTCTTTGCCTATGTTCATAGGGAACTAGTTTTAATCTATGCTACGCGGCCCGGTCCTGTCAGTCTGTTTTGCAGTTACTACTGTTTTGACGATTTTGCAATATTCTTACTTCAAAACCTACTAGTTTTTTCGTACAGTTTATAAAAAAATTAAACCCTTTTAGAATCACTTTCACATCTGTTTGTGCGTATGTTTGTCTGTCACGGCCTATTTCCTCTGAATCTACTGGCCGAAAAAGTTGCGATACGGTACCTATACCGAATTAAGCAACCCCATTTTTATATAGCGTAAATAAGTGAATTCTGAGCTTGGGAGTTCATTTCGGAGGTCCAATTGACAAATAAAAAATGTTTAAGGAACCATGAGACACATTAAAGGAATAGGCTTATAATGAGAAATACATTCCCCTTTCTATACCGACCTACTGAGCCTTAAATTCTGAAAGAAATATTTTTCACAATAATGCAAATTATTAGTGAAGAGAAAACGCTCCGCTGTTGCCTAATTTCGCCGAGGTATAATGCAACGACTCATAGCGGAACCTTTGCCACACGAGTCGGACTCGCGTTTGACCTTTTTTCCTTTTAACGAACTATTTCTGCGATCGATGCGGGTTCAAACTCGGCACTGACTTCGGGCTATTGTCGTTTGAAAATTTGAAATGCAAATTTAAGAATGTTAGATTTTATAATAGCCGCAGAGCCATCACACAGTCTGGCAGACCCGGCTTATTAAGATTCGCGCGGGCCGTCGTTTGGCTAAAAAATAGACCGGCCTAATAGAATTGTAAATTTTGTAGAAGCCGGTCAGTCGTCTATCGGCCGATTTCACCTGCGATATTCAAATCAACACTGAGCGTTACCAAGTGTAAAATCATAGAGTCCATATTATTGATAGACTCTCCGTCGATTGGTGATGTTCTAAAATTAAAGTTTTCGTAGCATAATAGAGGTCGCTCTTGTAGTATATCTATTTTTTTTAAATTCCATTGAACTCCGCATCTTAAAGTTCATTTATAAACAAGAAAATTCGTGTTTATGGTCTAGTTTAATCGGGATTTCTTACAGTTTCCATCTGTATACGTATCGCGGTCATTCTGTTTTATAACTTCTATATTTATCGACATCAAATGCGGTAAGTACACAGTACGTAATTATACAATAATGCGGTGGTTCCAAACTAGAAATGACTTGTTTCTGGATAAAAATTATTGAAAACGGCGAATTAAAAAAACTCATAACCACCTAAAAACAATATTTTTAGGAACAAACCAAAAGTGATAATTGTTGCACATTGGCAATTTATTGTTGGTTTTGTTTTCAATTTCCTAAAATGAAATAAATTATCCGACTTGGGTATAAAAACATAAGTCGTAAAATCATCGATAAAATACTTAGCAGCATCCTATCTGCGTTACGCCAGCGTGGAGACTTTAAAATCAAAACCCTTGATCAAATCTAAAATAAAAAGATTATGAGAAAATACGTTTTTGCTTTCCGGGGATAAAGACTTCGCTTTACCAAATGCAACACAAGATTGGTCATCTTCAATTGTCCGTATTTAACGTTTATACCCTTTTTAGGGTTCCGTATCCATAAGATATCGACGGGACCTTATAATTAAGTCTACACGTTTGTCCGATCTTTTTATGTATTTATATACTTTAATTTACTTATATATATATATATAATTTTTTTTCGAAACGTAATAGATAGCCGGTTGAGTTTTTTACAGAATATATGTGTTACTATAGCGGCTATCCCAATAAATAATAAAATAAGGTGTCATTACTATACAAAGCGGAATTAAGGAGGCGTTTTATCAACGTCATTCCGTTTTTCGGTGATCGTAAAAATGAAACAAAAATAAAAGCGTTAAAGGTAATGCTAGAAAACACTAAAAAACTTAAATAATAAAATGAAATGCTAGAGAACTCTAGAAAAACTTAAATAATAAAATGAAATGCTAGAGAACACTAGAAACAACTAAAATAAAAAAAAAATCTGCTAAAAATGAACCGGCCTCATGCTAAGGATTAATAATTGAATGAAACAAAATAATTTTTTTTTGTAACTAAATAACACTCATGTAATGTTATGAAACCCTCACCGTGCGGGTCCCATTTGCACTTGGTCGGTTTTCGGAATGTCCTTATAGTCCGCCGTATACTATTCTCAGATATTGCCCGCGGTATGTAAATTAGTTAGGAAATGAAATCGAGTGTTAACAAAAAGATAAGTCGTTATGTTGCTCCTCCACGCAACTTATTCGCACATCTTATACTGAGGCGTACATTTTTTTCTATTTCTGGTTTATAGATGTTATACTGTTGACACAAGTAAGTTAAGCTTTCGATGTATATGGTGTTAAGCTTTATTGCCATCGTCGTCGTTCGTTCAACGCGGACTTTCAAAGATAAGTCAATACAAATAAATATGAAGAAAAGCGAACATACGCGGTTTGTATTCTTACAAGGGATGCGTTTATCTACCCCTTTCTCCTATGTTATACATTCCAAAATCTTTCATTATCTATGGAGTTTTTCACGAACTCGTCTATCCGAACAACGACATCGTAGGAAGCCATAATAATATTTCAATGATGTAACTAAGCGGGTTATAGGACAGCTCGTCGGGCGGCGGGTATTCCGGTGCCGCCGGCGCAGGCGCGCGACCCCGATATCGAGAGCTTTCGCGACATTTAGGCCATTTTCCAAACGGAACGCCGGCCGCGTATGCGACCTTACACTGAAATCGCTCTAGCGTTAATCTCGGAACTATTTACGATTGGCTTAGTTTTTTTTTTATTCCTGTAAGAGTTGCGCTTCGTCTGATATCACTATTCAACGAATAGGCAGGGAATAATAGTGAAATTGTAGTTGCATAATATCGATTAATTTAATATAAATGCAAAACAATAGATATTGTATCATTACATTAACAACAAATGCGTATACGCAACACGTTTGCGTCAGAAGCAAATTTTATTTCTTTGCATATCGTGCAAACAAAATATATATAAAAAAATGATGTGAATAATGTTATTTTATTGACGAACTATTTACATCAAGTTTGAATCTTCAATGAGTTATACGTTCATTTAAATATAATCTATACATATAATAAAGCAGTAGAAATGGACGTATCTGTACATTGAAGATATATATGAAAACTACCCAAGAGCATATCGGACCATGTTCAACATAGCATTATCATCAAACCATTATCACAAAGAAATGCAATACCGATGAAAAAAAGTACATCGTTACAATTTTTCTGTTTCCCGAACAGAATAGCTACAAGCACTAGTCGCATATAAGGGTACGTACCCATACTACGTGACCCGTTCACTTGGGGTCTTCAAAATACCACGCCTGATCATAGGACGGCGAGGGTTTAAGGCTTCGTCACGATTATATATTTCTATTTGTAGTAAAACGTAAATACCTGTGTTACCATATGTTTTTATATAAGTTTTTCTCCTTGATTTTATTGACTTTATGTTAGCAAATAAATGATTTAAAATAAAAAAAAATTATACTACGTTGGTCAGCGAGGGGGGGGTAAAACATTGTAAAATATGGGTCACATAGTATGGGTATGTTCCCTAACTAGAAAAACAAGTAGGTATGTCGACTATTACTATTAAACTAGTATAAATTAAAGTGCATTAGCAAAAGAGCGTATTTTCATAACACTTAGGTTCTTTTGTTGTGAAGCGCAGTTTCTTGGCAATAACTCAAAAACAGTATATCGGACCTTGTTTTAAATAATTTTCGTCGAAAATATTTTTTAAGCGTTACCTTTTTTAATTTTTTCATATTTTTTAACATAAGTTTTAGAAAATAGGGGACACACACAATTTTTGCAACTTTCAATTCAACAACTACTGAAATTATTCACGTAATAATAAAAACTGTTTAGAAACTATAAAGTGTTTTTAAAATAACTGTCGAAATAGGTTTTCTGTCGATATTTATTGAAAAAAAATTTTTTCAGCTTCTGTTACGTGATGGAGAACCCCCCTAGAAATATTTATTTTTGTTATTTAATTATCAAATTAAGTGGCGGCTTATACAAGACACCTACTCTATAAATTTCATGGATATACGTTTTGTAGTTTTGAATAAAATGCCTGTGACATTTTATTCAAAAACTACATATAACTATTATAAAAATCGTTTCGCCATTTTAGCTCAGAAATCTAAAAATAGAGAAAGGGAGATAAAAGAAAGGTAATATGTACAAAAAAAAACGATGATTTTTATATTTTTCGTCTACGTGTTTGTCTGTTCGCTACAAGTTATCGTCCGAGTGGCGATGGGGTTATATAAAGTATAAAAATTATTTCCAACATAGAGATCTACATTATCTGAGAGCAATATCGCCTATATTTTAATTTGACACTATCATTTATTCTGGCCTCGTACGAAGTTGAACCGTGAGTGAGCCAGGACAAGGGCCGAAATTGAGAACGAGACCGTTGTCGAAACCGAGTGTCGCATCGGAATTAGAATCGAAAACCTAACCGAAATCAATACAAAAACAGTACCAGGGCCATTATCGCAGGAGAGAACGAAATTGGGATCGACGGCTAGGTATCTTTCCATGTTGAAAGACGAAGGAACACATTCTATGTCCGCACGCACGAAGACGCGAACGGAAAGCTAGTAGGAAATAAATGGATCAAGTTTTTCGAAAAGATGAATTCTTAACATCGATCAAAAAGCTCAATGGTATCGTATGATATTCGTAAACAATTCTAAAAGTATTGAAAACTATTAGGTTTAAAGCAAAAAGAAAAGAGCTTAAAAAGCAAAGCTTCTTTTTGTATACCTAAGTACGTTTGTCCTTACGAACGTGACCTGCGTCCGTCCGTATTTCTGTACGTATGACACACGGGTATGCGGCGCTCGAGAATTACGCGTATTACAGCACGCTCTGCGCTTGGGGCAAAACAAATTTATTGCTCGCGTGAGTCAGGAAAGCTCCACGCCGCGGCCCGGACGTTGATATGAGTTTATTTATAACGGAAATTGCGGTGTTTTCTTTTTACTATTATAAAGTCGAGTCTATTTCCCAGAAGGGCGGGCAGAGACTACAATGTTCCACTCGTTATCATCCTTGCATTATATCCCTCAATCTTGGTCTGCGCCAACGTCTATTCATCGTTCCATGCAAGCTCATCGACTTCGGGTGCTTAAAATTTGGCCCTTTTTTAATATGTCACCAATTTGGTCTGCATGAGATATTCTAGGGCGACGCTTGCCGATCCTTTCCATCACAAACATTTGTTCTGAAAATTGTTTCGTCAATCTAAGTTCATTCATTCTTTCCAGATGGCCAAAGCACCGCATTGTACTTTTTTCTACTCTAGTCACTGCGTCTTTTTTAAAATCACACCTCTCTCTGACATCACTGTTCATGCATCTATCTATCTTTCAAAGACACTTCACACATACTACTCAGGGATTGCACTTGCACTGCATTAATTCTGCATTTCTACCCAACTTTCACTACCGCACAGAAGCGTAGAGACGAAGAAGCAGATTCTATTTCTACTTATTTTGTGGCTACCAACTCCAGGGTATAAGTTTCATTTAATCACGTCATTTTTCAATAACTGGTCACGCGTAAAACTACCGAGAGATGTTAGTAACTAATAATGAATTGTATAATCATAATGAATAGTTTCATGCTATGTAGCCCGTTGGTTTCCGACGCTTAAAAGTTAATCCTCGGTTATAACATCAGTTCTTTCTGCATTTGTGGCTTTAGATATACCAAAAACGTGCAGTATTTTTCTTCACTAAATCAACTTATTTAACAATCAGAATAAATTTATATCAATTAGACAAACGATACGACTCGATATTGACGCATGTCGGTTTGTTTTAAATTCAGCTCCGAAATTCTTTAAACATAAACCACGAACTTGAAAAAAAAATAGTGAAGATACCATGGAGTTATGAACTACTAGGGGCGAGTTGACATTTTCATAACTCCATGGGAGATACAGTCGAACATTAAATTTTTATTCATAATTATCACGTTTAAATAAATTTGTTTATTTTTTAATGATAGTCGCTTGTTTTATGTCATTTACAAACCTTTACACTTAATATAACGAGATAGCACCTGATAGTCATCATACTCAATAGTCGACCTTCGAAAGATCGTATAGAATTAGAAGAATGTGCGGGAGGCACTATTTCTATCAGGTCATGCAAAATATTTTGCAAAATACAGTTATTAACAAAGAGATAATGGTTGGTTTTCTCCGAGCTATAGAATTCAATTACGTAACAGAAAAATATGGATATTTGAAGTTCATATTTCTCTCCACAATATGGCCGCCCTTTGACGGCTATTACAGAAAAAATATGCTGACAGCAAAAAATTCAATTTTCGGCAGTAAGTATGAAAATTCAGCGTATACTGCATATTTAAATGGAGGACGTGCATGGAATTGTATATGTTCATTTCTGTGTGAGAACAATAGTTTTCTCATTACAAAGTGTAACGCAGGCTCGGACGCAGGTTTTGGAAGAACGATGGCGTGAATAATACGAAATTTAAAGCAGACACGTCTCGATGCGTTTGCGACGTCTTTACGAGCGATGAATCATGGATTTATCAGTACGATCCAGAAACGAAGCGTCATACGACCTTGTGGTTATTTCATTACCATGTATGTAAATTTTGATTTTTTTTTCACGTAACAGACAAAGATTCAAACAATCCAAGAATCACCTTTAAAACACGCGAGCTGGGTGACATTAACAGATTGATTAATAAGACGGTACAAAATATTAACGGGTTGATATACAACGCGGCGTACAGTGACGCACAGCTGAAAATAATAAACTGTTGTTGTTGTAACATGTTTAATATATTACATTTTCTTTGCGATATGACGTCTACATATCTGTACGCACAAGTCACGTCTATTATTTACGCAAATAGTTGCAAATCTGATGGGGTAATGAATTTAACAGTGAGCGACCCATTTTACTGCGTAACTCCATCGTGTGCACAACCTTGGGCTCTTTTCAATTGAGGTTTACGTTTATTTATGTTTGCTACAAAAATATTTTAATCGCATCCTGCGCAGCGCTCGTACAGGCTGAGTCAATACATTGGACCGGTTCGATTGGCCAATGATTTAAAAATGAATTTCTACGAGTTCAGAGATTGTTTTGCTTTTTTTTTTTCATTATCTGGATACATTTTAAAATGACAATACTATCATTTATCCCATTTCTTCGATATTCACTTGAATTGTTTATTATTATGTTTTATATTAATAATACAATAATAATTATCTTCCTATTCAACCTGAAACTAAAAAAATACGTCAAATTGACATCCAAGTACCCCATCTTCCTATTTATTTTTCGGTTTGCTTCTTCACGCTACCCACCCGGTACCCGTGGTGTGTCGCATACCACGCGTGACTAGTTTCATACGTTCTTATTTCCCTTACAAGTCATTCATTAAGACTGAAATATTCACTATGAAAGCGATCAAAGACCTTAAATATGTCTCCACATGTTCAAAAAGGATCAATAAAAAACAGCGTCAATCTACAGCTGTGTATTCAATGCCTCCATTTTAATTTTTAAAATGCAAACATCAACAAACACCGTCACCCGCTCCTCGTTTGTCGCGGCGTGACGTGCGTTTTGCGTCACCAGAAAGCCATCCAGGTTGACCTAGAACCTTGCCAATGACTCTTATTTTTCACGCGCGGTGTCTTACGCCAGGTGAACGATATATTTTAACGCGTTGTCACTTTTTCAACCTCTAGCAACGTTCAGTAGTATTTGCGTAATCAACAATTTACGTTGAATAAGTATACCTACTTTTCAAATTACAAGACCGAACTAAATTTAGTTATAAGTTTTTGTATTTTAATTTTTTAGATACATAAACAAGAATTTTTTGTCACTATAATAATACACAAGTATAATTTTAAGTATAAAAAAACAAAAGAATTACTTCATTCGTATTTTAACATTATTTAAAGTTATTTATGAAAATCTGAACATGCTTCATACGTATTCAGATTTTCAGCATTTTTTTTTATTCTTATCTAATGTAACGTTTGTAATTATAGCGCTTGTAAAGTAGAGGACGTACAATCGCGCATTTGGAACAACCAAATGTGGTAGAATGTCGTGTGTCAAACGAATTGTGGTGCATGGATCGCTAGAAAAAGTCAACACGAAAGGAGCAAAATAGTGACGTACGGCAGGTGATGCGGTAGAGGGACATGGCAGCTCATATTATACGAAACGATTCCTCGAAGTATTTGAGCCAGGAGATCAGGTCGACCAGAGATACCCAAGATGAGCATAGATCATCGACGCGACGTCTCTGTGCTGTATGATGTTTAACCTTAATTACATACATTTAGGTCCTCTGTGTACTCCACAGACACTTTATTAAGTTAGAGACGGTGGTTGGTACGAGTATTAATCGCGATTTGTCGCGTACCCCAAGTTTATTCGGAGCCCGTTTGGCATTGCCTTCTAAATGACCGAATTAGGTATAATCTATCAACTCCTCATATTTAGATATTACACACTTTACATTGAGTGAAACGCCCCGTAAGCGAGAATCGACCTCAAGTGGACTTTTTTATTATAAATATACGGGCCTGTGATTTGATGAGGTTGGATTACACTGTGTTATATACACAGCATTTTAAAGACATATTTTTTTATTGCTTTATGTCTCACTAACATTCGATATGTGCCCGCAACAACCGTATCCTCTCGCATCTCCAAGATAACTAACCAAACGTCCTGAAAAAAAAAGAGAATTTGAAAAAGAAATTACACATCTTATAACAAGAACAATACGAAATTTCAGGTATTACCAATTTTTGATAAAAAATATGTAATATATTTTTTTTGCACAGCTAATTCCCAAATTTGTGTACTGATGACAATTTAGAAATTAGCCATTCTTTGTTAGTGGTAAATGATACGGAGTCTCTAGTGTACTGAGTTTTATTCACGCTTGACCTTCTTTTATATAAAATAAAAAAAAATATTAAAGCGTACCAATGCAATGCCCCCAAAATATTATTGCTCCTTATATCATTTTCGAACTACGTAGCCGATAAGCGCTATCCCTCGACATACTATCGCTCGTGCTCCGTTTTAGACCCTGATAAGACTAGAATTAATTATTTCTGTCTATACCTTCCTTACCATCTTTCAAAAAAATAAGGATTGTTTTATTATAAAAAAATATCGGTATAGGATTTTAACCGTTCATATAGATGATTTTAGTCTATTCATTTTTTTTTTCATTCCATACGCCTTGTACCCGTAAATGTATCTCACCACATTTTTTTTAACTTATAATAGTTTAATACGCCCAGCACAGCGGGCGGGTGACTAGTAACTCATCAATAATTAATAACATGTAGCTACTAGTCGTTAACCAGCCATTTCGTTGAGCGTAAATTAAAATTTTGAAATTAGAAATTAAGTATTGTTTTTTATGATTCAAATGTGTTCGCGGTGTCGCTCGCGTATGTACACATAAAATAAATTCCCGACAATTCCGATCTGGACTTAAGTCTAACTCTCGATAGACTTAAGTCCAATCTTGCTACAATCCGCCTAGTCGTTTACCCGTGAGTACCATCCAAACAAACACCCTTTTAGATTTATAAAATTACAAATCCATAACCCAAAAAACCAAAAACCTAAAATTATAAAACTGAAGACCCATAACCATCTACGGACAAGCATTTGATCACAGTCTCGTGCCGACACATTCAGTACTTTTTATGTGATTGCCTGACAAAGAAAACAATTTTCATTATGCACATATTACCGGACCGATTCGCCGGACGTAAATTAACGTTCAGCACTTTTTTTTCAGCATTTTTCATCATTTTTTTTTTACGATTTAAATGTACTCGTGGTATCGCTAGCGTGTTCCCCTAAATAATGAATTAATATTAACCATTCTCCTTGTCAATTCTCATCCCTGCTCCTGTTATCGATTTAGTTTCCGGTACTATTGTCCGATCTGATCGCAGCCCCGCTTGTTCAATAGTAATGTTGATGCAAATCTTAGTCCTTCCTTGGGCATCGATATTAATGATAACAGAATAACCACTTTTACTGGTTCATACATTTTTTACATAAGAGGTAATCTTATTATATAATATAATTTTGTTATATTAATCTTATATCCTATATTTGAGAACATAAACTACCTCTATGTAAAATCTGATTATAATATAACCAGCCGTCAGTGTATGACAAACATTCACACAAGCATTCTTTTACATTTTCTATATTATAAATAGCCTATAACGATCTACAAACAAATCCGCGACGAATAGTCAAAGTCCCAATTACAAACCCGTCCAGCCGTTAGCGTATGATAAACATTCATACAAACATACTTTTACATTTTTTGTATCACAAATAGTTTTCAATATCTTAGCGCTCAAAAAAAATATCTTTATTCTGTATGTATGTGTAGATCTTACAGTACGTATTAACGAATTCCGTAAATTAAAAATGTCTGTCAAAATGCTTTGAAAACGTGTGCATCACAATGCATCAGATTCCAAATTGTGCCGATGACGTCAATACCGAATAGTGTGTTTCAGATCGTGTGCGTTTACGATCCGTTAAAACTCACCCACCAATGCACCCACAAGATTTTATTCTTATATTTAGTTATTTGCATTACGTCACGTATAACTTTATATTTATTACTCCGTAACTGATTTTCTATTTTCATTTTTCCTTCGACGAAAGTAGATAAATCACGTACCCACACAAAATCAATCGCTGGAAGTAAATCAGTCATGCTTATGGCCTTTCCTCAATCAAAAATGTCATTTTTATATAGTCGATTGAAAGCTTTATCGTCCATTTATCGAATATCACAACGACTTCATTAGGTAATAAAAATTTGTTAATATTTCTTTAATAGATAAAAAAACCGAATTGTGTTGCAGCAACTGAGTTCGTCTATCCATAAAATAGTGAAAACCGATTTTAAATGACGTTCTCAGTTATAAAAAGCATTACGATTCTGGTAATCGCCAACAAATAGGTCATACGTATTTAGCGCTCAAGTTTTGCGAGGGCAAATTTTGTACGAAAACAAAAATCTGTTTTTTTTTCTTAAAAACGTATTGGATTATTCTTAAGAACATCGATAGTTTTCTTTTATTTCGCGGGCAAAAATTAAAATCTAATTTTAATTTGATCATATAGAATAAATGCACATTAAAATTTTATATATTACTAGTTGTCGCTTGCGCCTACGCCGACGTGTTTTAATCTCCTGGCATCTATTTCGATTATTGTGTAAATAGGTATAGATCTCTTTTTTGTTAATTACATTACACCCTCAGACATTTCAGGTCACACATACAGTAATTCTTCTTATTCCTTGAATTTTTGTCTTCGGCTCCGCTCGCTTGTAAAGGTGTATATTAATAGTAATTACTACGGGGCTTCGCGCTTAAACAGACTGACATTTCTTGATATAGATGTAACACAGATATATATACATATATATACATATGTATATATATATATCTATACATATATAATGAAAATAGGTTGTCTTTGTTCGCCAATCGCGTAAAAACTACTAAACGTATAGACATGGGACTGGGACCATTCGATGCGGAATGATTTGTAGATGGTTCTAGGCTACTCATTTTTAGAATTCCGTAAATCCTTCGCCAATTTATTTATAATAAAAATTACCCAGCGAAGCGGGCGGGACAGCTAGTATATATATATAGATAATAAGTTTTTTCAATTGTTTTGCAACCTTTAGCCAACTATTAAAGTAAAAAAAAAAACAAATTGTAGAAATTTTTGTAAAAGCGGTCAAATTGTATTGATTCTCAGTAAATTTTATGGAAGCTTTATTTGAATGCTTTATGGAAGCTAAATTTAATCACGGAACCCTAAAAAACACCTAGCGTACATATCTTTTCTGGGTCTAAGCTAAATCCATGCCTTTTATTAATCGGTCATACTCTAAGGTTTCTCGTTCTGGCCAGCTTTGAACGAAGGGTAAAGGCACTTTTAAAAGCAAGTGTAACATAAATATCACTACATACGAATAATATGATTTAATAGCTATATAAAATACCGGATCATAAATTACGCCACATTGCTTCACTGTAAAACTGTTGATCAATATTGCATATTTTAAATTTTTGTTGCATAATAAAAGCAAAACCCAAACACAACCAAGTACGACGTATCAAAGTTATAGAAATATCATCGACCACATCCAGTTGTCTATTAATGTTTCTTTAACCGTTCCCCCATTCTGTTTCCCTTCAATTTTCAAGGCTAGTACGTAGTTCCGTTTTTATCTAATACTTTAACGCTTTAACGCTCCACTTCGCAACGGATACTCGCATTTTTTTTTAATTAATTTTCGGCTATCGTTCATAGATTAGAGATTTCACAAGATCAGCGTACCGCGCCGGCGCCCGACGGTTCACATCACACGGCTCGACGTCGGACGGAAGGACAGGGGGCGTCAGGTAAATATAGGCGCGTCCTCGCCATTGACTCGGGGAAGCGCGCGATGGATTCGCCCGGCTCGCCGATGGTCGCACGGCCTCTCGGCTCGTCGTCGCTTTTGATAAAAATGTCGGCGGTTTTGGCGACACCGCACGCGACGGCCGACGCATTTAGCCTGGAGACGGGCCAACGGGTGCATGAGCATCTCGCGACCCTCCGCCCGCGCCCCGCGCCCCGCGTCCGCCCCGCCTTCTAAAGAACGCCCCACCCAAGGTCGAAACTGGGATGCACTCGAACGTGCTGATCAATGTTATGTACGACAATGTTAAATTAAACTATCAGAGATCGCGAAAGGGTCGCTATGACTATTCCCAAAAAAAAAAAAATAATTTTGGAGGAAATGCATCTATAAATATCTCAATTATAGTTTATCTGCGTATTACATAACATAATGTTGCATATATGCACACACCGGAGTTTGTTGTCAGAAGTTTATGAAACTTTTTATATTCACGATAAACACCTTTTAGAATCTAGAAATGGAATTAGTGTAGAATTATCAATGGTATGATGTCACAGGTCTTAGATTGACATTTTGGAACCATTTCAATCTGAGCTAGGTGTACATTTAATACGAAGGCTAGACACATCCAATTGCAACATCAACAATCACGTGCTTTGACCGCCAGACAAAAACATTATGATGATAGAATCTACATAACTCGCGGACTATCACTTAAGCGTTTTTGTTGAAGCAAGTCGTAACACAAAATGGTGATACAAATACAAAAGCCTTGAACCTTCTTGGCAATCAATTAATTTTCACGTATTTTGCGGTAAGCGCATTTATCAAGTAATAATTCTTATTAATGATATTATAAATAATGATTCTTCCCCACTAATACAATGAATTTTGTTACTCACTATAATTGCTTACAAAAAGTAAAAAACACAATTATAATAATAATTTAATTCGATCAAACTTAACATTCAGATCACATACAATCAAGAATGGTACATTGTTACATGTTGTTAAACTGGTACATTTGTATGAGTTTCTTAACTGAGTATACATTGGACAGATTAAAACGTGATAATTGAAAGAATTTTCGTAATTTCACAAATCATTAGGTAATCATTGTCCATTTTTTTTAGTCTTACACAAAATAAATATTGAAACCTCAAAATCTTTCTCACATTTTAATCTTAGATGAAAGTTAACATATCAATATTAACTGTACTGAAGTATCTTAGTTAATCCTGTTGTCAAACAACCCAACGGAAGTTTCGCGTAGATTTTTTTTTTGTTTTACGTGTGATAAGAATTTCGCAAATAAAACAGAGTTTGCTGTCTTGTACACTTCAGAAATTTCTAAATTTATTGAAAGAAATAGAAAAATTTTGCTAGGTAAAGAAGGTTTAACTTTATTTTTTGTGGCTAGAAGAATTCGTATGCTCTGACATAATTGCCGTAATCTCAACTGATATTTTAAATGCGAAAATGGGTTTGATCGTTACGCTTTTACATCTTAACTATCCAACCGATGATGGTGATGTACTGCATATCATCAGGTGAACAGAAAAGGATATAGAGACACGAATTGCTATAAATAAATTGCAACATAATATCTGGAGTACGGGACAATAGAAAAAGGTCTGAGGTATCCGGGAAGAAATTCTAATATACCGAAAAATTGCCACCTCTTTTGATAGCGATTTCTACTTAAGTCGAGAAAGGGATAAAAGGATAGCGGGGACCTACTCTTTTTCGGTAAATTAAAGAATAATTTGGACGGCCCTAACCGGGAGTCGAAACCGGATCTCTCGGTTATGCGCCAGGGGCTCGGCCAGGTAGACTATCCGAGTCGTTGTCCGCAACTTTTCGGGACTCAGTCTCACCCAGAATCGATCTACATTAGCGCCTATAATAGAAGGACATACAACGTAGTATATACAGTGGCGTCTTAAATTAATGCCCTATTTTGTATTTGAATTGGTAGACAAAATCTACATTAACGCGTGCGAAGCCACGGACGAAAGCTAATAAGTTAAAGCTAAGAATAGTTGACTTGAAACGCTCTCACGCCGAGCCGAGATGATTTGGTTTTATATTCAAATGTCACCAATTTGTTACAAAACACGGTTTGGTGAAAACAGAAGCAACGATTTGTTCCTTTCTGATTCTCCGCTTTCCGCTGCCGTCGGTTCGTTCACGGAACGCTACACGATCGAACTTAGCCGTTTCGTTTCGGAAAAACAATAATCTATAATAAACACCGACACGTTTCGTCGCCTGTCGCAAATGTCATTATCGCGTATTTCGCCGATCCACGCGGACTGTCCTTTATTTCGCTTTCCGGTAAAATGTGCGTAGGTCGCGCCACCCACGTCGAGCACTGCTCTCGGATATTGAAACTTTCGTAAACGTTTGTTCGAACAGTATCCGATCCAATTTCTTGTTCACGCTTGGTCTATTACGCCGTCGTTCGATCATCTACACGCCACAAACTCAAAATGTCCCAAACAGTACTGATGTCTCTGTAGAAGAAATTAAAGAGGATGATCATCATACTGTCTTGTCTGAAATTACAGTACCGTGTCCATACATGATACGGTACTGACATTTAAGTGATTTAATAAAAGTTTTCTCTGAGTGCCAAGTTATATAAAAATAATGTTAAAATACGTACATAATTATCCTATTAACACATACATTTCATTAATAGATTATTAATTAATGACCTGTGAGAACAAAAAATACAGGACATTAAAAATCATAGAACGGAATCACCCAACTACCAAATTATCTATAGGTTCTTGCTGTTTTAGACGTTTTCATCCTACTACGGCAAATCCAAAAAAGGGTTGTTATATTTTTGAATGCGTTACACTTGTCTCGAAAAAAAACGATTTTAATGAGAAGCTACTTATAATAGCCAAGAGCATTGATTTGCCTTGAAAGATAAAAGCAAACGTGTTTTCATTTTCATAATATCAATACAGTAATTTTCATATTGCGTTTGCACGCAGTAACTTTCATAAGCGGAAAAACTATACTTTTAAACATTTTCGAACTGCCAAATATTTGTTGTTTTCTTAAATTCTTGTCTTTCGAAAATAAAGTCTATCTTCTCTACGAATTAGTTCAAATATGATGTGAAAAACAAAAACGCTTCTAAGACAGACAGACGACTTGGCTGATATAATTGGCACTTGATATTGTTTGCGTCGCTGTCTCCGACCTCCACAGATTCCCGGCCGCCATCTCGCCGCGAGGTCGTCTAA
This sequence comes from Eumeta japonica, assembly GCA_005406025.1. Classification (NCBI taxonomy): domain Eukaryota; kingdom Metazoa; phylum Arthropoda; class Insecta; order Lepidoptera; family Psychidae; genus Eumeta; species Eumeta japonica. Next base: position 157,228 of record BGZK01001021.1, read on the forward strand.
TCAAATAAAGCAAACCGGACAAGTGCGCGCTGTATTCGCGCGCAGGGGGTTCCTTACAACCTTAATAATAACCTTACCTTAGCTCTATATCTATATACATGTAGTAAATCATAACATTTAATTTTATAGTAAAATTTGTAACGTAGACGTAGTTCTGGCAAGTTTTTTTTATCCGTGGCGTAGTTGGATTTTGAAAATGGCGACCAGTAGGTATCGATTGTTATCATTACTATAACTTTCAGTTATCAGTTAAATAAGTGTAAAACGAGCTAAATGTTTGGCTATGAGCTAATGGTTATTCAATTATGAAGCCGTATGCGCTTTTCATCGTTGAAGCAACGGTTTTTATCTAGATTTTTAATTTAATTTTATTTCTATTAATTTATAAACACAGCATACGAATTCAAAATTCAGTAAACAGCACCTATCTATGAAACACCTAACATGTTTTATAGTCATTAATTATTTTTGCGTCGTAGTCGGGTTTTACTTTTCAACTAGGTATTATTTAATTTGGCACTTCTGGTGACCCATATAATCATAAAATAATTCAGGAAACTGAATTAAAATGAAAGATTACTTCATGTACATACGTATTTTTAACTGTCACAAGGCAATTACATAATTTTTATAAAATTCATGGCGCCCTTTCAGAATCCTTGCATACCATCCCTTTCATTTAATTTCAAACTCGACTCAGTCGAAAATATATTTTTTGTTGCTTTATAGCATATTATGCAAATGCGCGGAACCCTAAACGAAGCTAACCATATCTTATTTGTTTATAAGTGACCTAGGAGCTTTAGTAAATTAGTTGAGGTAAAAATACGATAAAATCTTATTAATTTCAGTGCCGCTTTTCAAAGACATCGAGATATCGTCTACCTTAATTAGTAAAATAATAAATAACCTTGTAATCGGTATAATTACATTATCACTTTTCAAAGACATCGAGATACTGTATACGTTAATTAGTAAAATATTAAATACGCTTGTTATCGGTATAATTAATTTACCGATGATCGCTCAGTGCGTCAGAGCATTACTAAAAATTCCGGGTTCAATCCCTAACCTCGGGTAAATTAACCAATGATTTTTTATAGTAATAATATATGACGTAAACTCACACCTGTTTCTCAGCAGGGTAGGCAGAGACTATAGATTTCCACGTGGCATGAACTTTGCATATCTGTCTGCTTGCTTCACTGATATCCATGAAACTTTGCATACAAGCTCGTCGGTTAGGGTGCTTCTATGAATAGCTAAAGTGTTTCACGACAAGCGTATATTGCTATCTACAATAGGGTCCTGTTACCTACGCTTACGTATGATAGTAAAAGTTGGTAATGGCAGAAGAAAAATGAAAGTAAAATCAATGCGGTGGAGATACGATCTCTGTGTAGTGTGTGTGTAGTGTCTCCGAAAGATAGATGTAGGAACAGCGATGCCAGAGAGCAGTGTGGTCTAAAGGAAGATGTAGTGACTATAGAGTAGAAAGAGGTATGTTACGGTGGTTTGACCATCTGGAAAGGATGAATGAAAGTGGACTGACAGAACAAATCTATAGAGCGAATGTGTGCGATGTATTGGCGGCAAGAGTTGCCCTAGAAAATCCAATGAGTCTTTAACTCAAATTAAATTACAGCATTTGTTCCTTGCCTCGGAAAGATCACTAAGCCGCCGGTCATGGGTGTCGTCACCGTTTAATATAAATTAGCAAAAAAATATAACCTATTTCAAGTGTTACTTTAAACCTATGAAACAAAGACATTTTAAATTTGTGTTGTGCTATTTCAGCGGAGGGATAATCAGGCTTTGAGCAGTGCCAGGTTTATAAAAAGAATTGCTTGATCGAACTCGACATCAAAAAAGACCTATAGTCCATTCATAGCAATTGTTTGTAGCACTTAATTTCCTAAAACGCTCTCAAACGTTTTCATCAACGCAGACTTTACACATGTTGTAGGATATATAACGTGTCTGCCAAAGAACTAAGCATGAACGATATGCAGACGCGCAACTTCGGTATATTTTTAGCTGGACGCAGCGCCTGAGTGAGGGAAGCGTAAATCAAACTAGGTCTTTGAAGTCGGCCCCCGCAACACTGTTTACAATCGTCGATTTGAACTGATTACGCGTGAATGGCATTATTTTTTTTTTTTACCATAATGTTTTTGGATTACAACATCCTGGGTTTCGTGAAATTCGGTTCTGTCGATGTATGCAACAATGAAGGGGGTACTGTGTCAAGTTTTATATCATCGACCAACTGTGCAGCAGAAGCATACTTCATCGCGATCCGTTTAGTTCAGATTGAAGAGTTTGTAATCCGAGCCTTCGAGATTGGTGCAGTAAAGGGGCTGTAAACGAACATTGTTACCGATACGGTAGTCAGGGACCGGCGACTTAGTGTGCTCTCCGAGGCACAAGCAAGTGATTTATTTCACGAAATTAAAAAGCCGTTACTCAATTCTCTCATAATGAGAAATCTTATTCGGTAATACCTTCTGATGCGAAAAGGCTACGTTAGCCACTCTTTAAACCGTTCGAATCTCGATGTTCTTGTAATTAATACGATTACGTCACATATATGTACTGAAATATAAGCGTGTTCAATACTAGCTACCGTCCTCGTTCCGTATGCGTAGAATATTAGCAGTCTTGAACATTACGCGTCTTCCATACAACGCATGATAATAAAAATGCGCTCTTCGTCAACTTGATCTATAAGAAATGCAACTTCGTAAACTCTATTCTCAAGTAATACTCGTGTTACAAACACAAACTGACAGCAATTAAAAAATTGGAACATTCTAGGTTTTGTTTAGTTGTGTTGATGTTACTATATATAGTGGCTTTTTTTCAAAGGATTTCAGTTTGCTGAAACGTATCATTAACGCTCTTATTACATGACCATGTCGTCATACACTCGTCATGAAATTATTTGCACATTTATTAATTATATACAATTATCTATTAAACTAATTTCTGTCTAGTCGATAACAAAAAGTAGAGCTCCGCAGAGATCTATAGATCTCTGCTTCAAGTTGGCGGTTTACAAAATAATACGTTTCATGTTTCATGGATACCATTCCAAACACCCAATTCGCTTTTTTGCAGTGGTACATTCATAAACAAACAAAACAAAATACAAATAGGTAAACAAAGATTGTTATATTCATTGTTTTTTTTTTTCATTTTTTTTTAATATTCATCGCCTCTTTTTTTCTTTTCTTTGCCCCATTGCCCAAAATCTGAGAACGTCCTTGAACACAAATAATGCAAAATATTCTGCTTTTATGTTCGTGATGTGTCACATACGTCTATAATATTTTCCGCCAATCCACTGAACTATAGCATAGACACTTATTTCTATATGCAACTTTCGTGGTTTTAGCCACTGACGTAAAACAAGTATTCAGTGACGCTACCTGATAGATACTTATATACCTCATATTTTTAATAGGCAATAGAATCCATAGTGATCACCATTATATCATTGCGTTCCAGGTGACACCAGGCGCGCCAGCTAGCCGTGAGCTGGTCCGCGGCGACATCATAGCCAAGATAGACGCCTATGATGCGCGAGACCTTCGCCACGAGGATGCGCAGAATCTATTCAAGAATGCCCCCAATCAAATCAAACTGGTCGTTCAAAGGTATGTATATTTAACGGTCTTCACGATTTGAGAGTCGAAAGTACGTGAAAAAATGCTAGTAACATTTTGAAAATGATACGAATTCATCAATTGTAGAGGATGTTAGAATTAAATAAAAGTAAGGTATTTTTCTTAATAATTATCAAGGGATTGTCAAAATATAGCATAAATATACTATTTTTTGTTCCACATAATTATAGTAGTATAAAAACTTGATAAATTCTTAGCCATGTTTTGGTCGACATTTATTCAAATGGCTAGTTTAAACGAATTGCCCATTTTTAAATTTCTCTTTTTTTTTTTTGCAGCGATGTCGAAGTTATTTTCAAATGCATATTTTAATATAGAAACGTGTTTCCATCTATATAGAATAATTTATCCTCGTAGAGTGTAACGGCGTCCACGGTACAATCGACGTTAAGACAAAGCCAATTAAATATAATAATTGTCACAGATTTCTGTACAACTTAGCAAACGAAATAGCGATGCAATCTTCCTCTACATCGTAACCGTTGCTAAATAGTCTATGACATGTGTTTTTTTAAGAAGTTCAAACGATCTATACTGTAACAGCTAGTTGTACCCACGTAACTACAGGGGCGGAGCTAGCTCACACCTTTACTCGCTGCCGCGCGCCGGCGGCTGCTTCGTGGGCCGAGTGCCCACGCCGACGTTCTATCACGAGCTGGCCGAGTAAGGACCGGTGCTGGTCACGACCCTGGGAACATGCTGATGATGTGTCGAAATGGGTTCATTGATAAAGTGTTATTGTCATAAGTAATTACGATAGGGGAAGAAAGATTGTCGAATGGCCACCAGCAACTGGACGCCGCAGCGTGAAACTGCCTCTCAGTGTGTGGATCGATGGCCTGGTGAGGATTTCTAGCTACTGTTGTATACAGATAGCTCTGAATCGTACGTAGTGGAAATTTAGTGGGGGAAACTTATGTCCAACTCCCATCCAACACCCAACCAATGGATGAAAATAACGAAACATTGATTTTACTTATTCTACTATTAGCTCTTTATTTCATTAGTTCACGCAATCGCCAGCTCGCTCGCCTCCAGGCGTTGTTGATTATAAGTAAATAAAGACTAATAAAACCCTCATCTTTGATAGTAACTTTATGAACTACCCCGATCTGGAATCACAAATGATTGATGTTCCAGTTACCTGCACTCCAGTAGGCTCCACGGCTAGCCTGCAGAATAACGAGTACATTTAAAGATTATACAATTGCTCAAAGTGTGTACTGAGCAATTGTATTGTTATTGTTTTAACTTTATACAGGTAAGAGTTAAACGAAACAATCATATGCTTAATGCAATGGAGACGTGGGCCGAAGCCGACCGATCAAACAAATGATTATTGAATCATTTCATAAATTAATGTTCACAGCAGGTCTGTACAGTACGCACGAACTGCCGCTGTGAATTGCCTGCGCATGATGCAATGCGCAAGTTCAACGTTCCCCGATCCTTTCTTCTTTCTCCCCCCCGCGTTTCTATTTTACGCCATCGCGACGCTTTCGTGACTAACTTCACAGCGGCAGTTTCGTGCGCGGTACCTATACCCAAAGAGGCGCCATTTTCATTAAAGTAAAGGGTTAATAATATGAAATAGCGTATCGTACTAAACAATCAATAACTTTATCAATGAACCCATATCTACGTTGATTCAGCACACGGTTAAATAAATGTTGAAACCTGTGTGTTTGCACCGCTCACTAAGGATATAGAAATAGAAAGGTCCTGACTGTTGTATTGTGATATATGTATGTGTAGTAAGAAATTATATAAATCCAATATTCGAGACATGGGCATGAGCAAGAAGTGTCTACCCAGTGATCAATATGAGCTAGCGATACTGTTATTTTGCTGTATGTTTTACAATGTTTTCCACAAACTTCTCCTTCTCTTCTCTCTGTCTCTCTCTCTCTCTCTTAAAATAGAGCAACGCTGCGTCAATAAACATCAATAGAAAACCTATAAAATACATATCGACATAATATAGTTAGATATACAATATTTTCAAAAATGAAGCATAAATATTCGAAATCACAATTATTTTTTATTTCTTACAAAATATTCTTACAAAAAAAATGAATATATGTCATGTTGAATTGAGGTTTATGAATTTAAAACTATTAATACATTTTGTTACTATGGTGTCCTATCAATTTCTTTGGATAGGAAAAAAAAACCAAAGCATAATAGAGATATTTAAATGCAAAGTGTCGAATTAGCATAGATAAATAATGAATTAACTAAGAAACGGTCAAATGCCGTCACCCCGCAGCCAATGAGATCTTGTGTTGCTGGAAGCGCACACACACTTGTTCCTAATTTATACCTTTGCGATAAATTAAAAATTGTAACTATCAATATTGCATAGCGATACCAACAGTTTTTTTAAACCTTCGATATAAATTATATTTCGCTCACAAGGAATACGAAATAGTTAAACATAAAAAAAATTGTGACGATTAGATTGCTTGAAATATTTTTTCTAGTATGCCTAGCAACAGAATAAAATTAAACAAATTAATATTCTAAGACAGAATATTCGTGTCGAAGACCGTGGTGATGGTCTCTACGCCTTTAGTGGAAATTTGAAATTATAAATATGCAATGAACAATTTTGTTATTGTAATTTATAATTAATAAATTCACGCCTATTTCTCAGAAGCGTATGCAGAGACGACAGATTTCCATTTAATACTATTTTCAATGGTAATATAATTAATTTATTAATTATATTACCGTCCATTAATTTATTAATTATATTATCATCTATTCGTCCCATACAATAAGCATTTAATAATCGTCAAAAATATTTACTGAGCGAAAAAAAATTTAAGGGATAGTTCACCTTATAGAATAGATACTGTGTCTAATTCAAACGCATGGTTCGTTATGCATCTCTCTATTTGTATGAATGTTTATGTTTTAGAATTCCTATATGCGTGTGTATCACGTAGTACACCGGTGTGTTTGCGAAATCACATTTTCCATATTGTTGTAACGCCGACATGTTTAAAGATTGTTATAAAAATATTATACGCTTGTAAGGAATTGGAAAAATATAAACTTGTCACATAATGTTTCAAATTGAAATCGGAACTCTATCTAGTAAGAACTCGTGGTTTGTATTTAATTTTTAAGTTAAACGTATTTAATTTTTGATTTTGTCGGTGAAATGAATTACGTATAAAAAATATAGACATATGACGTATATTTATAAACAAAAATTGGTAAAATGCTAGTCGGGCCCGTGCGTTCTATATACGCGGTATGATTTTCTTGAATAAGAAATGTAAAGTTATATATTGTATATCAATGTAAATACTTAATCTGTTTGTGTCTGTTTACCTAACGTCGATACCGATGTATTGATTTCAAGACTACCTCTTTTAAAGCAAAAGTTAATAATTATAAACTGTTTTTAATTACAACCGAACGAAAAGGATATCAGCTGAGCGCTTTAGGCTCAACCGATTTCTGTATAATTTTTTCACTATATCGAAAAGTTACTTTATTTCAAGTATACTTTTCAAGGGCCTCGTTGATAATTATAGCACTACTTCAAAAACTAAATAAACCTTACTTAGAAGCGTTCTAAATTATATATAGTTCTTTGAAAGTATTCAAGTAATACTGAAAATCTATGAACATGTTGACATTACAACACCCATACACGACGTGGACACTATCGAGTCATTGTATCCAGGGACGTGGACCGTGAGGGCCCCCGCGGCGCACCCGCCGCCCCGCGCTCGCCCATCCCCAACGCCGCCGCATCGCCATACAGGTACATTTATGTCATACATTCATTCTGTAACGGCACTTTAATAGATGCTGCACAATAAAATATCTCGATTCACCATTAATGGTTCATTTAATGACGTTAATAAATGTTTATGAACAATAAGAGATAGGTGCTCTATGAAATACAGACATTTCAAGAAGATATTAACTTAAATAAAATGTTATTTAATTTCATTGACAATTTTAATAAAATGTGATTGAAAGAATCTCAGTGAATAAGCACATAATAATAAAATACATAAAAATCAAAAGCGATCCAAGCGATTCGTTTATTATAAAGAATATTTAGATAGACGAGAGACTCCAACAATAAACGAAACTATTTTTAAAGCCTTCTCAAACATAGCAACTACAATGCAATAATGCCACTCCAACACATTCAATAAGGCAAAGTAATTAAATTGGCCTGCGACAATATCACGCAAAGTTACGCCACGACCGCGCCACCTACCAACTGCTTCGCATACATATTTAGGATGAGCATTGGGATGAGCACGGCTATAGGTGTTCTGCCGAAAACAAGGCGGTCAACTTTGCATAACAAATCTACAAAACAAAAAATAGACAAGCTCATCAAATTGCACTTCGCTGGAGAATATTTGGATGTTCAACGGCAGCTACCGGAGAATAACGAAGACCATAGAGCTATAAAAATTTTAGAGAACACGAACACTACTCCATCGGATGGTAGATTTGAAATGGGAAAACTAGAAACATTAAAAATATTCATTGCATTACCGTTTCGTTCGATAGATAGATCAGTGAACGCTGCAGACGGATACGTTTATAGTTTCTTGTCGGGTATTTTTAAGAAAATTAATGAAAAAAGTCCTCGCGGCAAAGTTGTCGTCCAACGAGTGCAGTAATGCATCCTCAGACTTCGCCAAACAAAGCAAGTTATGGCTAAATACTTAGAATGTGAATTTAATGAAACATCTTCCATACACACTTTGTCTTGATCTTTGTTATAACAGTTATATATAAACAAAAATATTTACTATTTACAAACCTGCACAACACGGCCACTGTTTTCATAGAGGTTTTTGAAGAAACTCCAAAAGAACTACTTTTTATCATGTTTGAAAGAACGCAAAAGTGTATTTGTAAAATACTTAAAATTATTCTCCAAAATAATTAGAGAACACTTGTAAATATCGTTAAAACAACCATAAGAAACTATTTATTTTGAACTTTTATAGCAGTTGTAAGTATTTTAGAGATATGTATTAATATTACATTTCCGAAATCTTGACACTTGACACTTTTATGTGGCTTTAAATTAGATTATGGCAATATCGTCAACTTTTCAATAAATCAATGATATTCCATTAGCCGATGACGTAATCAGAACTCGATGATCTCGAACTGAACGATCTCGGTGCCATGCCATAGACTTCGCTAGCGCTTCTAAAGAAATATGTTTAAAGACGAATAAACATGGATAAAAAGAGAATTGTACTAATTACGTGTACCCACTCTAAGCACTGAGTACTCTGTATTAGAAGACGTCTCCATTACATCTACACCTGGGATGGATACTGACTGTGTACACAATCGCAAGTTCCACAAAGAAAATATCAGATCGATTGGACGGCATTCAGGAAATTACACAGCATCTTCGAGCCCAAGAAATATCTTGCTTGCTCCAGATTAGCGTACAGATAGGAGACGTAGGTAGTTTGGCGGGATATGGGTGTCGTCAACGAGCTCAAGTCGTCTCATGTGCGGTATGAAGAACTAATCTCGCAGATAATGTGTGAGATAAATCAATCAAACGGGAAACCCAAAAAAAGGATAGGATAAACCAATAAAGCTGAGAGTATCTATAAAGTGATGTAACAGTTGTCACGCCACACCGCTCGCAGAATTGGCAACTGCTGAAGAGGAAATATCTTTAAGTGACGACAACAAAAGGGAAGCTGGTGCTTAGGACGTATAGTATAAGGAGAGATAGCTTAACAGCAAGTCGCTTTTAGGGGCCATTCACAAATTACGTCACATAAATCATAAGGTTTTTGACCTCCCCCGTCCTTGTCACAGATGGTCACACGTAAATGAAAACAGCAGTTCTTACAATTTATTTTTTGTTCAAAATACTTTAAATATTGGACAAAACAGAAGACATAAACCTTTTTTCGTTTTCGTATTTCTGATTGATTTGACGTCACAAAGCTTTTGACCTGCTCGTTGTCGCGCATTGGCACATTTCGTTGACCGCCCCACACACCCCTGAACGTGTGACGTAATTTATGGTAGCCGTTAGGTAACATTGCATTAATGGATAAATGCAAAAATAATCGATAAATTGTATTTCACTCTCATCACAAGATTCTTTCCCATTTCATTGTGTTATTAATTTACCATTAATAAAGTTCAGCAGGTAGTAGAAAATTCAAATAAAATAACTTGATTTTTTATAATCCTACATTCATTAACATTCGTGCATTCATTTGTTTAAGGGTACTCTAACTGCAACACAAATCTGTCCCATAAAAATTAAATAATGTACAGGCTGACTTAATAAAAAAGTTATATTAGTCTAACTGCTGCAACTTGGCTTCGCTTCACTCACACCGCAATCTTATGAAGAAGATTGTGAATATTTTCCGCTTTTTACTTGCTGTGTGTAGATATAATTGTCGCCAGTGAAGATACGGCACAGATTTCTCATACGATTTGCTGTAAAAAAAGGTTTTGTCTATTGCAACTGAAAATTACAATAACTGTTGACACATAATAAACTCGTTAGTTTATTTCATTTAGTGATTTTGTATTCTATAACTTATATAAATTCCTAAGAGTTACAAGTACATTTGTACGAATGTACGAAATTGGCATATATTTCTAGGAATTATTATTCATAAAAAAGTATATCTTAAGCAAATCGTCTACGAATCTGTCTCAAAAAAAAAACTAACGATTTCCGATTTGCGAAAGATAAATTTGTGCTGTAGTCGTAAATAAAAATACGTTGAATGTGATTGAGTGGGAGTGAGTGAGTGGGATATATTAAATTCTGATTGATGTCTCTTAATCAGGACACCGAGCCCTCTGCCGGCGTGGCGTGGCCCGGAATCCCTGCCGCGCAGCACTCCTTTGCCGCACGTGTCTTTCCCGGTGCAGCATGAGGGCGAGTTCAGAACTATGCTGATGTCGCCCAACTCCATTCGAACCGATGATACCACTGACGAATCAATACATAATCAGGTAAGTTTAGATGTTACTACAGGCTTTGCATAATAATAATGCAGGCACGTATTCGCACTCATATGTCGTATACTTTTCTATAGTTGTTATGCGAACAGTAAAATGATTTATGTCGCCCATTTACGAAATTCGTTGATGAAAACAAATTAATTTTTACATGAGAAGTCTTCTAGATAGAACATATCAAGGACTACTAGCGCTGAACACCATTTACCAAAAATACTGGTAATTTGTTTCATTCGTATGCAAATTTGCCAAAAGATTTTGGCACTAATTTCACGTCTATGTTCTGGGTATTGTCGCGATATAAGCTGAAATTTTTTTATCTACACCCTTGCTTCTACACCCAGACCTCAATTTCATTACGCAGCACTTCACCGACGCGTCATATATAGTTTGTCAGTTACTTTATAGTTTAGACGCTGTCCTGTCAAATTAACCTAATTAACTAAAAACTCGTACAGTCAATAGAAAGCGCTAAAAAAACCAAAACGATGCAAATTTGTACAATATTGATTTAATACAAGTAGACCTCAGAACACAAATGAAAGAATTTTTTTTTTTAATCCTAAAACAAAAATGATTGCTGTAGACTTAAAAATTGCGGTACAACGCATGCGCGAATACCAGACAGAACGTACTTTTGAAAGAAAAACGCTGTTTCAATGTTTCATTCAAATATGTGACCGTGGTCCTACACTCCCAAGCTTGAGTTTTTAGAGTTCCGTAATCCACAAGAAACCCTTATAATTTTGCCATGTCCGTCTGTATGTTTGTCTGTCGGGGATTAGCTAAGAAACTCTTAGTGCTAAATTTGGTATGGAAAGTTTTTCCGTGTTTTATATACAAATACAAAATAATTTTGCTTTACTTTATCCAATATTGCATCGACTTTAGCGTTAACAGGTCGACCAAAGGGTGGTTCATTTTTGACATCAAAATTACCAGACTAAAAACGCTGGAACCAGTTTTGTGCTACTCTTACCGACAGTGCATTAGATCCATAAATGTTACAAATTTTTTTCGCGACAGTGTCGTATTTTACTCTATTTTGTAATATAATTTCAAACAGTATCGAATTTCTACATTAGATTCTACACATTTTGGCGAATAGAAAAATAATAGAAAAATGGCGGGACACCGTTTTCACTTTTTATTTTTCTTTTTTCTAAATATCTTGTATTTGATGGTATCAAAACTAGCCAGATACAAAGAGCACGATCAAAGAAATTTTTCTGCAACTTTTTAAAAAACCTTTTTCCCCGATTTAATATATATTAATCACGCAGACGTAGTGGTAGTATGAAATATTGGAAAAAAAAGTTTTAAGGTTTCTCCCCCCTACAGGTATTGTTTTTTCTCGTCTATCAATGGTGTAGAGTATCGTTGCATAGCTCATTCAAAACACTTCGTGTCAATGAAAACAATTTTTCAATTTAGATATCCGTTCGTGTAATATTAAGCTCTGAAGGGCTTATTTTTGTTAAAGTCAAGTGTCTCTCTAAACCGCCCGCCCGATTAAAAAAATTATTTATGAATATATGAAAAAAATTACGGCAGTAGTATTTATAACGAAATTGGAAGGAAATGTATCACAGAAACTAAGTGGACTTTACAAATTAACGAGTGATAGTCGACAAACTTGTAAAATGTACCAGGAGAAATAAAAAGCGAATTTTGTACAATTTATATTGAAAATTACTTAGACGACGTTGTTGCTTATGTAATACAGCTAATACATATAAGTTTATTAGCCATGTAAGATTATGGAAATACATAATGATAAAATCTAACCCGTCTTATGTGGGCCCGTTTTTAGACGTTATTAACTATTAAACCGTGAACTCAATTAATGAGTTCATATATGGAAACAAACAAAAAGCCCCCTTCTAAATCCGAAATTCGTGATCGGCAACTACGGAACTCTAAACTATATGTGGCCCGACACAAACTTGGCTGGCTTTTTATCTGTTACGAAAAGAATATTAGATTTTTTTTCATTACTTTATCTGAATATATATTTTGAATTCCCAATTAATCATGACCAAATATAGCACCGTTACACCTATGTTAATTTTTTAGTATATTATTTAAATTGTTTATAAGATTCTATTACGTTGGACAAAAACAACAAGAAATTATTGACGCCTTATTTACTATGTGCAGAGCATTAGCGCTGTCTAACGTCCGCAAATTTTCGGGATTTATCCAATGTTTATATGTTCATGAAATAATGAAAACGTTGTTTGATAATCTATAATTAATGATTATAGAGTTGAATGTTATTATTATTAGTTAATTAATATCATTATTAATGAATAATTCTGTTTCTACAACACTACTATAACTAACTAAACAGCCACAGCATTTACTATTATGTTTTATTTTTTTTTAACGAAATAGATTATGCATTGTTGCTATTTTCACTATAGCCAAGGCAGGCTATAGTGAAAACAGCAACTTATCATTCTTACTTCTTTAATTTTTACTTGTTTAATTATTTGTACTTCAATCAACAAGCGTTTTCATTTCGGAGAACAATAATAGTACATCTTTGGTAATTAAATGATCAAATATTCCGGATTTTACAGTCAATTGGGTGTTAATATTTTTCCAATCAGACACATCAACACGAAAGGAATAAACTCTTCTTGAACAATAACTGTGGACCTCTTTTTGGAATCAGAGTAACAAATAATACAGTAATTCTATTTTTGCTGAACCAATTATAATATTAACCATGGAATAATAGTTTGGTTTAAATAAAAAAAAAATAACAATTGCGTAATATTAGGTCGGAGAAAAAGATTTTTTTTCGTATTTTATAAGTAAAAATTTGCTTTAAAATTTCTTTGGTTGTGCTGTTTATATCTGGCTAGTTTTGATACCAATAATAGACGACATTTAAAAAAAAAAACATGAATATATGTATTATAATTAAATTTAAATGAAATACGATGAAAATCTATCTTGAATTTGTGTATAAAATGTGAGAAAGCTTTTTCCCGACCTCATATATTTTCCATAACATAATCATGGATGGTGATTGCTGTACACGCGGTTTCATTCGCATGAAACTGGTATTTAAATGCAAAGAGATCGAGAGTAGGACTAGGATCGAGATCATAATGGTCACATCGTCGTTAGTCGATTTCAAAAATGCAGGGATTCGTTCTAAATCCACCACGGAGCTACGTGTAAAAGCTAGTAATAAACAAGTAATAAAAATTTAAACAAATAGTGAAACAGCTTGCAAAGTTGAAAGTGTATTGAATTGCTTTTAGAGAGTCGTTTACTGCTGGTGTGTTTGATCGCATCAAACCATTTTTATTATTGACTATGCATATTATTCATAATCACCCAGAAGAGCATCGATGGCTTGGTGGTCAAAAACGTCGGCTTTGAACTAGGAGGTACCGCGTTCGATTCTGACTAAGGACGTATTGACCAATATGTTCTTAATACAACCAAATTGAACCACGCTCTCTTTTCCTCGCACGTTAAGCCGCCGTCGATCTGCTTCGATACGGCAACAGCAACAATCATTGTAGCGATCCCCGACCCGCATTGGTCCAGAGTAGAGGGCTTAAAACCCAAGGCTGTGTCGATCTGAAATAAGAAGAATGTGGGGTATCTGCCTTACGGAAGGGTGATGAATAATCGAACATGACACAGCAAATACAGATTGTGCGCCCTTCACTGAAAATTGGTTCGTCTCTAGTCCCCGGTCTGCGCGCTGGCTTTGTACGTGTTGGAAACTGCGCACGCTTTGACGAGTCTGGTAAAGCTAACGCCTCGGAGACGCAAAGCGATTGATGGTTTCATTTGGTTAAGTTAAAAACTCTTTTGGTCAATTTCATGGTTAGGACTGGAACGATTGTATTTCTGGTTCAAAGTCTACGCTCTTAATCCCTCCACCGATATCGCTCATTATACAACCCGTACAAGTTATACAAATACAACCTCTGTAATTTATACATCCTGTATGTTATTTTAGTATATAAAAATATTCGATCATATAAGCATAGTTAATACAATATATATTTAATGTGCTCGATGTTTTAGTTTGAACAGTCGACCTAAATACAAAACCACCAGGATGTTGTTTAGTTTTGGGGCAGTCGTTATTCTTGAAGTAGACATAATTGTGAAATAAATGGCATAAAATATATATATCAAAGTAATAAATGTCCGAATAAATATAATTTACTTTTCACTTCCCTCCCATTCCGTCAGCCATATTTTTGTTGACAAGTATTCAAACCTTAAAAGCTATTAACACATTTTCTGCCTATTTTCTTGTAGAGATAATTTTGATTTAATTTCTTTAGTTTTCGTAAATGAGTTGTAACTGTTGCAATAATTATCGTTTTTTTTTTTATTGTAAATATTGTCAAAGGAATAATACTTACAAACATACAAGTTATATATTATCATTACTCATATTTTTGAGTACTTTTACTCTTTGACTACATGTACCCAAATTTAACAACAAAAGAAATAATAACAATTTTTAATTTAATTTACCGTTAAAAAATAAATTTGATATTCATTATTATTCAATATCATATAAATGTGAGACTGTATAGATAAAACTTATACAATCGCATCAATATTTGTATACTGGGTAAATGAATTCTCGATCTTTCTACTACGGTTTCGGCACACCCTCGATTCGGCGTGTGAAACTGGGTTATCTCAAACCAGACTCCGTTCTGGCTCCCGTCCAAAATTTGGACTAATGATATTTTATTAATTAAAGCCGATCCGACGACACTTCTTATGATACGACGTCGACTACCGACAACCGCGTTACACTATCTAAATTTATGACAACTGTGCGGCTGGTTTCATGGAGGAAAACGCAGTATTCCTGTAATAGCTTATCTATTAGAGGAATACCATATATCATACATATCAAACCTTCCATGAGCGCAAAATATTTTAATTCGTTATAGATACAAACTAGCAGAAGAATAAGCAGATAAGACGGAGAACCAGAAAACAGCACTTGATATAAAGCTCTGTATTTTTTAAAATACTCCATATTGAATATTAATACGAAAATCTGGTATATGATCAAATCTTCAAGCCATCGATTAAACTTTCCACCAACTTCGAACTTAAAATGTAATTGTTCGTATGTTTTTGAGTTGTTCGAGCTTCCGTAATGCTCTACTTTTTTCCATAGATATCCTTAAATACGAGGGTCACTCCAAATTATTGAGATACAGAAAAATTATATATAAATAGGACACGCCAGATTCATAGGTTCAAAATAGTTTTCTTCAGCGTCAATACACTTCTGTATTTCCACAATCGAAAAACAACACGCCAGTCGTTTACAGGAACAGAGTCAAAATATTCAGTAATAGCGGAGTGGATCTGTACTTTGTACTTGATGTAAAATGGCGACTGGACATTTTTTTTTAATTACATGACAACCAAAAGTCATGTATTGCAAGATCCGGTGAGATAAGGCGGGTGCTCTAAATCTACTACGTTATTTTTCTTCAAAAAGTTGACAGTGTACACAGCGATATGAGAGGATACGTTCTCATGGTGCAACATTAAATCTTTAATTCTAAGAGTCTGAAGAACTCCTGGCAAACAATATTGTGTCTACCAGGCCGCCGTGACAGTTTTCTGTCCTTTTAATTTAATAGCTTTAACCAAGTCTGTACCTGTGAAAAACACGGCCTTCATCACTTTTTTCATAGCACATACTTTTTTCACGATGATGAGCGTTTGATCATATTTATAAACCCATACCCTACTTTTCTGAGCTGTAGGCAAGATATAAAAAGGTCTAAGAATAATTTCAGGTATTATACGGTGACCACTCTCGTTCAATAACTTTAGTAGCTGCCGGCTGATCCTTACACGCTCCGATTGGTGGTGTTGTGTAAGATGATATGGAACCCAAAGTGAATAATATTCTTCATTTTTAATTCTTCATGCGAAACCGCTTACACACCGCTGCAGATTCGATCCCACGAGTGTTCTGAATCATGTGGTACGTACATCAGTTGTCATCTTTTTTCATTTTACGAACACGGGTGACATTATCTGGAACGGCTGTCGAAACAGGCCTACCCGTATGTTCTTCGTCTTGAAGTGAATTGCGTCCATTGCTAAATTCTCTAAGCCATAGCAACACGGTGGTTCGAGATGGCGACTCATTATTAAAAGTGTGACTGTTATCGCTGCATGCATACATTGCTCTTTGGATAGACCAACCGTAAAATCGTAATACATCACAGCTCGCCAGTACTCACGTTTCAAATACATTATCTACTTGTTTCACAGAAACACGCTTTTAAAAGCGCAGGAAGTAATTACTGCGCGCTTTTTTGTAACAAAACGGACTTGCACAATCATAACCGGGGAAAACCCGACTTTTGACAATATTTTATTGGTTATAACTGAAATCTTAATTTGATTGACTGAGACATATCTCAATTAAACAAGTCAATCGTATTAATTATAACTTGATAATGTTGAATTAAATATATAATAGTGCAATTGTTATAAACTACAACAGACCGAAGTATAAAACTTATCAGGGACATGTAGAATGGCGTCTCATATCAAATACGATCTCCTAGAAGAACTAGCAAAAAAGTTCAGGTGCAGGGTAGAAGAACATCGAGGAGCGAAACATAGCGCATTACTCTCTAAATCTCTGCGTTTTTCAAACGGAGATGTACGCACAGAGCGATAAAGAGGTTTAAAAAGGAAAGGGATGTATTAATCAATATGTTCGGTGATTCCAAATCTTCTCTAAAGGTATGGACTGACCCGTGGATCTATCACCCTCTGCCCCTTAAAACTAGGCACAACATCTCCACAATAGTTGCAGAAGAGTAGGGCTGTGCGTCTATTTCGGGTTAAAGTGGCCTTAATGAAGAGTATGGCAGTGGAATATGATAGAAGTCCGCTGTCATAAGCGTAAAAAGTAATTAAAGCCGCGAGACTGAAAGGGTCGCAAAAGACATACATCCAGGGAAGTACCGAGGGAGTCACCAAATGCATCTTTCCCTGAGTGAAACAAGCGTACAAGGTACAAGTGCACAGACAGATAGAATGTCGTCCCAAATGACGCAAACCCCCACGGGACACGGCGAGTTCGCAGAGTACCTGCATAGTTTTAAGTTGAAAGACTCGCAGTGTTGCACTTGCGATCGCGCAAAGAACCAGGACGTGATGCACGGCTTCGAAGATTGTGTTATCTTTGCAAGAGACCGTGTAGTGGTTGAAATAGGGATGGGTACCAGAATATCAAGAAGAAATTTCCTGGAGACTTCTTAATCGACTACGCAAAAAGGAATTACTTTTTATCACACTCCAAAAAATAATAAAAAAGGTGTCAGATTATGAATGGGAGTTAAGATATGGAGATGAGATGTAAGGCGCAATTGGGATAAAATAATTGAGAAAAATAGAATGAAGTAATACGATTAATTAGGATTATTAAGAAATAGAAAATGTAAAAGAATAATTAGAAATAGCTTAAATTATTATGATGGTAGGGAGAAAATTATGGTTAGGAAAATACGCAATTGTGAGCAACTTTATGTAAAACAAAGTAAATGTAAAAGATTTATATGTTGTTAAAATAGAGATGTTTATCAGTATTAAGCTATGTATAAAAGATAAATAGCAACCCTGCCATCCCAAGAATGACCGATGATGAGCAGATGTAAGAATCTGATGCCGAATGTAAGGCTGTGGTAACCATTCCAAGGGGGCTGTCAAAAAATATACAGTAATATAGTTTTAGGCGGTCATACCTCAATATTTAAGTAATAATCTGATCCGACAATGTAGTTTAAATATCAAATTAAATCAAAAATGTCTTTGTTTCGTAGGTAATATAATTAATTACACTTGAAATAAGTTATCACGGGAACCGTACCAGATTTCCTTCATGTGAAATGTACTAACGTGGCCATACGAAGTTCCTCTTAAGTTAAAATTCGAAGTTTGTAGCCGCTAAAGGCCCTTAGATCTCATTGTTAACAGCATTGAAAGCTGTTTACTATAATCTATTATCGTGAAAATTACTGTACCGATTTCCTCTTAAAATTGCGAGCTTTCTAATAAAAGAAAATGTTTGAAATGTGTTTAGCATTTTAGAGGAAAATGGCAACATAAACGCCCACACGACGTCTAGTGTTAAACGCATGTATCATATAACTTTTCCTTTCTATCGTGGAAATAAATAGTATTTCAGTTATTAATATATTTAAAGCCTTGTAAATACTTAAATATTTATGTAAAAAACTTTCTTTTTGTGAACGAACTTATTTACTGTTTTAATAAAATAATAGAAAAAACAGCCTACATATTTAATCAACTAACTTTTCGCTCGCGGCTTCGCCCGCATGGTCATAGAACGTGTTCTTTCATCATTTATATTGAACAATCTCGCTGTCAATCCTCAAGCCGTTCCCGCTTTCATTTCTGCCTCCAGCACCGTCACTGATCCCGATCCCGGTCACACTCTCTATTCAAATCCCAGTGTCTGCCTCGGTGCCAACCTCGTCTCTTTTTTAATTTTGGTCCCGGTGGATTCTACTTTTAATTCCGATGTTGCTACCAATCACAATTCCGATTTGTACGAAGCCGGTGAAATTCCAAAATAAAATATAAGCTTTTATTTATTCATCTAGGACAGTATACGCTACTACAAGCGAATGAAATTTTAGAATCCGTGTACTTATTTCAAAAGTGTGCAAGGGAAGTAGGAGACAAATGCTAAAATATATTGCATAAAAAATTTCCTTCATGATAAAACACTTGAATGTGCCAAGTTTGGCGACTATCGCTTAAACAGTATTAAAATTTAACAAGCTAATATATACAAAAATACATTTTAATATATAGGAATAAACGGCTTTTCTTTTCTTATAACAAAGTATTTTAGTAGTGTCCAAGTTTCACGAACTAAAAACATTTCTTATGCATAGATCAGATAATGTCGACGACTAAATTATATTTTTTATTTTTTTATTTTTACTGTCAAGGTACTTTTGACAGTAAAAATACTCCCTTTGCCTTCCGTAATTCTTCGGTCGGCCGAGTTGTGAGGTAATACATTTCTTTACGGCTTAGTAGGTACTACAGCATGCTCAACGACAGGCCGTCGCTTGGCTGGCAGTGACATCTTATCGGAGCCACCTTGGCAACGACTGTCGCATTAGAATTCCATGAGCAATAAGCTCCGAGTTTCGCTCCAGAGAGTCGCCGCCGACCTAGAAAACGGCGCGCACCGGCAAACGGCGAGCGAGAGGCGGCGCCCACGTTCCGACTCCCGCGATATTTCCAAAATAGATTGCATCAAATTTGCGTTGTTTACTCGGACCTGGAGCCAGTCCGCGTACGCCCGTCGAACGAAACGTGCTCTTCTACTCCTCTCTAAGGCATACCGGAGATAACTTGACCGCGACGCAGCAATGGCGCTGTTCCCCAACGGGTACCAGGACCCCATGCATCCGGAGGAGGAAGTCGTCACCAACTGGGTGCGTTCTATGAACCGTTATATATACCGTGAAAGGGAAGTTCTCCTCGCGAGTTCTGTGCTCCTTGTGCTATTACAGCTATTTCGGCGCTTCGCAAGCGCACCGCTAATTTTGGCGCACTTGGACCGAACGCGTTTTGTGTTACGAGACATACGTGTGATGTAATACGAGTTTTTTCCACTGGCGGCGCGTGTTAACGTTTCGTATTCCCGACACGTTAGGGAAATATGTAAGCACCGAATGTGCCTAAAGCGCATGCGTATTTGTATGCTGTTGCACTAAAAAACATTTAGGTATTACGGCGAATGATGTTGTCACACTTATTAATTGATAAATGCACAAATTAACGTTTGAAGGGTTACTTCCTATTACATCATTCGGGTATTTTTTCGTTAAGCGACCTTGTCAGCTTTCGATGTATTTTAAATATTTTTCATTACTAAATATTCACAACTGAATATTTTTTAAATATTCTTCCTTTAGAGACTTAGTTTATATCGATTTATGTAAAACCAATAGCCATTACCAATAATAATAATTCTTTATATGTCCTCTGATGAGTTAGCGTCTGATTATTTTATTGAGGATTTCCAAAAAAAACACTCAAGTTTCACCACCGAATTGTATCGCATCGTAAAATGCATCACAATCGATAAGGAATGATGGAGCAATAAATAGATTTTACAATTTTACTTATAACTATAAAGCTTTGACATAAATATCAAAATTCATTCAACGAGACGTACTAAATTTTGAAATCAAAATGAACATCTTAAGTGAACATCTTGAGTTATACACTCGCTTTTACATAAACCGATTTGTCCACGGCCATCGCCTCGTAAAAGTACAAGATAAGTCGTAAATCATCCAAATTAAAATGTCGAAATAATCCGCCGGCCCTTCTGGCCGAGGCTGAGCGGTTTATATATAATTTAATATAAATCGAAAACAGCTGTAAGAATTATTTTAGTCCCAATGCCGCGCGTCACAAAATTCCCGACACCCGCCGACTGAAGTTTCCACCGTGCGATAGGCTTTAGTGGCGTGGGCGTTCCATTATTTTACGCTGATTGGTATTGCGTATTACGGACTTCCGATGACGACCGCCATCACGTGGATGTTAACTCAGTAGAGTCTTATTACTTTGAGTGTGTGTACGTTTATGCATGGCTGTCTCTAAGATACAGGCTCGAACGATTTATAGTTTATTTCTATAAAAAAATATATATGTCTAAAAACGTTATAAAAAAATCTAAACGTCGCTTTATTTAGCGCCACTTCGTAGAGTATTGGGGTACTTACGTCGTCGCTATGCCATTAGTTGTCAACAACAATTAACACTATGCGAAATACATTTGAGTAGTCAAGTACTTTGATGATGTATATAAAGTACCTGAGTGAGTAGTCAGGTACTTTATATAAAACATCATGACAATACATTATAAATATTTAGAAAGAGACAGAGAGCAATAAATTGAAGCACAATACCTAAACGATGAGTATTTTTAAAAACTAAACATATAGATTCTGTTAGCCTTAAATTTTTGTAATGATATTTCTTAAAGATGTTCCGACACGTTGATCATATTTCTAAACTGGATAATTGGAAAGAAAACTAACTTTAATTGTAATATTGGTATCTAAATCAAGGATCATGGAAATAAAAATTTCATGTAACCGTCTAATAGCTTCTTATAATTGTAAAAACAAAGAGAAACACCAAACTGTTTTGATTAGATAATTTACGGTTGCTAACGCGGAAAATCGTGAAAACGGCATGGATGTGTCATACTTATTTTAAATTATATCATAAAAATTAATGTACAATATACATTTAAAATATTTGAATATTTACAATGCATTCGAATAAAGTGGCAATAGAATAATTTTGGATCATTTTTTTATGAATAATACGTTAATACTAATGATTTCTTTTAAATGTCTCATTTCGTTGTAATTTGTTTTTTTATTTAAATGTTATAGACGTCACAAATATTAATGAAAACAATCAAAAGTATGTATAATCGAATAAGAAGATCAGTTGTGAATATAAGTTCTTCACGTAAACTTAGAAATATATATACGATAAACAATATTTCCTTTCTGACCTACTATTTTCCTAGTGCCTACTATTTTGCAACATTCGAATGTTCCATAATGCGAAAGGAAAAAGCGGGAACTTTTTACGGTCACTGCGCAGTCCGGTAGTCACACCCGTCATAATTCTCATAGATATAAAGCAATTAAATAAAATGGTATGGTCATTCAAACACGAATTTTCATAAAGATTTAAAATTATAGTACAATATAGCACAATCACAGTAACATAGCACAATAAGTAATGTACACACGCACCTAAATAAAATAATTTTATTTCTAAATTATTTTTTTTTAGATTTCGTGCACAAAGAAATAAAGACAACAACGAAACCCTTTACGACATACTCGTATCTGTCTGTCTGTAACAATTAACGCTCTACGTAAACCATTTTCTTTATTGTTATTGATAAAGTCACACCTATTTCTCCAAAGAGTACGTAGTGGCCAAAGATCTCCACATGGTACGACCTTTGCACACCACTCTCGCTTCACTGAAAATCGTCATTCGTATCGTGCAAGCTCGTCGGTTTCGACTGCTTAAAATTTGCCCTTTCTGTAATGTGCCACCGATTTATCTGCATAAGTTTTTCTACAGCGACCCTTGCCTACCCTTCCATAACACACGTTCGCTATAAAGGGTTTTTTGTATATCTACTTACATTCATCCTTATGCAAATAAAAACTATTTTAATAATTTAACTGTATTATGATTCCTACAGTATTAAAATACACAAGAAGTCATCGTAAAACATTCACATAACTGATCAATTAACTACGAGAAGCGACGTTTTAATAACGCCAGATGAAACAATTACCTGCCTAGTCCAACTGAAATGGGGATATTTCAAATAATGCTACTTCTATACATAGAAGTTACAGTTCTTTTAAAGTATTAATTATAACAAGATTATTTGTGTTTTTCGCTATAACAATTTTAGAAGCAGGCAAATAGAGATTTTTTGTAATCATCTATCTTTGAAGGGACTTTTTTATACGAAGAACATAGAAACGATCACAGTTCAAAAGATTTATAGATATTGGGTAAAAAGATATTAAAAGATTAATTACTTTTTAATAGTTAAATTCATAGCATAGAGATGTTTGAAATCTCACAAAAAAAAATGTACATGTGTATTTATCATAGAAGAGTAAAAGAGAAAGGAGGAGATCACTAAATAAATATGATAGAGACGGAATCCTGTGTTGGCAAGTCCGACACACACTTGACCATCCTTTGTCGTAAACAGGGATTTATTTCGATATCACACAAATGAACCTTCTCTTTCGCTCACCCACAAATGACCTTCAAATACTCATGAATCTCCAAACATTACTTTTCATATAAAGTGACTTATGCTTATCAAAATGTATACTTTTTATCTAAGAGCATTTAAATGATGAAAAATAAAACAGGCTTAACTTCCTTAGAATTGCGTGAAATTTGAAAAAAGTGACTAATGTCCAAGAAATGTTTATATAATTTACGATTGAACAATATTTGATGACAAAAATATAAATAATTCTTGAATTCTATTCAAGCTTTCCCATTTATTATTTTTTGCATTATTTCATACACGTGTTTGGCATTTTAAGACATATTACATTTATTAGTGTTGCTTAACATGCAATATCATTTCTTTACCCATCTAAGTGACTGTCTGTTACAACCGATTGCTCCCGAAATTATTTGATAAGAAGTTCTTAATACGAGAAAAAGCTTTATACGATTCCAATAGCACAATTCAAAATTTTTTTGAAAAAATAATCTCTTAAATTAGGTAACCCTTACAAGGTATACATAAATTGCGACTTCTGTTGAATGGTTGCCTTTTATATGATTTTTTTACCATAAAGTAAAAATCGTAGCTGATAGAAACCGAGACTACTACCGCAGCTTTTACTATTTCGTGACTACGCTGAATCCTTGCAAAATAATAATATTGGGTCAGGTGAAAGTACATTAGGATCTTTATGCTAACAATTTTTATATTCCTTAATTCGGCCGCATCCATCATACCCAAATTTAACACTATCCGTAGTGATTGGGCCCATGTGGAAGGTTGTGAAGTTAAAAACGTCGATAGTCGCGGTCGGTGTCAGAACTTTGGCTGTACTGGTTCGAGCAGATCACTGTTTTCCGGGCTTCCTTTTCACTTGTACGATAGAAACGATCTTCTCCGTTCTAGAAAATCGTTTTGGTGATTTGGTCAGGATCAAACCTTTATTTTCGATCTTTCTTTGTTGCCAATGATAAATTTCAATCGACGCCGTAAATTTATTGATACGAAAAGCGGATTATTTTAAAAATAAAACCGTAGTAAATATTTTATTCTTTGAAATGAATTTCCTTAAATGCAAACGTATCGAATAGTCTCGACGCTAGATTACTTTAAACTGAGCAGGGATCTTTCAACACCCCATTTTCGGTACTCGCTTGCAAGGCCTGTGACGCCATCGCGGAAGGTGGAGAAACGGTCAAGCGCATGCTTTTGTCTTGTCGTCAGATGGATCTTCACAACGATATAGCTTTCGTTTTTCGTAATTTTTAAACTTCAACAGTTGGAAGCTTTCAAAAGTTTAAATTCTTTTGTGTCATATTTTTTCTGGAACGCCCGCCGTTGCAACGAGGAAGACGTTCATCTCAATCTGAACTAATACGACTTACAATGGATAGTTTTTGAACGTGTTTCGTATAGTAATAAATTCACGTAATTTGTCAATATATTTTGATATATGTCTATAAAAAAAATGTAGTCGGTTAGAGCATACTAACAGCGCAGTTCCTATTCGTTCCTCTCCGCCGTCGCTGAAACCCCCATTTCTATCTGACACGTCGTCTGGGGACTTCGTAGATAAGATCACATTAGATATAGGTAGCGCAATAAATTTCGCCTCCGTGTAAATGTCGGCTCTCGATCCTCATCGGTTCGCGGAGTGGCGACCAAAGTGGCGGATTGCGTCAGTAGTTACTCACGCGCACGAAAATAAAACGCGCAAGCGCACGACGACGTTGCCGGCGATTCTCGTTGCTCACAACAGAGCACGGTGCTTGTGTAAACTTCCCCTATTCTAGGAAGGTTGACGGAGTAATTCCGCGTTGCGCGCAGCAATAATTTGTCGACGAAACGAAACGTACCGTAGACAATATTTTCAATGACTGTTATGATATCGGTATGTCAATATAAGAAGAATGAGCAGTCAATTCTAGAACTAGCAATGTTTATATCAATGTATATCATTTCAATTTTATGGTGGAACGTGAAACCGAAATTATACGTATATATTATATAATTATACGTATATATAATTATACGTATATATATATATATATGCATTATCGACGGGATACTTATACTGCGTTCCATGATTGTTTGTACTTATTTTCTTTATTTTCTAATTCTGAGGCTCACGTTTCTTTGGAAAACTATCCAGATGATGATTTTTACAATTTCAATAAGATTTATATATATAAACAGTAATAGCTGCGAAGTGTTAATGTTATGTTGATGCGGATGTTAACAACAAGTCGTCAACACGTCCGCCTGTAAACCGCGAAGAAGCGAGTTCGAGCCCGAAAGATTTACACAGCTGAATGTTTTTTTTTCAACTCATATACAGATTACAAATATCAATATATTTTCCTGCTTTAACTGTGAAAGAAACCATCTCAATCTTGCATCCTAGGGAATTTATTAGAATCTGAAAATCTCGTTAGCGACCTCCAACCCACAGGGAGCCAGCGTGACCTCGAGACCTCAAGATTCGACTCCCTCGACCTAAAATAAAGAGAGGGGATGCCTATGCATCAAAAATCTGGCAACGGTATTGTCTTCATATAGAAGACGGCATAGTATAACATTTGACACGTATGACAGTTGACGTACACCTACTGTCAACTGTCAAGCGTATTACTAGCGTGTACAACTCATATTAAATTCTATTGCAGTGGATCCAGCACGACACCCTTAAGAACAGTGTTTCCATAGCCTATAGAAATTTCATATTAGCCCATAGAAAAGAAAAGAAAAATCCTTTTCATTCTTTTCATTGGCGCGAGGAGATAACTTGTATAGGCATATTCTTCACTAGGGCGTCGCGCTAGATCCGCCGAATGGAGTTTAATACTAGTTTTACGCCCTAGCAAAACGTTTGACAGTTGACAGTATAGATAAACATAGACGGCGCATGATACATATAAGTATGCCAAAGCATATGTTTTATTGTTCGCTCATATATAATTTGAGATAGTGAAACTACCTCGGAAGCTTAGTTAAAACTTGCAATTTGACTAGCATATTCTGGGACACGTGTGGGCAGCTACAATTTTGTGCTACGATAAATTACCCGAAGCCGTCCCCGCGTTCTGGAGGTAGTACGCTTCATAAATACAGCCAAGTTTCCACAAAAATTGTAACATGTGTGAAACGACCTCGGACAGACGGAAGCGACTCATTTTATAATTTATTTATTTTTATTTATAAGCACGCGCCTGCATATTTCTCACATACCTGTCTAGCTTCACTAATATCTTGTTTCATGCAAGCTCGTCGATTTCGGTTTCTGAAAATTTTACCCTTTTTTAATAAACTCACGATTGGAGTTACATAAGATCTTCTAGATTGTCACTTGTCGACCCTTCCATCACACGCATGCGCTCTGTGCTATTTTTTTGGCGGTCCATTTTCACGTTTGTCAGTTTTTTTCATGACGCCTTGTCACTTTCAGTCTCGCATATGTTACAAAAAGTTAAGTTAGAAGCCATAAGAAAGACGTCTGACCACAAATCGATAGCGGAACAACCGTAAGGTCAAAATATCAGGAGATTTGTGAGAGCAAAAGAGCTAAATCTCGCTTGAGTAAAATAAGTTTATGTTGAGGTACTTTGTCTGTCTTGAAACGACGCATAAAAGTAGACTGACAATGGAAATTTTTACAGCGAATGTGTGAGATGGAAGGGTCGCCCTGGATCTTTTGCAGCTTTAATCGGCGGTTTATTAAAGATCGGTAAAAGTTTGAGCATTCTAAACCGACGAGCTTTCGTGTAACGAATGATGGATATCTACGAAACGAGAAAGATATGGAAAAATCGTACCATGTGGAAATCTGTGGTCGCTACCTACCCCTTTGAAACGGGTTACGGGATGACGCTGAGGTTTTCTATGGCGCATGGGAGCCTCTTCAAGAATTGCACTTTATAATCATTTCTATTATTTGCGATGACTCCTATTATACCATCAGTACACAAAACCTTCCAAAACTGCAACTAGCTCTATATTTCATATTGTAATTAAAATTGAGGCCTGTAACAAATGGCCAGGCGGGCATCGTAGGGTTACTGACAGGGCTCCATTTGAAACTCTTTTCAGTACAAATCCTAAAAACAAGGACGGATTCAGGCAGTCATGAGAGTCATGACCCCCTAAATCCGTCCTGCGCTGGATCTTTGTCTTACTATTGTACTTGAATTAGAGTCAGTCCTGACTAAACCTCGAATGTGTAGTCACAGATATTCGAGTCAGTGGAAAGTTCTCCGCTAACACGAAGGCTGGATCCGCTCGTGCCTAAAAAACGTAGCCTCCTTTAAAAATCATTGCGCAAGAACTACTAAAAAGTAGCTATCATATCTAGAATTGCCACGAAAAATCATTCTAAATTCAATCTTTCCAAAATTGATTACAGAAGATCACTGGAACAATTGTATGATTACTTTTTGTTTATTATAAATAAATAAGATCAATTAATGTCTAATTGACTAACGAAATGAGCATACTAACATGGTAAATTAATTTTCATTGAAGTTTGTATGTTTACTTAATGGACACTCCCGATATAATTCGTAATCTATTTTCTCACATGGCAAAACCTATCAAAACCCTTACATTCCGTACCCATATTGGTAGTCTGCGGATAGTTTTAGAAATATTGCATTAATTGCAATTTAGGAAAAAGAAAACATAAATTACTTTTCAAGAAAGAAAGTTTCGTGTCCAAATATTTAGTCTTTTCAGCGGTAGCAACACATTTTTTGGGATAATAAAACAGGTGTAATCTGCAAAACGGCGATTTCGCGGGAGTCAACACCGCGAAATCAAATATTACAAGAGAAATATCATACAATATTCCACCCTGTTTCCTGCATATAAGGAAATCTATGGTATGCTGTCGCGCCTGCGTTGTTCCTGCTCGCGCGACGTTCTGATCAGTTGTTGTGTTACGAACGCTTTAAGTCCGAACCGGCGCTTAATGTATCGTTATACATTACGCTAAAACTTGTCTACTTGTTCCCCAGTAAATTATATAATTGAAATTTTACGCGATTTTATTGCAGCCCTACCGCACGACCCCGCTGGTGCTGCCCGGAGCTAAGGTGCGCCGCGAACCGGGCCCCACCGAAAGCTACCTGCGCCATCATCCCAATCCGTCGATGCGGGCGCCGCCGCATCACGACTACCGCGACACCCTCATGAAACAGAAGGTACGGCTGTCCTAAGGGATGAACGGACTCCATACGTCACGAAAATGACGACGCGAATAAACAAGTTGACCTTGCTAAAAGTTTGCCACTAAGGCTGGGCTATAGCCAACCAAATCGATTTTCTACTAAATGACACGATCAGTTTACACCCATGTAATGTTCTCTATACCAACAGTACATTCGTATTTGCCTATTTAATGTTACAAACAATACGTGAAAAACATTATGCCTGAGTATTTTAAAGAGAATCTTAATAGAAGTGTAACAATGAGTTTATATCCATGATTAAATTTCTAATCAAACATAATTCAAAACCAGGATATATATATGGACAATTTTATGTTAGAGTGACACTTATTCATGAGTCAGTTCAAATTTCTCTATATTTTTACTATACCACCAATTAATTCTCATAGAACAAGACGTGTCATACCTAACGCCGCATAGCTCATAAAGACAATTAACAAAAACTTAATTCTTAAAATGTTACCTCCGATTTGTTTACTGAGATGCTTAGTGCATCTCATTTCGAATTAGTATAAATTAGTTCTACGTCAATCGAAAATATCTGTAAAATGTCAAAAAAATTTGGTTGCCTGTAAAGTCGGTATACGGGCGAAAGTTTTACGTGACAACGACTTTGAATGGTAAAATCATTTTAATGTGAATATTCATTCGTATAGTAGGAAGAAGGATGAAATAATAGTAACAATTTAAAACATTTATTTATACAAAGAATTATATTTAAAACATTAATTTATACAAAGAATCTCGCACTGAATTTCATATTAACAAAATTTTATTTTTACCTTTACACATACATACGTATTTATATACAAATATACATACAATAACTTGCAATACATTTGCAAGCTATGCACTAATTCTCTAGTGCTGCGGCAGACCGATCATAGTTGAGTGGGAGAGAGACGCAAGGCATTCGGCGGGCCTCTCTCTCGTTCGGTGACTCATCGTTACGTTACCGAGCGTTACATTTTTCATAAGTGACTCCCAGCCGCAACCTAATTTAAGACGTTGTCACGTCAAAAATAGCTTTTCTCTTCTCATGTCATATATTCGATTGTCTTGTAGATGCATAAATTATTACGCATGCGGCAACCATAGCTCAAAATGGTAGAAAGCACAAAGGCATGCAAGTTTTTCAGCAAACACACAGAATGGTTTTAGCACACAGCATACTCAAGCACTGAACTTCACGCACATAAGCTTTGGTGAACGACGTTTATCACATGCGCAATTTGTGATACCTCGTCTATTGTAAGTTCACGCTTATAATAATATATATTATACAAAGCCTTAGAATTTTTTGAAAAACATAGAACAGTATTATAAATTTCCCATTCCCTATTATAAACTATACTTATACAAAAATCTATATGTAACAGCATCAAGAGTTTAAACTTTAAAAGCGACGTAGTCGTGCTCAAAACTGTTAATAAGATATACATTTTTAGTGACAATCCAAAATATTTTTTCATTAAAATCAGGTGGCCGAGTCGGTGTTGCACAGGGTGGTGGGCGAGGACGCCGGCAATAAGGTGTTTGTCGTGAGACCAGTGAAAGCATCGTAAAAGAGAACTCTCGCAACATCGATACATCGATACATTGTCACTGTAGAGTCTTAAAGAGTGCAAACACTACTATTAGTACTATGGATGTATATCGAAATATTAAAATATTTAATTTTTGCTTGTGGCAACATTGTCACACGAACGATATGAATTATAAACAAAGGAAAATTGATTTAATAATAAAAATTTGGAGATTTTTTTTATAATATTTCTACTTCATTTCACTTTTTTATACATACGTAAGTCAGTAAATGACGGTTACATCGTTATAAAATTTCGATTATTTTTAATGTCATCTCGTTAAGTTTATCAATCAGGGTATGCATGTATCATATTTATCATATGACATCAACAATGTAACTAGGTGTATTTTTCTTGACAACGTTAAGCAACTAAAGCCATAAAAGCTATTGTATTCTTGGACTCTACCGTGGTAAAAGTAAACAAATCGAGTTCATTATATGCCCAGATCATGTGTTTCCTTCAATTTTGGTGTTCCTTCATTCGGAAAGATGTAAAATTGCAATACCTATGCGTAGACTCTCGAGCAAAATTTATAAACCTATAAATAAGTAGTTTATCAACATTTTTTTGAAAAATCATACTGTATCTTAAAAAAATAGCGCGCGCAAAATAACAGCAATAAGCGCGCATGTTTAAAATGTCATTATATAATTTATTACACAGTTCGATTTTGAAATGCACATAATATTTTTATATCTTTAGGCAGAATTAAGGAGATTCAAATAATATAGTTCCAGAACGGATATTAGTAATATGTCAATGCAAATACCCTGATTTAGCGCGTCGCTAACTGTTGCCTAGTTACGCTTAAGGTTTTCACATTAGAATGTGTGACTGTTACATATAGACAAGGGCGAATCCAGCCATCGAGTCGTGGGTCATATAAGAATGGTCCAGTCAGAACAGGCTCCAATGCGGTTACAACGATAAAACAAAGACGCCCCTAACCCCTGACCCCTGACCCCCATGACCCAATTTATCCGAACTGCCCCACTGGATCCGACCCTATCTGTATGTAATAAAGTTGTAGATTGAATCTGTAAACATTGTGCTCTAGCACTTTACTAATATTTAAATGGCTTTGGGTCGAAAATATATGTTAAAGGTATTGCAGTTTTAATTCTATTTTTTCTGCACAATAACAATCTTGCAATGCTTTGATTTCCGATCTTGCTTTCAGATAAACGACACGAAAGTTTTGCAAGTCAAACGTCGTTCGTTTTTGTTATTTCTCTCATCTGTTAATAAATCATCGTTTTTGTGTTTTTTTTTTTTCTTTTTGTATTCGTTGTCATATGTTACGAGAATCGACCGCCTCAAATTCCTTAGACTCTCCGTACGTGATGATGGAAGATTTTGAATTGACGCGTTAAGGAATCGACCCTTATACAAAAATTATAATATTTTCATCGTTCAAAGAGAGGCGCACGGCCTTCATGGCACTGCCAAATTATTATTTACTAGGCGAACGAAGTTCAGCACGCAAGTGCCAAAATATTCCATCACCGCTGCCGTTTCTTCAAATGCACTGATGCTCGTCTATATATAGATTTAAGTACGACAGGTGAAGTAATCCGATAAAATCGCTGTTGCGCAGGTGGTTCACAAGCAATTCAACTCGCCAATAAATCTATACTCAGAAGCGAACATCGCCAATTCTATCAGGCAACATTCGTCGCCCGTGCCGTGAGTATATACATAAAAGAATCTATGTAAATTGATAAATTAATCGATAAGAAATACTTTTAAATCTATAAATATATATGTATATAAATAAAAACACACACACACACACGCATAAAGCACACACAGTTACTAATAAATCGTTCGTTCAGTTTATGGAATAGCTAGAAATTTTTTGTTCCAATTCTAAATCGATTAATTAACGATTAAAACGAAACAGACATTCGTAGTACGCAAACATTAAAAAAAAAATTAACAAGCTAAATAAAACGCGATGAAGTGACTACAAACTTATTTTTTTTTTTTTGAAGCTATTAAAAAGGTATTCTTATACAATGTATCGTATTCTCTATTTTCAACAATCACACGTTATTACACGATAATACTGGATGGTTAAGCGCGTAACACATAGTTTGGCAGGGGCCTCGGCGCGCCCGTGGCCTACTGCCAGGGCGCGGGACCGCGCTAGTGACGCGCCCGCACGTTATTACTAAAATATCGACTAACGCGAGCGCGCACCTACGCGAACGTTAGCTCATAACGCGTAATACTTAGACTAAACAAACGCTGCGAAGGAAACTTACATTGTCGCGTTCGATCACGAAATATAAATCAATGAGTATTTATGAAAATTTAGAAAAATGCATATTGATTGTTTAGTCGTGATTCATGAAAAATGGCCAAAGTTTAATACTATCTCCGCTTACGTAATAAATCGTAATTATTCATCCGTGACGAGTCGATGCAGAATTTTATGCACAGTTATTTGATAGGTGTTTACGATTTTTTGTCTTTTTAGCGACCCATAAAGACGTATTCAACTGCAATGTACATTTTATATTTCAATATTTAAGTATTCTGCTTTCATTTGACACTTTTCTAATAAATCCCTGTGTCTCGTAGATCAAACAATCTCTGATTGTAAATAAAAATAAATCTCTTAAACGGTGTTAAAATTCAAATGCTTTTCACAGTCTCACTGTTAAACCATTACTTCGGGGGGGCTTTACATCGCGATAAATGTGTCAAGTCTTCTTTTTTAGATATAAAATAAATATTAGATGCCCTTTTACCAAAAATCATCATTCGCGCTATTTCATGACAGATATTACTTATTACAAAGCTTTTTCGAATTCCAAAAAAGTCGCGTTTTAACTCATTTATAGTACACTTAAAATTATACTTCGAAAAGTTTAATTTTATGTAATTATACGACACAGCGTATTATTATTCTATAAACTATATTAGTATTGCTATCTTAGAACAAGTGGCGTCTGTTTAATTTTGTAAAAGTGCAACTTTGCAAATAGTATTCCACTGGGTAATTCTTTAAATATAAAAAATAACATAAATAACTCAAAATAAATTTTCAAGTTCACTTATACGTATATTGAAGTAATTATATCTTTGCAGCACTTATTCAGTTCAATATAAACACACAGACCAACATACTAACACAATTTTGACATTAATAACTTTGAGAATAATGACCCTCTCACATGAAAATTTTATACCTGATTCCCATCTTTTATTAAATCGCTGAAACATCTCGTTCTTGTTTCTAATTACAGACTTAAATGTCAATTTTCATATTTATTATTCTTACTTCTTAAAATCATTTATTTAATAAATATGTTCAAGAAACTATCGTACTACTTGTATCCCCTTTTTTTCTTACAATTTTCAATATTTTCGAAAATTCTTCGGTAGCGGACTTAGTTCATAAAATGAAACATGAATGGTGATGAATAAATCAATCAGTCAGGATATAATATTGCTTTATAGATTGCGTTACATCAGTTGTACAATGAATGGTTGTACAAATTTTCACCTGATTGATAATTTGAATTAATTTTTCATAGTTATAATATTAAAATGGATAAGATTGGAAAAATTATAAATTTTCACGCCACTACTGTAGCCTTGACTACTATGATAATCACGGCTATTGTGGTTTACCAATTTTTGTACGAGTTACTAAGTTTTATTATCATATTTCACTTTTTTACATAGTTTAGTAATATATTTGTGTAGCATTAGTACAAGCAATTGAAGTCGGTTATAGAAAGTAGATGATAGATATGTAATGGTAGTAGATTCTTTGACAATTTCGTGCTAATAGCACCAAAAAGCATTCAATTTTGTTCTTAGATAAAGTAGTTTGTCCTTCGCTTTTGTGTGCATTATTCAGTTCTTGTAAATACCATTTTTATAATGTTGCCATTCCGCAAATGTCGCCCACGTACGTGTCTATTTGTAAAGCTTTCGTAGTTTTATTTTCTACATGAATAATAATCAGACATTACAATATTTGTGTGAAAAAAAAAGCCGCTTTAAAAAGGTCGTTTCTATGGAAATGATTAAATTTACTTATTAATAATTTAAACCAAGATGATAACTTACTGTTAGAAATCTAATATCTTGTGATTGTACTACAATGTGAAATATTTGTTCAAATAATCCTCGAGACATATTACCTTTTAAAGCGGCAATATTTATGACATCTGTACGTTGTCAATTATACCAAAGATTATGCTGCAATAACTTTGAAATTAAAGACAAAAACGTTATTATACACGTTCGCAAAATCCTGAACTTAGTGGAGGATTTAGAGTTAAAAAGTTAAATATATAATATTATATGTAGCGAACACCTTGCCTGATCCAAAAAACGCTATAACATGCAAAACTATAATACACATGAATGAAATGCAGATATCAAATTTATTGAAACAGAAAACTTGCATTATTTTTTATTATTATTTAAAATTGCTCATTTTCCTGATTCGGCAAAAAAAATAAAGAAAATGTCTGAGAATATGGAGTATGGGTTTTAATCGTTTTACCGATACTCGGTCTACGTTCTTTGTAATCTACCCTCCCGCCAATCATCGGCGTCCATGCTTCGCCGAGCCGCTAGGTAAGAAATTGTTCCTGAGGCAAGTTTAAGGCAGACAAATCTAACCATTTAAATTGCGGACGTATTTTTCTAAAGTAATTCCCATTTCAATTACAGCATTTTCTATTATATATTTAATCACAGTGTGTCACGGTAAAAAGGCAGATATTTTTTTTTGCCTATATAAAGGCATTCGTGGAGGGCTATCTCTTAAATTGGACTCCTTTAAAAGCCTAATTAACGTACTATGTATATATATGTATATATTTACCTCCACTGAAGTCAAAAGTTTTTGCAAACGATTTTCAATAATTCAAAAAACTAAACGAGACTCGTCATTTTTGTTTACGATCCGTTTAAGTTACAATAAACTGCGACTAGTCTATTGAAAAATAACCGCCGGTTTTTATTTTTTCTTTTCCGTTCTCCTCGGTCTACCCAATATTTTTTTCCTTGGCCTACGGTATCATTGACGACGTACGAAGAACCCAAATGACTACACACGAAACCCATAGCGTATAATTAATATCGAATTTCTCTGGTTGCTCAGCGCTAACGGCCATTACGGGCGGTCGCACGTTATCAAGAGGCAAGTCTTTTACTAACGCGGCAGTCGACGTCGACAGACCATCTCATGACGCATCAATGCTTATTTATTTTTATTTTGCTATCCTCTCTTGATCTACGTATATACTTCATTTCGATCTTCTTTTGACTGGTGAACGAAACCATCTGGTTACCAGGGAAATATCGAACTGCCAAGAGCGACATTTTTCACCCTTTCGCCTTATTTATATGTGAACGCTCTCGTGTCGATATATGAATGCGTGTGGCGTTGATTTTTATTAGTCTATTAATTTATAAGTATAGTTTTTTTTTTACGAGTAATTTAATGTAAGCCGTAGAAGTTACCTATTCTATTTCTACGTCATTAATTTTAGCATATATATACATATATATATATATACTTTTTTTTTAATCGTATACTGTCCTCACTATTATATACGCTAAATGCCCAGTGTGTTAACCCGCTTTCGCGTTCCTCTAACTGACACGTATCTGATGATCTATTGTATTATCGTTTGCGCCACTGCCCTAACCGATTAACACTAACGGCCGCCCCCCGCCCGCCGCCCGCCGCCCACCGCAGTCCAAAGCCGTCGGTGCTGTATGACCCCGCCAAGTCGGAGACGTACCGCGCGCTGCAGGAGGAGGGGCTGGGCGACGTTGTGCAAGAGGTGCCCACGCCCGTGCAGCCTAAGGTCTTCCAGGCGCCCACGAATAAGGTACCACTACTCGACATAACTTCGCTCGCAATCATCATCTATAAATTTAATGCCGGCATTAAGCCAGTGACCGTGCTGAATACTGGGCAATTGAATTTCATCGTGCACTATGTTCTCAGTAGATCGCTGTCGTCCGACAACATATACCTAACGTTAATGCCTCCATTAAAGATAGATTCGCATACAATCGAAGGTTCGGTATGTGCTTGTCACCGACTTGATTATAATTGTATATTATATTTGTCATAAGGATGGACTCTGTGTTTCGAACATTCCACTCTGAATAGAGATTATTTATAAAATTCACTAAAACCCCCCACGAGTTGAGAGTGTCAAATAGGAATTATTTTAAAATTTATCGAATATTTTTGTCACAGTTCTAGTGTATTATAAAGCAATTCGAAATCAAAATATTTTTTTTTATACAGAAGCCAGTACCGACCCCGAAACCAACGAAGCAAAACGAGGCTAAACCAAAATTCAAACAAACGACTTTTGTAAGTACCTATCTACTCATCTCTTATTTTTTAAAGGTGGTTTCTTTATGTACAAACTCTATTATCTATGATTGATAGTAGAAACCTTTTAAAAGTTCGATATAGGATATTCAAATAGTAAATAACTTTATATTGATAATCTCAAAAATTTAATTTTTAAGAAACCAATAATCCGACGTTCAACACGAACGTGATTTTTTATACCAAAAATAATGATCACGATTCCTTGAGTTTCATCAATTCCATGTATAACAGTAAGGTATCTTTTTTTTGGGGGGATTTCAGGTAAACTCACTGAACGAAGAGCACATCCAACAGTCGAACTCGTTCAAGCGACTCATGTACCACGTGCTCGGGGACACGGAGTTCTAGCAGCGAACAACCCTCGCGGCGCCGCTCACCGACAACCGGCGAAACTGAATACGGCCACCTGAGAAACTAACCCGATGCCCGGAAATAGGAATTCGCTATGTAAACGCATTTCTCGCATTCGCTTAATAGTTACGAAATGACGTCACTTGGCGCACGCTCAGTGCGTCACTGTCGACCGATGACGTATCGGAACACCTACGTGTGGACAAGGCATTTGAGGCAAATGTCATTTGGAACACCGGTGAAGACCTTCCAGAATTGATCCCAATTCCTTCTTTTTTTATTTCGCGTTCATTTCCGTTTTGATGCCTGTGCCAAATACGTATCATCAATTTTCAAAATTACAAAACCAATATGCCGCGTCGGATATAGACCTACGCTAGAGACGGCGGCGGACCATTCGGGACGTGTCGGACTTCTATATGTTTAAGACTAACAAATACCCTGTGAGAGGCTATGTAAACGCTCTCTTATTTAAAAAAAATATTTTTCGGTGGATTTTATTTATTTTAATACTCGAGTATTAGCGTTAATAATTTATTTTAATTAAGTAGGTGCGTAATATTAATGGCTAAGTGTTGATTTTCTGTTTGTACAGAGGCACATCAGTTTATGTATACATAATAATAATAATAAATAATAATTATGAGAAAAGTTGAGTGTGAAGTCTAGTCACTACGAGCCGAGCCTCGGTCGCGCGACCGACTCACCGAATTCGATTTTTAATAAAAATATTTATTTTTGTCTAACAATCATTTCTTTCCTGTACCCTGAAACCGTTTAAATTTTAATTAGTAAAAAGATCCGGTGGGGATTCAGCATCTTGTCTAGGGGAAAACTTTTACTGTGCGATAAGTTATATTTCACCATTAGCATAGTTGTTGTCGAGAAGTATAGTTGAATAGTGCTCGGTATTTTGAAAAATGAAATAAAAACGCATGGGTTCATATAAAAAAAACTGGCCAAGAGCATGTCGGACCATGCTCATTATAGAGTTCCGAAGCCATGCTCTACATCCGAAAAAATCACTACAAATGAAATAATCAGACTTCTTGTAATTGGTGAAAATTAAGCTAGATGATTTCGTTACATACATACATACATAGATACAACCCAAGCTTATAAAAGCGTGTTAAAAAATACGTTGATACACTTTTTCCATGTTTCCCGCACAGAATACTTATAAGCACTTTAGTCGCCTATAACTAAAAAAAAAATAGTTTGTCGACTATTACTATTAAAATAGTGTAAACAAAAACGTATCAGCAAAAGAGCGTACCTTCATGGCACTTACGTCATTTCGTTGAGAAGCGCAGTTTTTCAGCAATAACTCCAATACCCGACCCTGTTCAAAATAATTTTCATTGAAAGTATTTATTAATCGTTACCTTCGTTATTTTTTTTTTTCATATTTTTTGGACAGACGGTTTTGAAAACAGAAGATGGTGGGACACGATTTCTGCGGCTTTCGGAGCGATATTTCCGAAATTATTTACATAATCAGAAAAATTGCTTAGAAACC
The DNA here is from genome assembly GCA_005406025.1 of Eumeta japonica. Taxonomy (NCBI): domain Eukaryota; kingdom Metazoa; phylum Arthropoda; class Insecta; order Lepidoptera; family Psychidae; genus Eumeta; species Eumeta japonica. The sequence goes on from BGZK01001021.1 coordinate 195,895, forward strand.
TTAAAGTGTTTTTAATAGAACTGTCGAAGTATGTATCGCAGTTTGATGTTTGCTGAAAACAATGTTCTTCAGCTTCTATTACATGTATGAAAAGTCCCCTTTAGAACTATTTGTTTTTGTTATTTAACCATCAAACTAAGTAGCGGCTCACACAAGACACCCGCATTATAAATTAATATAGGTCTTGCAGTTTTTGAATAAAAAGCCTGCGACATACGGACGGACAGACGGACGGACATGACGAAACTATAAGGGTTCCGTTTTTGATATTGCGACTCGGAACCCTAAAAAAAAACTAGCCGAGTGTCGGGTCACGCGCTTTGTAAGGTTCAATAGTTGCCCGTCACAAATATGCGTATTTAAAAGGAGGCTTTTTATTTAGTACTACGAAACTATTGAATTCACGGTTTAACTAATAAAAACAGGCACAAATATGACGAGTGTTAAGGATGTTACGACATATATTTCCATAATTTCACAAATTTCATATAAACTTATATTTACTACACAATCAACACATTATGTAGTAAACTATTAGAGGTCGTCCATACATTACGTCACATCTTTTTTCACGAGATATTTTAACCCCCCGCCCCACTGTCACACTTGGTCACATGCACACCAACCTCCCTACAAATATTATGTCACATCATACAATTACAATTACCCCTTTTTTTGAGTCTATATGCCAGCTGCAGCTGAATTTACTAAAAATTCAGTTGTTTTTTTAAATAGTTTATTATTTAATGTATTGCAACAATCATTATTAAATAATACTTATAAAACTTTTTTTTTATATTAACTTCCTCTCTCTTGTAAAATTAAAAGCTCAAACAAACTGTAACGGCGATTTCGGCTATCGCCGCGTAAGCCCGCAACCCGGATTGCCTCTCTTCACGATGCGCACGCTTCTTTCTATGGTCGGCGGATTTCTTGCAGTGTGGCGGCGTGGTCAATAATGGACAGCGTTTTCTTTCTTTCAGACTTTATTAAGCCGAGCTTTACAAGGTGACGGTTGGCTAGCAACTGTGTCGGATGCACCACTCCCACTGCATTTTATAGGTGGTGCATCCGTTGCACATGTGAGTTGCATACATTTTAATTGGGGAGGCGTGGCCATGCACTTAATTTACATATGCATTGTCAGACATGCATTGGCTCGCTCGCTCGTGGGCTTCACACCCTTATCTGTGGGTGCAGGTACGGGACGGAGGACTTATATTTTGCCTCATGCCCGGGCGTCTTCTCGTCGGGGACACGACCCCGACGGCTCAGGTGGCAATGGTCCGTTTTTGGATCCATTGATTGACATCTTGCCGGAGCCCAGTCGCCGACCCACACGCGGGCGCGCGCGGTCATTGCGCAGGCGCCGGCAGGTGGAGGGGCTCCGGCGTAGGTTGGTGCTCGACGAGGGGAGGGAGGCACAGCTCAAGCTGGACACGCAGCCGACCGCCGGTGGTCGGACGCTGGTGGACGCCGACCGGATCAAGGCGGCACGCATCGGTGACCCGCGTTGGCGTAGATCTGACCGAGCGCGCCTGCCGACCGCTGATCAAGGCATTGGCGCCACTAGCGCCTGAGACACCGATTAGCGGCCGTGCCGTAACGACGGCCGCTTTTTAAGGCCTATTATTGGTCCTCCCAAAGCACGATTTCGTATGCAACTCACGCACATTACATTTCAGATGTTTTAATTATCAATACAAAATTCTAATAAAAACAAACAAATATTTTCCTTAAAACTAGTCCCTACCGGGTGATTAAAAACTATAAACAAAACTCTTTAATAATATACATAGAACACACACAAATATAAAACACTTTTAAGCCCGTATAAGACACAATACAATTTTTAAATTTACATTAATTGCGCGGCTGTCCGTAACACAAACATTCCAACAAAAAAAAAAACAATTACGGTTCTTGTTTTGTCCACGGATTTGTAGTCCGATCGGTAGTTGACTCGTTAACAGGTAATCCCATATTATCAGTATTTTCTGTAGGTATGCTGGATGTCTCTACCTCAACATCATCAGTATTGAGCCATTCAGTATCTAAACTACTACACTGTGATAATACTAAATTATTTAATAAATACATTTACTTGTTCTGAAAATACTTGCTGAGTTCTGAACTGTCAGATGATAAGATAGCGCTGCAAGCACCGGCAAAAAACATAACTAAATATCACACAATACTAACCTCGCTTCGATAAATATACTATGAAAAAAAATTTTTTTTTTTGAAGTCACGACTTTGAAGTGAGATGTCACACTTAAAGAAACAGCCGGGTCCCTCATGTCACAGTTAGTAACGTTCTATCCATACCTACAATTCCCGCCCCCCCCCCCCTCAAGTGCGTGACGTAATATGTATGTGGACAACCCCTTATACATAATCATACACAAAACCAACATCGTCATCTAGTTAAGTTGGTCGACTATTAGTCGTTAACTCGTATAGCCCACTTATATGCTTCAATATATATGCTACTACCGTGATTTTTTTCACATATCCAAGAATAACCATTTACCTGGTGGGGGACACTTGACTCTAACAAAAATTATCACTTTAAAGCTTAATATTTCACAAACTGATCAATAAATTTTAAAATTGTGTTCGCAGACCCGCAATATCTTTGAATAAACTGTCCCACGATATCCCACACCATGAGATAGACAAAAAAAACTCATCCCAATATCAATAGGAGAGGTACTCTAAAAAATTTTTTTCTTTACATTTTATTCCACCACTTTGTCGGCGTGATTAATATGTATACCCATATAGAATTACAAGTTTTGCAGTATCAAGAGACCTCGAGCTATAGACAGACGGATGGACGGAGATGGTGAAAGTATAGGGGCTCTTGTTACTGTTAGGAATTACGAAAGCTAAAAAGGCAATTAACTCCCCGTACCTGCGCCTAAATATGTTCGTGGAATCCCTAGTCTGGGGCCAGTACCACTATGATATTTTTCGTTGGCATACGTACTTATTTACTTTCAACTTTTAGAAATTTCTTGAATTTACATAACAGAATATAGAAAACATCAATGTTTAGTCCACCAATTTCTCTTTGACGAAACAATGTTCGATAGCGACGAAAATTTCGCTAAGAATTAAGAAATTACATTTAAAAAAGTGTCTAGCTGCAGACACTTCTGTCTAAAAATCCTTAAAAAATCAAAAACTGAGCAAACTAGCAAGTTATTTTTATTGTTATTTTTCAAAATAGTCTGCGTTAAGATCGATACATCGCTGCATTCGACGCAACCACTGAGATAAACGCTTTGCCCACTCGCACTTAGGGCTCGCTTCGACCGCCTTTTCGTATGCAGCCACTGCTTCCTCTACGATCATAAACCCCTTTCCTCGAAGTTCTTCATTTATTCAGATTTATGTCGGATCGCCATGACACACACACGAGCCAATACCATTCGAAGCACACAAACTACGAGGGGCGTTCAAAAAGTGAGAATAAGTAGGTATGTTGCCGGTATCTTTTATTAAGTGTTATTTTATTTTTCAACATAGTCGCGTTTTTGCGAAATACACTTGGAATATCTTCTTTTCTAAGCTTAAAATTCCTTTCTTAAGGAACTCTTCATCCTAAATATCTAGCAACCTTATTGCAGTGATTACTACTTCATCATCTTCGAATCTTTGTCCTTTCAAATACTCCAACCTTAGAAATAGACAGAAATCACTAGGTGCTAGATCGGGTGAATATGGAAGATGTTCAAGTATTTCAAGAAGCTAACGCCTCGAATTGCAGCCATAACAACGGCGGACCTGAGCCGAGGCATTATCTCGATGGAACAAAACCATTTCTGCCAGTTAGCCTCGCCGTTGCTTTCTGATTTCATTAAGTATTTTTTTCTATTGTTCTGCGCACAAAGAGCCCGTTACAGTAGCTCCACAGTCGAGATATTCTATAACAACCGTGCACCACTTTACAATCGCAGAAAATAGAGTCTATGATCTTTCCGGCAGAACGGCCCTCCTTAAATTTCTTAGGAGTTGCAGATGATGGGTCTTTCCCAAGTCACATATATATAGTGTAATTTTGTTTCTGGATCGTTATGGTGAAGCCATTTCATCTATGGTAGTAAATCGAACCAAAAACTATCGTTATCTTGTTGCAACAGTTCCGAAAAAAGTGTGTGTATTAGTATACACACGTAAGAAGTGAAACTTCTTTATGACATCATTTTTCGAAAAATGATTTACTATTTACAACTTCACAGAAATTGGTTGAATAAAGCTAAATTAGATAAAGTTTATGCAAAAGGCTTTTATTGTCATAGACATGGATACAAATAACTTTATAAATTTTTTTTCGCTAATCACTTAATTGAAATATTATTTATCACGTCACTACTGAGTTTCAGAAATAAAAATGTAGTTTCATGTAGGAGACTTGGTAATGGTATATGTACCTAGAAGGGTGATAGGTAAAACTTTTCAATTAATGCGATGTTATAAAGGGCCATATAGAATTGTAGGAAAATTATCGAACGCTACATATAAAATCGAGTCACTCAATGAAAGAATGTGAGATATAGTTCATGTATGTCGGTTGAAAAGGTTTCAACTTAGATGATAGGAAGATGTAATATATACAAACTGTAAATAGATCTAGGGTGTTGACAGAAAGTATATGTGACAGGTGGCCTTAGTAATAATTATGTTTATGCCACGATGACATTAATAACATTGAATAAATATGGCGCGTAACGGAAAAATGTTACCCAGAAATAAACATGGCGCGTAACAGAAAAACGTTACATTGCTATAAAATTTCTCCCATACACCGATAAAGAAGTTTCACTTCAAAAAAAAATTTCAGCCTGGTTTGTTTTCGTGCATTCTGAGGGTCAGCGCGGGGATAATTTTTTCATTCCCATATGTTAGTGCAAAATTTATGCACACTACCAGTCTAAATCATTGTTTCTTCGGCTATGAAATATACCGTGACACGACGATATGTTGAAACAATTCTTTCGACTATCTTACCATTTCTCCGGTCACTACCGTTGTTGAGCGACGGCAGCGAGGGTGGTCTTTGATGTATGTTCTTCCATGTTTAATTTCGACGCACCATTTTACGACCAACTGTAAAATACGGTGGAGCATTGGTCCTAAAGTTCTGTAATGAAATTTTTCCAGCACATATACCCACCTAATAATCGTGCTCCATTCAATTTCTTTTTTTTCATTTTCAACAACACGCTACGACAGACTGCAATCAAAAGACTTCCATTTATAAAAAAAGATATTCAAATTATTTCCTTTTTAAAAATTTAATCAATATCCAGCTTCACCAGCCAGTATTTACTTTTTTTTTGGTTCCAAAGAGTTGGTACCTCATTCTCACTTTATAAAGAACGCTCCTTATATTATACACTAATGAGAATTTAATTTTTTTTTTTTATTTTCAAGTGTTACGCATGCGATACGATTCGTTTTACAAAGCAAAAAAAAAGTAATCACTTTTTGTGTTTCTCGCCCTTCATATTTACGTTGAATCTGGTTCATTTTCTAAGTACAAAACCGTAAACAGTTTTGTTGTATATTCGTAACTATGTAGTCATCACGTCACAGACTAAGTTCTCAAACACTTTTATTATGCGACAGAATTAAATTTATGAACTACCTAAAAGTATGGCGGTGTGGAGAGTCGCAAAACTGGTAATAAAATGTAATTATTTTCATTTATATTCCCACTTTTAATGTTAATGAATTAAAAATAAAAATAATGCATTTTGTTAGGTTCTGATAAGTTTGCTAAAAAAATTTAGAAACGCAGTCTATTCTGTAATATGGCCTAAATTGCACTTATTTCATTTTTATCTTAATAAATATTGCATACAAACACAGTTATCCGGAATAACCAAGGTATGGTTATAACATGCGAAAGCAGCTGATGGTGACTGTTTTGGATTTTGTCTGTTTTGAGGAACTCTACGCAATATATCAGCGCTACCTAAGCGCATAATTCTTGTATTTTTAGTCAATTAAATTTATATACACGAGTATGTGTTCGTGCGTGCATGTGTGTGCGTATTAGAAAAAAAAAATTATCTTGTTATTCAAATTTCTTTTTATGAAACTAACTACTGTGAATAAAAGTTAAAACAAAAGCGAAAGAGGAAGAGAGAAAAATCATACGAAAAGGAGAAAGATACTAAAAAACTAAGACATCAAACCAGTTAAGCGCGGCAGACACGGTGGCTATTGGGATGCAAATGTAAGATAATTTTGGCATATCCTTCATTATAATCATTGTTCAAAGAGCCAGGTAAGAGAACTGTAATATACATTTACATCCCAGCGTTATCGAGATTAGCGCTGGGATATGCGAACCGAACCGACATATTTTACTCCTTAAACATACCCCATACGCGACGGCTCACGCGCCCCATTTCCAGCAAGTGTATGGTTGCTCTTGCTCCACACGAACGCCGTCACCACGCAACTCTATGCTATTATGAATCATTTAATCGAAAATGTACATAAATATAAACTCGTATTGGCAAACCGATTTAGAGGATTACGAATATATCAAATATTATTTGTGATCCATAGAGTGCAAAGCAAAAGAATCACATCTTGTCTTTCAGAATGACCGAAGCTAGCATACGGAGCTGCTTATAACACAACCAGGTTTGCAAGTAATACAAAAACATACAGAATCTCAAAATAACTATATTTATAGCTTGGGGCTAACCAACGACGTTACACAACAATAAAGTACAGTCTTAAAAATTTCATGAATTATAAGTACATATGTTAAAAGAAATAAAATAACATTTTGAGCGAAGCAAATAATCGATCCTTTCACATCATAATATACAAAACTATAAAATAGCCACTAAATATCAGCAATATAAACTTTTACAGTACTTCAATCTTGAGAAATTGACATTTTTAATGAGATTGTCATGACATCTATATGAAAAATGTAATACATAAAAAATATTTACATTCATTCTTGTCAATAGAAAGTCCTTTTTGATGTCTTATTAATACATTATAGTGAACACGTTAAATTAAATTCTTTAAATAAAGGATGCGCGGCTCACAATTCGGAGTTACTTACTAAGGACCACAATACACTTTCGAGAGTCAAATACACCCCCCTCTACACAACAGCTCTCGGGAACTGCATATTTTACAGAGAGTTTTCAAAATAATGTAAAATTTTATAATTTTTAATAATTTCGATCCACCAATTGTCTATTGCTAGTTTCCATTTGATATTTAGTGGCTATTTCATCAACCACACATTGTAATTAATATGCACTCTTGGTGTATTAGCGTTATATACAAATGACAATATTTATCTAAATGGACGAACATGATATGACAGGAGAAAATAAAAATGACATCATCACAACGCATTCTTATTATACAATACCATATGTGAAAAAAATATTTAAATATTATTATGACGTTTCACATAGATATCGTAATAATTGACAAAAGAAATATGTATTTACCCATTACTTTTAAAATTTTGATTCATCAATGTACCCGTTCAGGATTCTAGTATACATTTCTTTCGCAATGTTTATAGAAAAATATTAATATTTTGAATGTGTCGATGTTTCATACCTTAAATGTAAAAACTAACAAAACACATGTTAAATATCGTGATATCAGTATATGACAACGGTCATTCGAGAAAACAAAAGTGTTTAAAGAAATATTATCACAAAAAACTTTATTCACATTGTAATTTTATAGTTAATACATAATATTATAGTTCAATAAAAATTACAATATTCTGGTGGAACTCACATTCACCATTTCTGTAGGACCAATTTATGAGACAGACACTCATAAGCAACACTCGATCTAACTCCAAATGAGAGACAATTCTGTTTGTAAGAACTAACATTCCAACTTGAAATAAATATATAAGATGGAATACAATCACCGAGAGACTTGCATAAAAGCAAAGAAATTTACATACTATGGTAAATTTTGATTAGCACCAAATATCAAACCTAATTTGTAACTACTTAAAATCTAAACATACTTCAATCATTCTTTGTCTTTCGACACGGGCCTGGAAAGAAAAAAAGAGACATATTACTTCACCAAAAACATATGTAAAATCATAAAACCAAAATGCATAGAGTACTACAATAACGCTTGTCACAAACGCATCCGTCAAGTCTCACAATTGGCCACCGATACGCAACGGCGTGATGGGCTAAAACACATAAAACACATATTAGGCGGCCATTTGCAAGTTTAACTCGACGTAAGACGAGCTTACATTTGTCCTCTTTTTTTTTCTGACCCGTGCGCCTTTCTATTAAAATCACACGAAAATAGTGTGTATCGAAGATTACCATTCCATATATACAAAAATTTTAAAATATACACAGATGAACAGAACAGAGTGCAATTACATTTCAATGGTGCACATATTTTATTAATAATAGCACACATTTAAACAATTTACACATTAATCTATATGATCACATAAAACACAGAAATTAGATGTTATTAAAAATATATTCAATTTTGTACCAACTTCTTAAATGTACACTAATGCTAAGTTAAATATTCAATAATGACCCCTAGCATATTATTGCATTTAGCTGTTGCATTATGAAGCAGCTACAACACCAACATTCAAACGTTATATGAACTAGGAATTATCAACGAATATTACACTACGCATTAATTCTCCAATTGATAAGTTGAAATGCATGTTAAATGCAATATTTACATTTGAATGAAATTGGCCTTTTCATTTATTTGAGCTTCCACTGGCATCACCTACCAGAACATAATTTCAGAAAGCTGTGCAACCAACTTTTTGCCAGTAATTTATTCTAAAAATGATGAGAGCAAGAATAAATCAATGACAGATTGTGAGAGATCCTAAAATAGTTATTTTTTTTTTTAAAGCGACGCGAAAGTTGATAAACAAATTAATATGACGCTCAATTATTAGTCTTGAATTGAATTCAGCGCACATCAAAAAGAAATGTGCTGCTTGCATTTTAGAATGATAGGCGGCTTCGACATAGAAATAACAGCACAAATGACACTTTCCATTCGCGCAATTAGAGAACTTCCGCGACACGATATCTCTGGCCTTAACCCACAATCCGACAAGTTACAGACTCCATTATGCTTGCATTCGTACACATTCTAATAGCATCAAAATGGTATACAACTACAAACATTAAAAAATGATGCATTGAGGTATATCATTTCCACTATATTGCTATTAGAAGTCGAGCATAAACTATGTAAGGTTAAAACTATTTACACAGTCCACGACTTTTATATACATATAACATTTCACACACTTGATTTTGGTGATAAAATTTTTCATGCTAGTTTCACTATGATCTCGTGTTTTTTGTTAGTCCGGCAATGCCTCCGGCACATACTATATTTTGTATCGCACTAGACTATTTTAATGCATGGAGAGCTTGAACTCTAACTATCTCAAACGCCGCCACGCAAATTCGTTCTTTCAATTGTAAATATTAAGTTCGAAAAGAAATTTCTCTTATGGCATTTTATAACAAAAAGGTAAGATTTTATCAAGTAACAGTTGATGGATAAAATGAGTCTGCATTTCAAAAATACTAATTGAGGCTAAATTAGAAAAAGGATTTATAAGAGCTAATTGACACAAAAAAACGCTGGCAAAAATTTTATAGTTCCTTGAAGACATAAGTCGAGATCTACAATTTGCGCTCAAAGGTAAAGCTACTGAAATAGCTGAAATTAAATCGGTGCGTCGTCATAAGATAGAATAATTAACTACTGTTCAATGAAGCCGTTAATATATAGTGGGATCGGGATAGAGTAGTAGTGTAGGGCGGAGCGCGTGCGGCGGTGGCGGCGGGCCTCAGGAGGGATGCGGATGAGCGCGGGGCGCAGCCGCGGGTAGCAAACTCTCGCGACTGGCACGCAGGTTGGGAAGCGAGCGCGCGGTGCGGTTGTCGCGTGCGTCTAACGCCAACACTTCACGAATATTGGCCTCGAGCGGGTCGAGCACGCTAATGTGATAGACACCGGCGGTGGCCTGGGACGTCGGCCCGGCCGCCTCCTCGACGAGTGCCGCGTGTGCGTGCAAGCGCTGAGACGCGTGCGGCGTAGGCGCCGACGCGGATTCGGATGCGGCGAGCCGCGTGTCCGAGTAGCGACGCTCGTCGACACGATGCAAATCGGGCGGCGGCAGGGCAGAGAGGCGGCGGTGCGGGTTGCCGCGATAAGTCTCGAAGCCGCCGCTTTCATCCTCCTCGTGGAAAGCGGCGGGCGGCGGCGGCGGCTCGATGTTGGCCACGACTTGCCCGCGCGCCGCGCCACCTGCACACCCACCGACAGCACGCTTGGACCGCACGCGCGTCAGTATAGGCGATGCCACCGACATAGGTACTTTCTCTGGTGCGTTTTGAATCAACAGGATCCTGAAGATTTTTAAATTGTATTAATAAAAGGGAGACACATAAGCATAATCATACCCAGCAATACAATATTTTTTTTGTATGGCTATATTAAGTGTCTAATCTAAATATTTGGATTTCACATATGACTTTTTTAAGATAACAAAGGTACAATTTAAAGTATACAATTTAATGACTGTGGAAGACACACAAATCACCTCGAAAAAAATGTTATTTAATGGTGAGATAAAGGTCAAGGCAAACTAGTATATTTTATTAAAATACACTACATTGTAGTTTTGTAGTCTAGACCCAAAAAAAGAAAAGTATTGTGGGGCACCCAGTTGGGATGAAGTTCCCATCGCTTTATATCATATCAAATAACTGGAACAGAGAAATTCATTAACGAATTTTGAGAGTAATTGAATGAAAAATACAAAATAATATCTTACAAAAATGTTCATTTACTTAAAATTGGATATATAAAATAGTGAATCATAAGGTGCTAAACACAAAATAAAGCACTAAACAGTGCCATCCTTTTAAGTTTGTAAAGTTGCACTATTATTATTATAGTAATTTTTGAAATTGATAATAGTTATTATTTTTATATTAATTAAGTCAGAGAAAAAGTTTTTGCATATGCTATAAAAGTTGCAGTAAAATCACTTTTGTTATGCTGTTTGAATCTGACTAGTTTTAATAGCATTGATTAGATGACATTTTAAAAAAGAAAAATATAAATTAAAAATGGTGTCCTGTCAGTTTTCTCTTCTTTTTCTGTCCACCAAAATGAGTGAATCTAATGTAGAAATTCGATACATGTTGAAGTTTTATTACAAAAAAAAAAAAAGAAAAATACCATTTAACCACAAAAAAAAATTGTGACGTTTACGGACCTAATGGAGTGTCGGTAAGAGTAGCACAAAACTGGTTCAAGCATTTTCAGTTCAGTTATTTTGATTTCAAAATTGGACTTCACTCTGGTTAAACCTTTATGGATAGTCAATGCCATTTTGGAAAAAGTAGAGCAAGATCGGCATATTAGTTCTTACAACATAGCCAAAGAGCTGGGGATTGACCACAAAACAATTTTGATTCATTTGGAAAAAGTTGAATGTGCAAAAAGTTCAATAATTGGGGCCGGCCCACAGGAACTCACTAAAAGAAATCTAATAATGTGTGATGTGTACTCATTTGCGATTCTCTATTGAAACGTAATGAAACTGAACCGTTTTCAAAGATTGTTCACTGGTGATGATAAATGTTTTACCTACAACAAGAATGTGTGGAAAAGATCATAATCAAAAGACAAGCAAGCTCACAGGCTATAGCGAAATTTGGATTAACTCGTAATAAGTTTATGGTGAGATCAGAAGGACATTATTCATTAAGAGCTTTTACCGCAAGGCAAAAACCACCAATCCAAATCTTTATTGCCAATAGCTGATGAGACTCGAGCAAGAAGTAGAAAAAACACGGCCGGAATTTATAAACAGAAAGGGTGTGGTTTTTCACCATAATAATGCCAGACCACACACATCTTTAGCTCTCAACAAACATTGAGAGTTTGGTTGGGAAGTGTTAATGCATCCACCATAAAACCCGGATGTGGTACCCTCAGATTTTCATCTGTTTCGGTTTCTTCAGAATTCTTAAGGTAGTCTTAAGTTAACATTAAGAGAGAATTGTCAAAACTACTTGTCACAATTATTTGATGAGAAGTCCCAAAATTTCTACAGCAATGGGACTATGTCACTACCTACAAAATAGCATATATAAATATATTATAAATAAGAAAAATCTTGAATTTGTATATAAAATACAAAAAAAATTTTCCCCGTACTTATATATAAAATGAATTTGTTCCTTCCGAATTGACTGACTTCAAAATTGAAAACTCAAATCGAAAAATATCATAAAGAAATTACCTCAATGACATTATTATGCATTGCGAATACATGAACATAATAATAGACAAATATTTTTACTAAAATGTTCAAAAGCGAAATTAACGCCGCGCCGTTCGCGGCTGCCATCATATTTGCGTATTTAACTAGCGTCCGTTTGAGAGAGAAAGAGACGCTAAGAATTAAATGAAAGGTCCACAACTCTTTCAAGATAATCCTGCCAATGAATGCCACCTCCAAGCCACGTTAAGGAACTTTGTTCCAATAAAGTTTAAAATGAAATTTCAATCTGATTTGAAACCATTCTGAGATTTTTAGAATAGTTTCAAATCAAATCCAATTCGAAATCGGTTATGGTTTACTGTAGCTACCAAATTTGTACTTGAATTCTTAAGTAAGATCATTTTATTTTCTAACTAGCAGTTATGGGACCACATTATTTAGTTTCTATTGCAACTGGATAACAAAATTTATTACATAATAAATACCTATTGTGAGCACGCCATCTGTTGCAAAGATGCAGGTACTGCCGGCATTGAATGTACATGAACACAGCGCCGCCCGTGAACCCCACCGCCACCACTACGAGCTTCGTCCAAAATGGCCATGCTGTAACAACAAAGTACACAGATAGCATTGTTAATAGAGAAATAATTATATTTATAAAACTGAAATATATGTCATTATGAAACAATACATTCATGCATTTCAAACTTTACGCAGATATCTTTACAAGTTCACAAAAAAAGGAATTCATTCACTTAAACAGACATCACAGTAGCAACAAGCATTATTTTATTATGTTGAAAACCATTTGACCAGTCATTCTTCTTGCTGTATAAAATGGAGCCAAAATTGCATAAGTTAATTTTTTTTTTTTCGAATATTTAAATATTCAAACGTATTTGGATTATATTGATTCATAATTATAGTCTACTCAATTCACTAGACATATGCGGAATGTATATCAATTAAGTGTGTAAGTAATTACATCACTGTTATATTAAAGAATAGAATATTAATTGTTCTAACAAATTTGGAAGATTCATGCAAGATACGACTAATTTCAATAATGCATACATTTGATTTATGCCACTGCTGGGGTCCCATCTAAGTCTCATATTAAACATGTAAGTACCCTAATATTTATATAAAGCTTGTCAGAATCTTCAATTACTTAAAAAACAAAAATTTTGCCACTTACCTTCAGAGATATGGTATTGATATTAGCTAAACATAATGAATGTGAACTTTCAAAAAGTAATAAAATTACATAAACCAACCACCTCACTTATTAATGCAGTGGTTGATTTATATTGATTGACAAGATATTGATGAGATAGCACTAAAACATGGACATCCTTATTACTTTCAGTGTGATGAAATCATATTTATTTGGGCACCAATTAAATATAAGTAGGCAAAAACACTAAAGAAACCAATATCAATAAAGCAAGTTCCTATGCTATGAATTACTAAGTATTCTTTAATTATATCTAATTGTATGAACACCATTGAGATAACTCTCTAAAGGGCCAATAAATCTAGCATATAAAAGTACGCTATACTTATTACATGTATGTATATGATTTCAAATTATTTTTATCTCCAAATATTCCCAAACTAGCAAAATATTTCTATGCTTTGACATATTTTGTACTTTTGCCGGACAACTGACTCAAACATACTTTCTAATGCCGTGGGAAATTTACCAATGAGCCCCTTGTTGACCTCCTCGACAGCGCGTTCAATGAGCACGAACAGGGACCACATGACGCAGAGTGCGGCCACGCAGTGGAATAGCACGGCGCAGCAGAGCCGCCGCCGCTCCACTCCGGACATCTCCAAAAGTCGCCACTGTGGTTGTACAAGTTACATATTCAAAATTTGGTAAAAACGGATGATAATCTGTATTATAAGAGTGCCTTATCTATTTTAACATGAAAATCATAAAATTCTAAATCCCACAAAACACAAAATATGAGACTCATATAAGATATTTCATAAAATATTTTTGTCACTAATGACTTGAAATTGAAACAATCGAAAATGCATTGTAATCCCAAAGAGGAAATTTTTATTTGTTAATTGCTAAAATCAAGGTCATATCCAAAATTATCTAATAATTTTAAAACTTTCAGCTTCATGTTGTTTATTTTTTCAAGATTGTTATATGCTGCTATAGTATATCATATATTATTATGCTCATTATGTAATATTATGCATATGATGCACGACCTTAGGATAGGCTTCAAATTTTAGAAGAAATCAAGGTCAATGATAACATAAAAGACATTAATCTAAATCCACCCATATGAAGTAGTCTAACCTTGGCAAAGGTGGAAAGGATATTTAGCAATTTATCCCGTAAACCAAAAATAACAAAATTTGCATCCATCGTCCCACAAGAACTGTAATTCAAATGTAATATTTTATGCAACACTAGCATTGCTATATATATATATATTAATTATACTAAATACACTACTGTAAGTTCGGGAGGCTCAACCTCTAAGGATGGCACGTCCAAAAACCCTTCATAGTACAGCCTACATTATATTAGTGAGCCTTATGCAAAATTTGAAGTTTCTAAACAGCAGTTTCACCTGTATATTGAATCAGTTAGTTGTGCTTAACCAACTGGTCAAGAGTCGAACTCGCACATAAAGGGTTTCATAGCACAGTACAATATTTAACACTAACAACAGTGTGCTTCACTCTTTATATAATAACTTTTAAAAACTGTTAAAGGTAAAACCAAACATGTCAAAATATATTGTTTTAACTTCATAATTGGTAGTTAACTAAGGTAATCTTAAAGATATTGCATTTGTGACATTAAATGAATGTTGCAAATGCCAATATCTATAAGATTATTGATATTTTGTCATTTTAGTTTTTAACTTCAACAGTGAGCAGTTAACTATTGCAAATGAGAATTTGAAGCACACCATATACATTATAAAACAGTTAAAAACATGTTTTTGTTGTGAAAACCCTAATAATTTTAACTTTGTTTTATTTTTATTATTTGTTGCTATAATGACCATAGTAGCCACTGTGGGAAAAATTCAAGTGTTTACTTATTATGGTTTGAGAAATTCAGTCCTGTGATAAAAGGATGCACAGACACCAGCTTTAGTAATAGGATTTCATTGGCAATCTTTGGTATGGAATCTTAAAATGAAATACAATTTTCCTTATTATCGCCATTGAGGATTATTATCTCACAATATTTCATTAGTTTCCATTGAAATTAAAGCTACAGACATAAATAAGAGAGGACATTTATAATGGAACATGACTACAAACTTTATAACTTTGTACAACTGTTAACATAAATGATAAATGTATCAGATAACAATTTTACTAATCAATTTTCCTACTATTTCATACATAAATGTAGCAAATTACTTTTAAAATAATTAACTTTTGCCATTGGCTTCACCTGCATGAAGCATGGATTGAGATTTTAATCTAAATTAAAACCTCAACTCCATTATCTAATTATACCATATATAAGGTTAGGGAAAAGTTTTCATATTTTATATACAAATTCAAGATAATTTTTCATCATATTTTATTTACATTTAATTATAACATACACATGCCATTTGTTCAACAACTTGTTGCCATTTTGTAGGTAGTGATATAATACCATTGTAGAAATTTGGGACTTCAAAGTAGTTTTAACAGTCCTCTCTTGATGTTAACTTAACATTACCTAAAGAATTCTGAAGAGACCGAAACAGGTGAAAATCTAAAGGTGCAAGGTCAGAGCTACATGGTGGATGCACTAACACTTCCCAACCAATCTCCCTCAATATTTGCTGAGTAGATAAAAATGTGTGTGGTCTGACATTAGTGTTGTGAAAACCACATCATTTGTGTTGAACAATTCCAGCCATTTTTTCTCTATTTCTTGCTCGAGTCCCATCAGCTTTTGGCAGTAGAGATCTGAATTAATGGGTTTGCAAAGTTCACAATGAATAATGTCCTCAATCCCACCATATATATAATGTCAACTTATTGCGAGGTTAATCCGGAAATTCAATTCAATAGAAAATCACAAAGCATACACAATTAATTACATTTCTTTCAGTGAGCTTGTATAGGAACTAAGTATCAAGGTTTTGTATATCCAGCTTTTTTCAAATGGGTCAAAACTGTTATGTGGTCAATTCCTAGCTCTTGAGCTATACCATAAGAACTAATATGCCGATCTTGCTCTACTTTTACCAAAATGGCATTGACTTTATCCATAACAGTTCAGCGATGAAGTTCAATTTTGACATCAAAATAACTGAACTGAAAATGTTTGTTGCTACTCTACTGACACTTAGCATTAGGTCCGTAAAATGTTAAATTTAATACGTGGCTTGAATAGCATTTTTTTTTTGTATTAAAACTTCAAAGTGTATTTCTAAAATTCACTCATTTTGGTGGGCAGAAAAGAAGGAAAGTAGCAGGATACAGTTTTAATTTATATTATATATTCTTTAACTGTCGTCTATTCAATGCTATCAAAACTAGCCAAATATAAACAACACAACCAAAAAATAAACTTTTCCCAACCAAATAGAAACAAACAAAAATGTTTTATATGGATGAACAAGCAATAACCAATGCAAGTAATACATAATCTATATTTAGAAACACATTGTAAGCTATTACCCTGGTGGTTCATTTTACATTTTGAACAATAGAAATGGATCAAAACTTGAAATAACAGGACTCAATGAAAACATGAAATATTATTAAAATTTTTGAAAATCAAATCACTAATCAGTTTGTGGTTTACAATGCATGCAAATTTAATTTGTTCTTTAAAAATTAAAAATAAGGGTTAATAAAATTAGGTCCACTATAGATAAATTATTAAATAAACACTTAACATCCACTAATAATACATTTTAACAGGTTTTCCCCAAGATAACTTTGAGGATACTCATTCATACTATTCGTTTTCCTTATATAATCATTGCAATAGTTTTATTAAAAATAGCATTATATTATTCTTCTGGCATTTGACATTTAGCAACTGGTAACAATTTCTTAGTCAAAATAAAAAAGAAACATGAGCAAAGTTTTAAAATTAGAAACAAGATTGTAAAAAATATTATATAAGTATATATATATATATATATATATACAAAATTGAAAATCTCACCTCATTAAAAGGTTTAATTTTAGTGTGCATGAAATTGAATTTGCAGTTCACATGACCTCGTCTCAGAGGCCGTAAGCCATTGTTGTAGACAACTTTGATGAACATATTTCAGACTACCTGAAATGCTTAGAGATAATACTAAAAAAATAGAATAAAAGTTTTAGGATAGATAGAATAGACTAATTTATTAAACATACTATTTTAATAAAAGGAAACAAGAAATTTGATGCTAATCTGATAACAAGTGGGCGATATTTCACATTAATAAGTCCATATGAATAAATCTGTTGTGAAACATTTTACATTTTAATACTCAACAAGGCTTTATTAGTATTGTATTAGTTAGGATAATTACAGATGATAATTAATTAATAAATAACATTGTGATTAAATGAGTTTATCAAAATAAAGATACAATATGTTATGAGGCCTAAAGATAACATTAATTACTCAACTATGTAAATATAATAACGTATATATTAGTAAATTTTTTATTCTAGAAATATTGTCAATGTTATTAGCATATTAAGTAATTACGTTCAATATTGCACTGTTTATAAGTTTAATATTAGCAACATTCAATACATTAGAGCATAATAAGTATTTATCTTGGAAGTTTAGGTTTCAGCACATGAAAGGAAATGTAAAAGCGACAGTTATGTGTGCATACAATTCAATTTATTTATTGAAGCAACAATTCAATAAAACTGATGCGACTAATTATTTTAAATGACTTAATTTAAATTAAAAAATGGACACATGCGAGTCTAATTTGCGTGCTGAGGCTTTCAAATGAACGGTTATTTTTATGTAACAAATTAGTTACAAGCTATTCCATGAAAAGAAATTGTCAAAAGTTATCACAAAGGAATGTTTTCTGTAATTTCGTCATGTGTTTTCATGTGGCAATCAATATCTAAACAGTTAGTGCAACTGTTTTACATTATTTACAGGTCATTGGTTCAAGCCTTAATAACATCCCATATTTTTATTACTTTTCTGCACTTTTGCAGTTCTGTTTATCATGTTTAAATTATTTTACTTACATGTGGCATAATTTTGGGTAATAATCTAATACATATAAGTATGTTCATTAATGTGAGAAATTAGTTAAAAGAAAATATACTTTTATATGATATAGCTATAATATATGATAAAAGAATGAAAGAAATATTTTAAAACAACAAACATTTTTAAAAATGCATTGGGCGGAAATTTATAAAACTTAAAAATCCCATGTCTTTGGGCATACGGGGTAGCCACCATACCCTCTTGATGATGCATGGCTATGAGTAATATCATACATTAAATTATATATAATAATTTAACTTATAACTGAATTAGCTATTTAAGCACTATACTAAATTTTAAGACAAGATTCATATTATACCCATTTACTTGAGTAAACTGAAATACTCAATGTTATGTGTGTTGCCTAATTACCTTCAATTATCAGAGTTGTAATTATTAGATTCTATTCCTACATAACAAAGGGCTATTTTCAATATTGTTAAACGTCATATTTTTACATTACATAAACATCATTTACATATGCAATCTCTACAAGCTTAGATTCTTACACTGAAAGATGGAATAATGATATAGTCACCTGAACAATAACAGGGGCAAGCAAAGGATTATGCGCTTCGCCCGCAGTGGAAATACGACATATATCTCCTGAAGAATTGCTACATGAAGTCCTACAGCTAGCAGAATCAGCACGGACGGTTCCGCGACCGCCCTCGCCCTCCCAGCTCTCAATATCCGAGGAATTTTTAACATTGATCTGCTGGACGGGCATTTTGACCACACCGGGTCGTCGTCAACTGCACTTCCCTCCGGCCACCCCGGCGCTACGGCCTTTCAAACGCTCTACGTAACATCTCGCTCGTCGTACTGCAATCACTACCACGGCGCAATCATACGGTTTCACAAACTATTACGGTTCTTAGGCTAAACCAAAGTACACTAATTTTAATAATTAGATGTGCAACATGGCAACCCTTCTAGCTAATGAACAAATAACTATTATGCTATAAACAAGCGAAATATCAATAAGACAATTTTGTTGTCACCCTCGCTGTCAGTCAAAATCAAGTTCTCAATGACCAAGATTGTGTTAAAATAAATATGCTTTGCTAGTCTATGATTGGGATTCAGGCCATAGGCATTTATGATTCATTATATGATTCATTGTATTTTGTGTGTCTATGCTTATGAATTTATATGAATTATAATAAAACAAAACATAAATTTATAATAAACATAAGTTATATAATATATTTTGACGAGGAGAATTTTATTGTTTTCGTTTGTAAATATAAAATTATGTGGACGTAATTTTGTAAACAGATCTTATACACTAACGCCATCTGGTGGTATAGAAGTGTAAGAAGACGATAAGTATAACCTATTAAGTGCAGCGCACGAGACTCTGCTACCTGCGGGTCTACCAAAAGACCCACATTTATCGGCGAGTCGACCGATCGAGTCGCGGTCGAAACATTATGTAAATAAATGAAAAAGTCCTCGACATACATTCATATTTGGCTATGTTCTGTATCTCTACAACTTTGTCGCATAATATGCTCATCGTTTTCGATCCTTCATTGGCTACCACAAAACCCTAGTGACATTTGGGCGACTAAAATGATCGCCGTTGAACGAATGATTTGTCTCTAGATGACAGCTTGGCGATTGCGGGCGACCACAAAGCCCACTTTGACATAACCGTTAACGGCGATTTCGACCAGTTTGATCGAAACCCGATCGAAATCATATCACCTAGTGTAAGTTGTCGCCATCGACGATTTCGACCGGCGAGGTGACACAATATAGTTGTTTTGAGTGTGTTTGAAAATTACCTATAGAAAAAAATAACTACGTGAAAATAATTTCATGTTTCTTTGCGTTTTACAACAAAATGCATGCATTGCACTATTTGTGGGCTCTTCAAAGCGAAGAATGTCCATAGAAGGCGACTAAGAAGACGAAATCGTCCTAGAGTGGATATCAATAATATGTTAGAGTTAGAGTTTTATCACCTTTCGTTTGTCTAGGGATTCCTTTGAATCTCTATGTGCTCGGTACAGCACGCTTTACTTACAAATTCTCAAGATGTAACAGTTCGACAGAAAGTAAGTGTTATTTAATTATGCCCTTACCACTTTTAAATCATAACAATAATATATTCACTCTATGAATGTGAATGTAATAATAACTTAAAATCATAACTTTATTAACTGTAAAAGTTGTATCTCTGTTTAATATGAACAAAAGATTTAACAGTGCTAATAGTTTTATAATATATTGGACATTTTGTTTAGGTTCTGTGTGCTTTACATTTTGCATCGGGATCATACCAAAGAGCTCTGGCGACGGGGCATTGCGTGAGCCAGCAAGCCTCTAATAAATATATTAAAGAAGCTGATGCACTGACCAACATTAGTGAACGATATATACAATTTCCTAATACAACACAGGAAAGGAATGCTGTTAAACACCAGTAAGAATGTGCACTTTAATAACCTTCATGAGAACTTCTAATGAATGAGTATATTGTAATATATACCTTATTGAAAATTACAGATTTTCCAAAATTTGGGCTTCCCAGTGTGATTGGGTGTATTGACTGTACACATATTGCAGTAATACAGCCAAAAAGAAATGAAAATTGTTACTTCAACAGGAAGGGATATCATTCATTAAATGTGCAAATTGTGAGTTGACTTAATACTTTGTTGATGTTGTTAGTCAATTAAAAAAATATGTGAATTGATACAAAATAAATTTGACAGAATTTCAAAATAGATAAGATAAATAAGGTAGTTGTTACATTGCCCTCACATTGCAATATAATATAGTTATACAGGTCTGTAAAGTTTAATAAGTTGTTTTTGATGGTTGTTCTTAATTTGGTGATCTATTGTAATAAAATTAGAATATAGAAACAGACCTATCATCACAATTTTTGGTTGTTGATATTGGCACAATAATAAAATGTAGAGTTAAGTATAGTTTGTATTAGAACTGAAAATTTTATTATTTTAAAGCAATTAAGAGATTACTTATTATAAAGATAAAATAAAATATTCATATTCATCATCAAAAAAAAAAAATTGTACTCACATTAAAATACATTGCTTCCAAAGATATTTGAAAGAATTTCAGAGACTTCCTATACTTTAATAAATCCTAATGTAAGAAAAATAACAAATTACAAATAGCAATTTCAGATTTTTACGAAATTGTGATATAACAAAAGAAGCTCATTTTCTTATTTACATACCAAAATTATCATAAAACCATTAAAGAAAAACTAACTTGCAGACTTATTACTGATATTTTCAAAAATTAAATACATAAACATCTTTACATTTACTTCATATGTGCTTAGTTTTATTATCTTTATTTTATTTTCTTCATTTTAGATTTGTGACAACAACCTGAAAATATTATCAGTAAATCCTAAATATGGAGGAGCAAGTCATGATAATTTTATATTTACCTATAGTTTAGCGAATACTTATCTAAATCAAATTTATGAAAGTGGTGAAAGAGGATGGTTAATTGGTATGTAACATAAGCTTTTATATGTAAAATTTTAAATAGTAAACCTTCTGTGATATGTGAACCAAATTTCTAAAGGTAATAACATTATCCTAAAATATGTGTGTGTTTATAAATGTAATAAAATCTATATTTATAGTTAATTAAAAAATTTCAGGTGATTCAGGATATGCCTTAAAACCTTGGCTGTTAACGCCTATAACAGGTGCACCACTCTGGTTCTAGAGAATATCAATATACGAAAGTACATGCAAAAACTAGAAATTGTATAGAAAGGTGTATAGGATTATTGAAATCAAGATGGAGGTGTCTTTTAAAGCACAGAACTCTGCATTATAATCCTGATATAGCTCAAAAAATAATTATAGCATGTTGCGTTTTACATAACATGGCTATAGAACACAATATACCACCGATAGAATTAAGTGAGTATTGTTTAATAACTGTTAAGTCAGTTACAAAGCTGCTCATATACCTCTATTACCTTAAAGAATATATTAATCTATTTTTTTATATGTACATTGAGATCCAATTTCAGAATGAAACAAAATTAAGGGTTGTTTTGTATGAAGAACAGATTCTAAATTTAATTGCCAACAATTAATTGGTGAAATTTGGTCTAAAACTCTACTCTGTGTGGGTGTTATATAAGCTTTCTAATGGATACAATATAATCTATATTTTACAATGTGAAGATTATGTTTGTTTCTTTTCATTTGATTTATGGTCACTTAAGATTTCTTAACTAGAACTTCCAAATAATTTTAATTGTGAAGAAAGTTAGTTGCTCAATAAATAACAATAAAGACCAATTAAACAGAAGTGATAGGTGACGTATGGGTGGTGGTAATATTACATGAGTTAATTGTTTCAGGTGAAGAAGACTTTAGAGATGAAGAAGTAGCTGTGCAAGATGTAAATGAAGAAATCGACTTAAGAGGATTAGCTGTCCTTAATAATCTAATAACTACACATTTTCAGTAGTTCATTTGCCTGTAATTAATATTTTCAGATTTTTACACTGTGATGCTGGTGATACAAGGAAAACAAGCTCATTTTTTGTTCACACATAATTTTACACAAAATTGCTATAGAACCATTTTTTTAAAAAATGTTTGCGGATCTTTGTTATTACAGATATTCTCCAAAATTAAACACATAAACACTATTACATTTACTTTATATGTGCTTAGTTTGTGTTAAATTAATTTTACTTTTACCGAGTGTTTAGATTTATGAAAACAACTGAAAATATTGTTAGTGAATCCTAAATATGAAGGAACGAGTTGTGTTATTCTGTATTTATCTAGAATTTAGTAAATAATTATCGAAGTCAAATTTTTAAGTGGTGACAGGTGACAGGTGTGGTTAATTCATATGTAAACAAGTTTTATATGTAAAAGTTTATTTTCTTACATATAATAAAATTTTTACAGGTACTGTCTCATGATTCATGTTCTATAAGGCTTATGCAAAATAGATGAAGGAATGGTGAGAGACATGAACGCCCAAAATAGGCAACTCAAAAATAATTTTACAGGTGCTGTCTCGGGGCATTGATCTTCTAGAAGGATTCGTACAAAATAGATGAAGAAATTGTGACAGAAATCATGGAGATGAAGAAATTGTGGAGCATTTGAAATATTGTGATATGCTACCATTTCACCTGCAAACAAACGGTTTGATTGAAACAAATTTAGGTACGGTAGGGGTAAGAATAATTTTATAATTAATGTGACTTTAAACTGAAGAATTTTATTAAAATTAGCTCATAGTGATGCGACAGATACGGATTATAATATTATTTTCATTAAATTCCTCAAAACGTGTTTGTTGCAGCGGTGGATTTCGGGCGGCTGATACGGCGCTCAGCATGTTATAGTCGAATTGATCAGAATTCGATCCTCATATGACTCTCAGTTTCAGATGCTGAGAAGACATGAAGGTAGGACGTCGTTGGAACGGTGCTGATCGAGCGGTCCAGTGGCGGCCAACATCTTGCAGCCTTCAGCCTTTGAAGACTCCACCGACTCAAGACACTAATTTTTTAAATTCTTAGTAGCATGTCTAGTCTTTTCGAGTGGTCATCTGTCTTTAAAGTGGTTTTGACAGGTGAGCATCCATCCAACAGCTTGGTAGGTGTGCTTAGACATTGATAATGAACATATGACACTTGTAAATAAATGAAATCAACTAGGCCAAGTCAACGGATGTGATGCGGTCGTAATCGCATTGTATAATGGTCCACTATAGGTAGGGCATAGGGTCTCATACTATGTCAGTTACTACGGGGTCCATTATCAAAAAAAATGTAGTTTCATTAATTTTTTCTCGAAATGCTATGCTATGATGATATATATAGGCATCCGCGAGTCTTGCGTGCCGAGTTGTTCAAACGACAGTTCTATTTGTGAGAAACAAAGTAAAATAAGACATGGACTCTGAGAGTAATAAAATGGAAATTGATGTAATTAGTAAAGTTATATGAATACAGTTGATAAGTAAACAAATAAACATAATTCATAATGCTATCGTCCATTTCATTTAAGATTCCAGAAACACTGACTCCTTTATAATATTAGACTCATGTATTTTATAAAGAGTTTTAATGGTCCCATTTATTTCAAAATCATTTCTCATAATGAAATTCATGGATGAGAAGAATCTTCAAATCTTCATTATCAATTTGTTTGGCAAATGGTGATTTTATATCTTATCTTAAAATGTGTAATGCCACACTCTATTTGCAAACTAACCTTTTGTTCATATCAAACAGTAAATAAAGTTATGATTCTGAATTATCATTATAGGCCAGTACATTCATATTTATAATCTAATAGCCACACATTTTCAGTAGCTTAAATGTATTTGCAGAATGGTTAATTATTACAAGTAAATTGTCTGACATTAAATTAACTGACCAATTCTTGAAAGTGGTGACAGTGTGGTCAATTGATATGTGACACAAATTTATGTTAGTTTAAATAGTAGATCTCCTATAATGTATGACCTAAAATTTGTAACCTATGTCTACACTAAAGCTAGTAATCTTCTTTCAAATTATGTAGGTGTTCATAAATGGATAGTAAATACCAATTGAAAGCAAGTGAATAATCGACATGTGAATGGTAATATTACATGAATTAATTTATTCCAAGTGAAGAACAATTTAGAGATGAAGAAGTACCTGTATAAAGTTAATAACTATTGTTACCTACCTAATAATTGGTATTAACTCTAGTCTGCAAATACATTTTAAACCAGTCTAATTATTTTCTTTATGAACAGCTTTATAAATGACATGTTTACTCTTAATATTTTCTTTTTCAACTAAAACTGATTACATTTATCTGTATGTTTATGAATACAGACTCAAATGTGTATAAAAATATTATTTGCTTGGCAATGGTGATTTTATTTTATCTTAAAAATGTGTAAATGCCACACTCTATTTGCAAACTAACCTTTTTTCATATCAAACAGTAAATAAAGTTATGATTCTGAATTATCATTATAGCAGTACATTCATATTTATAATCTAACCACACACATTTTCAGTAGCTTAAAATGTATTGCACAGAATACAGTTAGTACCAATTATTACAAGTAAATGAGCTGCTACCAATGCTATTTAGATTATTAGGACAGCAAATGCTCTAAGCCAATTTCTTGAAAGTGGTGACAGTTGGTCAATTGATATGACACAGATTTATGTGTGAGTTTAAATAGTAGATCTCCATAATGTATGAGCCTAAAATTTGTAACCTATGTCTACACTAAAGCTAGTAATCTTCTTTCAAATCATGTAGGTGTTCATAAATGGATAGTAAATACCAATTGAAAGCAAGTGAATAATCGACATGTGAATGGTAATATTACATGAATTAATTTATTCCAAGTGAAGAACAATTTAGAGATGAAGAAGTACCTGTATAAAGTTAATAACTATTGTGTACCTAATGGTATTAACTCTATTCTGCAAATACATTTTAAAACCAGTCTAATTATTTTCTTTTATGAACAGCTTTATAAATGACATGTTTACTCTTAATATTTTTTTTTTCAACTAAAACTGATTACATTTATCTGTATGTTTATGAATACAGAATATTCAAATGTGAGTATAAAAATATTTTTGCTTGGCAAATGGTGATTTTATTTTATCTTAAAATGTGTAATGCCTCTATTACATTCTAACCTTTTCTTCATCATATCAAACAGTAAATAATTCAATTCTGATGATTATAAGTTCATTCATATTTATAATCTATAACACATTTTCAACTTAAGTGTATTTGCAGAATACAGTTGTACCAATTATTACAAGTAAATGAGCTACTGCAAATGCTACATTAGATTATTAAGGACAGAAAATGCTCTAAGCCAATTCTTGAAAGTGGTGACAGTGTGGTCAATTGATATGTGACACAGATTTATGTGTAAACAATAGTAGATCTCCTATAATGTATGAGCCTAAAATTTAACCTATTCTAGCTAATAATCTTCAAATTATGTAGGTGTTCATAAAATGGATAGTAAATACCAATTGAAAGCAAAGTGAATAATCGACATGTGAGTGGTAATATTACATGAATTAATTTATTCCAAGTGAAGAACAATTTAGAGATGAAGAAGTACCTGTATGGTTAATAACTATTGTACCTACCTAATAATTGGTATTAACTCTATTCTGCAAATACATTTTAAACCAGTCTAATTATTTTCTTTTATGAACAGCTTTATAAATGACATGTTTACTCTTAATATTTTCACTTTTCAACTGAAACTGATTTTGTTTGTTTACATTAACATTTACAGTCAACCATTGAGTCTATAAATACATCAAAGTCTATTGATTATAAAAAGGGATCAGTGTTTCTGGAATCTTCAATGAAATGGGCAGTTATGCATTATAGATGTGTTTATTCTGTTAATATACTTTCTATTTTAATTTTCTCTCAGAGTCCATGTCTTATTTTACTTTTGTTTCTCACAAATAGAACTGTCGTTTGAACAACTCGGCACGCAAGACTCGGGATGCCTATATACATCATAGCATAGCATTTCGAGAAAAAATTAATGAAACTACATTTTTTTGATCATGGAATTTGTAGTATTTCGACATAGTATGAGACCCTATGCCTACCTATAAGTGGACCATTATACAATGCGAGTGGTTATGTTGACCGCATCCATTGACTTGGCTTTCTAGTTGATTTCATTTTTTACAAGTCTATATGTTCATTATCAACGTCTAAGCACACCTAGCCAAGCTGATGGGCTTGCTCACCAAAACCACTTTAAAAAGACAGATGACCTCGAAAAGACTAGACATGCTACTAAGTTCATTAGATCAGTGTCTTCAAAGGAAAGGCGGCTTCAATCGACGCTGGACCACTGAATCCACCGTTGGCGACGTCCACCGCTCTTCTCTTCTCAGCATCTGCTGAGAGTCATATGAGGATCGAATCTGATCAATCGACTATGCTGAGCGCCGTATCCTCCGCCCGGAAATCCACCAGCAAAATAAACGTAACATGCAACATAAAACAAGACATATATAATTATGACTACTATATACTTTTTTTTTATAATTGTAATGAAAATAATTATTATAATGTATCTGTCCAAATCGCCTAAGCTTATTTTTTCTTCAGTTAAAGTCACATTAAAATAAAATTATTCTTACCCTACCTTTAAATTTGTTTCAAATCAACTGTTTGAGGTGAAATGCAGTAGCATATCACAATATTTCCCCAAATGCTCCACATTTCTTCATCTATGATTTCTGCACAATTTTCTTCATCTATTTTGTATGAATCTTCAGAAGATCAATGCCGAGACAGCACCGTAAAATTATTTTAGTGATTATTTTAAGGGCGTTCATGTCTCTCACCATTCCTTCATCTATTTGCGCATAGCATCTGAGTACGTAACGGTGCCTGGCAGGCGATGAACTATTCTTAATCTATCGCGGGACGTGCTTATTTATCATACCTTTGCTGCAACTGCGGACGCCATTTGAAATGGCGTGGGTCTCAAATCGACGTCTCCTGTCTACTCGATGGGTACTTGCTGAAACGTAAAATATCAAATTAATTATTATTAAATGTTATGAAACAAATTTTGAAAGGTTACAAAGAAGTCGAGTGAATTTAAAAATTAGCTACATTATTACAATACTAGGTTTCCGTCTTCAAGCACATAAAATAATTCCTTCATTTTGTATGTCGAGCAATTTTACTATCTCAACCAAATGTGTTTTATTTCAGTTTTGGTTCCACTGTTGGTGTTAAGTCCCAGCTCCTTGTTTTTCTTTTGCTCCTGGCTAGTTATTTTATTACCTCATTCATATATACTAAAATTTTGTAAATTACATGTTTACTGGCATTTTGATGACATATTATGAAACCTGCATCAAAACTATTCAGCAGTCTATATATGATGAATGATAAAATTAACAAACAGGTAGCAGAACATTCTTATTTATTTTAGTGTAGGTATAGATAAACTTACCACGTCCAGCTGTTCTTGGTGGCTCTGCATCTTCTTCATCTTCGGTATTTGGTCGTGTTGATACGACTAGCAGCAGGAATTGCTGGAGCAGGGTTCGGGACAGTTGAGATTGATTCAAAGCTTCTTGTTCGACAGGTACTATAACCTGTTCGGCGGATATTTCTACATTTAAAGGTGTAGAAATTATTTCTGGATCTCTAGAAATTATTTCTGATTCTGTACAAACAATTTCTGCTTCTGAAGAAGTTATGCATTATCAACTGCAATCTCCTCCACAGGTACTGCTAGTGTTACCTAAATACAAAGTTAAAATTAAATTTTTCAAATTAATTGAAATTCAACTATTAATTGCTAAATATATGCTTATATATTATTACTGTACCAATGTATATATTAACAATATATATCTATAAGAATTGGTTTAATAAAAGGTGTATAATTAATAATAATCATACACATTTTAAAAAATTCGAAAATCTTATTCAACTTTTGGATAAATGCAGATGTCAAATTCAATAACATTTACAATTACTAAATGATTTTAAAATACAAATTATTTTATACATACTGCAACTTTCATATATTCAATGTTCCAAACCTACATTTTGAAATCCTATTTCAGGACCACGACCCATAACTGCCGACTTTCCATTATGGACAAGAGCCTCTGCTCTTGCTCTGATAACTTCCTCGATGCTCCACCACCTGTGGATGATATCTCTGTCCTAATACTTGCTGCTTTTTTGTTTTGTTTTTCCAGTCAACCCATACCTAAGCAATATAAAATAAAGCACTTCAGTATGTACCATCACCAATATAAGCATGTTTGACAAAATATAATTTTCTACTGGAACTTACTTTTTCCACTTTTCCATGGTTTTATGCATCCACAACCACTTGCATTTAAAAGTGCAGTTAGTTCATCCCATTTTTGAAATTTGTCCAGTCCTTAAATTGTGTTGTTTGCAGGGCCTTGTTAAATCACCATTTCTATAAAATAAAAGTGGGTTAGAAGAGAAAATCTTAAGAAAATAATATAGAATCTGAATTCTTGTGTCTCTGCACTTTCTAATATTACTGAATAAAACATACCACAATACATTTTCAAAATTTAATTATCCTAATTATAACCCACTTACATCACAATTGAAATGTTTCATAAAATACATATAAAATCAAAGTTAAAATCAAAATTATTATTATTATTAAAGTATCATAAATAATGTTTTTAATGTTCACTTTGTTTATTAAATAATCACACGGAAACAAAACCGTAGTATTCAAAGTACATAGCTCATCACTTCTATTAAATAAATGAAATGTTCAGCAAACTCTCAGACTTTGAAAATCATTCTTTGGACTTAGATGTAAATTTCTATAATGCATTTTGAACATCTTTGAAAACTCATTAAATAATTGTGAAATAGCTGTACTCTATATATAGTAGAGACTTATCGTAACAAGTTATGACATGAATTTCAGTTATGAAAACTGACATTACTTATAGATCACCCTCAGTACTTAAAGATTATTAAGAAAATTATTGCTCAAATCTATCAATCCAAAACTACTAAGTGATGTAGATTTGTCACTTACTTTTCCATATACTCCAATAACAAAGTATATTGCAAGGCAGAAGTTCTATTAGCCATTCTGAAAAAGTTAAACATATAATAAAATAAATGTGAGTTATATAACTCAATTCAAATCTCAATTTTAGATCTTAATACCATTCCATCGTATTTCTTTACTTCAATATACTTAAACATAAAATTGTGTTTTTACTTCCATATTTTCGACGTAAAATACCATTGGTGGTACCATTAAAACTACCATTGGTGTGTTTGTAATTAATTTGATAAATATTTCAACAATTGTGCTTTCACGTCATATTTTTTTTATACGATGGGATAATATTAAAAAATTGGTAAAACATTCACGATAAAATACAAATTTATAGAATTTACATTATCTACTTACCTATTAATATCAATTAGATATTATTATAATATTAATATCAATTGCAAAGCACAAAACTTTACAAACTTAACAAAAGTTAAAAATTCCGTTAGCCAAGTGTCGTATCAACATATGACTATGAACATATAGTACAGAGTGGATGTACATGTCCATAGAACTAATAATCGCCAAATGAACGAACGAATCAGCCTAGTCGCGATCTGTGTGGTCGACGCGGCGATGAATGGAGTCCCAAGCAAAATGAGGGCGTTGTCGCTCACGTTCAACTTCGCGATTCGATTAGGTGACAACGCGATCAATCGAATCGCCAATTTCGTGTGGGTTTTGTGGTAGCCACCCTGATCGTGCCTCTCTAATATTTCGCT
>BGZK01001022.1:0-226709 GCA_005406025.1 Eumeta japonica
ATATATTGTCTATATACATACAACATAGGTATATATTTATGTCGGTACTTTTCGTATTGTATTTATAAATCTATGTTTTAAGCAATAGATTTCAATTTTTGTATGTAAAATAATGTGCATTATTTTTCAATGTTCAAAATTATTCCAACTTGAAAGGCTTGGATGTTAACAGGGCTTAATGTCAAGTCTTTTGAATACAAACAATAAGATTGTGGAAGGAATTATATCTCAACAGTAAGGTAATAAATTTCTGACAACAGCTTTTGTATTAAAACCGCATTCAAGGCAGTTTATTTTAATATACATTTATATTTAGAAAAGTTTCAATTTAGGAACACAATAAAAATTCCTTTTTGAACCCAAACCCAAAGTCAAACTTAACTTGAACCTTTTTACCTTTATAAATATTAAATCTCTTGAAATTAAACATTTAGTGCTTTTATAATTGACATAGCATCTGTAGCAAAGAAAAAGTAATACAATATTAAGATCTCAATTTTTAAATAATCCTGCTTAAACTATAATCATTTTCTGGTCTAAATAGTGTGAATTAATAAAATATATTTTTGACATTTTAGTTTCATTCATCAACTGCATATCTTTATTATACATTAACATAAAATATCAATGTATGAACCACCTGGTTTTGCTCAAGATCAAAAGTACCTGCAAGGAGGAGTTGAATTTTATGATTGTCCATTTAATATTATAAGACACTATGCACATTACTAAAATTCTCATTAACTCTCGATGAAATTCATATTAAATTGCATATCATCTTGCATATCATCTTGATTTTCAGGTAACAAATTAATTCAAGTACTTTGTTGTATTTAGATACGCTGTGGGTGCGACCTACAGAGGTGTTAACTGCGACGAATGCACCTGTAAATTGGGCGGTGTATCCAGCTGTCAGCCCATCAAAGAATGCAAATGTGCTCCGGTGAGAGATATCCCATTAAACACATGGATTTCACAGCAATATATTTGTACTATAATAATCGAAATCGGGTAAAGCGTTCCGCTCCAATATAATACCACAAAGGAACACATATATGTGTCCACTTAAATATATACCAATAAACATATTACCTTTATTTTTCGCCACGTAGTCGGCTAAAGTTCGTATGAAAACTGACCCCATTTCCGACACGAACGATACATGGGGTTTGTTGGATTTGGTCATAAATGTTATGAACAAATCCAGCCAAGTTATACATATTCCTTCACACACAATAATGCAGAACATTCTTCAAATTCCTTTGAAAGTAAAATCATTCGACCATTAATCACACATTAAAAAACATTAGTCACACAGGCCATAAAAACAATATGGTCTGCAACCCTATATTTAAAAGATAATTAATCAGGAGTCCTACAAGAAATGTATGCAAATTTGTTTGTTTGTATACCATATTACATAAAAGTGACTAAATAATTGTATTGTGTGAGGTGTTAATTCGCGAAAATCCATAGTAGACGCTTGCCTGCAACATGCATTAACATGTAGCATGCAACCTACCGCTGACCCTCGAATCTGCCTCTCCACTACGAATCTCTATCCAAATGATTGAATATTGATTCCAGAGGATTGACAGATATCGAACACCTAAGCAAGTGTTATTTATTTTTATAATGATCTTATTCCGCTAACTGTTAAATTGTTAAATATGTACGTTTCATAGAATTAACAATTTAACGGTTAGCGGAATCAATATTCAATCATTAGGATAGAGATTCGTAGTAGAGAGACAGATTCGAGGGTCAGCGGTGGGTTGCATGCTGCATGTTAATGCATGTTGCAAGCAAGCGTTGACTAAATAATTATAAACGATGAATTATAACTTACAGTACAGGCCATATTTCCATGACACTATTTTTGATTTATAAGTAATCAATGCCTTTCATTGTTAGAAACAATAAAACTAACGCATAAAAGATAATAATGGATTATTACACAAAAGATATACTATATATTATTAAGTATTCTGTCACATGAGGTTAATCAAGGATTTTTTAAATTTATAATTTTTATTATGGCACTTTACTCCATTATAAGATCATAATAATTTGACAGGATCTAGTCCCAAAACTCTCGTTGTCACTCTGCGAATGCACATGTGAAGCTTGTCCAGAAGGAACAAAAATATGCCCAACCAGCCACATGTGCCTCAAACTCGAGTCTTGGTGTGATGGTCTGTTAGACTGTCCTGATGATGAAGTGAATTGTACTACGACTACGGCTTTCACCACTCCCACCAGCATTATACACGTCGAAACCACTGTCGCACCGTCTATTCCTACTACAGAAATCTCAACTACAGTTACTACCGAAACACCTAAAAATGGTTCGTTTTCGCATTTGTAATTGTTTTGTATAATTTATTTACAATCTATAACCAAATAAATAACCTATCAATATGAAATCTTTGCATACAGTCGAATGCCCCAAGCCACAATGTGCACCGGGCTACACGGCGGTCGGTATTAGACCTTCGACGGCGTCGCGTCCGTCGCAATACTCTTCATCAGACCTGCCGCCGCCGAGGCCACGCAGACCCTATGAACGATACCGTAAGGGAACCAAAGGTGGTTACAGCAGAGGTGGTTATAGTAAAGGCGGCTACAGTAAAGGTGGAAGCAGCGGAAACGGTTGGTTTGCTCCCGTTATTTCTAATGATTTCTCTATGCTTTTAGGTTCATCTATAATGTAAAATCATTTTTTTAAGGTTTAAGTAGTTGCATCACAACTGAAATAAAAAAATTATGAACATGTAAATCTCAAATGTTCAGATATTGTTATATACTGTGTATAACAATCTATATTACATGTTCCATATGAAAATATATGATCTAACAGTTTCTTACGTAGCTTAACTTCATCACACATATTTCTCTTTGTCAATGGAATACTTACTGAATTGTACTCAAAATAAGGATTAAAATTGGTGAGTAAAAACTTGTCAAGTTGCAGTATTGGGCAACGAAGAATATAACAAAGATTCTTTTAAAGCAACTGAAAAACGTCATGCTTGACAGGAGTTATGATTTAAGGAACTTCGAAAGAATTTAGTATCCTTTAGTATCCTGTTAAATCACACTACTTTCATTAGCAAAGCTGTTACTTGAGTTCTTATTTTGCAAGATTTTTTTATTACGAACTTGGTTTTTTTTTCACATTCATGTTTTGGTGGGATTTATATTATTGATTAAAACACTAAACACGGACTATATGATAAGTTTGAATTTTTGCATTTTTCATTTATGTTCTGTAAATATCTGCATATTTTCCTTTAACGTAATTCAAAAGCTACTCAGCTTATCTAGATGGATTTATTTTGTGTGTAACAGATTTGTTGATAACGTATTATGAAAGTCCTTAAAACATTAACAACAAATTTAATATGTATTGACATTGCAAAATGAAAATTGTGAAAAATTTTCAAACCATTCCAAAAATTACTTCATTATTTTTAAGATTCTCTTAATTTTAACTTGATGAATAACTTTAATATTTGCATATAACTTTAGTTGTGTTCTATACCAGGTTTTCCAAGCGCATTTCCATCGCAGCAGTTTAATTTACCCAGGCCGACAATCGAAAACACACCAAGAAAGAATACAACAGAATGTTCACAGTTTAAATGCGTGAGGGTGCCTCCGTATGTCGGACCGGGTTCCACGACACCGATTCCTGTATGTTCAGCTCCAAAATGTCCTCCAAATTATGCGTTGACCTTAGACACTACTACTGATCCTACAGCGCCTTGTCCACAGTAAGTGAAATTTACATAAATAATCTCATTTATGTAGTTAGTAGGGTTTGGCTGGCAAACAATAAGAGCTGGAAACCAGCAAAATACGTTTGAGTGCAGATGGGGGAATAATATATAGAGAGAAATATTATTAATAGGATTGATATGCAACACAATCTGTTATTTTCAAATATATGGATATTATTTTTAATTTAATTAAAAAAACTTATAAGGCTAGTATTCAAGTCATTTATCACATAATGATTACATAGTGATACAGAATAATAATATGTACTTATGTCAAAAAGATGTCAATTTGTCATTGGTCAGTTATGCAGTTATGCTATGCAAATGTTATGATATATAAATCATAACATTTGATGAGTTCATAACATGATTTATGTGAGTCTGAAATTTGTTTTTATAGTTGCAACAAAAGATGTCGATCAGTATTGCTATTTTGACGAAAAGTTATACCCTGTTCCCTAAAATGTGATTTATTTTATAATATCAGTGTTTTCTAGGTTTGTATAAAAAGATTTTTTTTCTGTTATGTAAATTTTCTCCCTTCTTTCCATATGATTGTCATCTATAAACCACATAAAATTGCCGGACTTTTGAAGTACAATGTTAATTTACTTGATTTGACAGAACATTCCTTGACAAATCAAATTGTAATGTTTTAATACAATTTATGCATAAAACAAGGTGTAACTAACTGATGTCGGTACTTGGGAAGAACGTGGAGTGAAGTAATTAAAAAGTAATTGCTGCATTTGAAAATTAAACTCTTTGGCTATAGAATACAGTTTGTTTCATCTAACTGTCAATTATTTTTACATTGTGGCGCCGATATAAAAGTTGTAGCCATTTGTTTTGTGACAAATGAATATTTAAACTAAATTAAATTAAAACATTTGCTTCGATCTAAGAGATCAAGATCACTGTTTGGACATGATCGGCACTTATTTTATTTTATTAAAAGTATTTGAAGCATTAATGTAATTGGTGAAAGACTATAAGTTCTATTGTATTGTTATGAAAGTACTTATATTAATTAGTATTTCCTAGGTTTAAAGTTTCATTCTTTTTCTACTTTTAGTTCTATAAAGGACCTATTAACATATATAAGAAATAATAAATAGCTCAAAGATTTTTGAAGTTAATTTTTTTTTGTTGTTGTTAACGCAATGTAATGCTTCATTTAAAATTTTGTTTAGTATGCAAGTTGTGGGCTAATTATATTCATTTTGCGAAAAAGGAATTTTTTTTTTAGGATATGATTTGATTTGAAATCATTTTTTTGCTAACAGAAAGTTAATATACGGAAGGAGAAAAAACTCATGTAAAAACATATTGTGACAAGTACTTATGTTTTACTACAAATAGAATAAATACTATATAAGTAGTAGTACCACTTCTGAATAAGTACAAAACTGTCAGTTTTCAATCAGTTGACCTTCCGACATATTTGCGTTAGTGTTGCAATCTGTAACTTTAAAAAGCGCTGAACCCTGCGCGCCGATTTTAAATATATCTCAAAAAGGCGTGAGAACTCTTTGACTACTTGACGAAGCCTTAAGCCATCCCCCTCCATTGTCCTAAGACTAAGTGCGGTATTTTGAAGACACCCCCCCCTCTATGTACGGGTCACGTAGTATGTTCGTGTGGTATGTACTGTACTATGTACACCCCGTTCGGATTAGAAGGCTCAACTTTATCATAAGATAGTATCAAGCCGGCCTCTGATCAGGCCAGGATCAGGTCATGCAGGGACCAATTACTCAATCTTTACTAATCAAAGCACAGAGGTGTTTGATATGAACTCATTCAGAAAGTTGAAATGAAGATAAATATGATGTGATATGTTTTAGCCAAATGTTATAATTCTGAGCCATAAATAAATTATATTTAATATTGATTTTATTAAGTATAAATAAAGTAATAAATCGTTAAAACAAACTAAGGACATTATTTTTAATCTGTTATAATTGTTTTCTTAGGTATGTGTGTGTACCACCCCCAGAGAGACCAATATTCTGTAATATGACAGGAAGAACCTTTAATACGTTTGATGGGTCAGAATACAAATATGATGTATGCTTCCATGTCTTGGCTAGAGAGAATCGGTTCAATGACTGGTCTGTATTAGGTAAGAAAAAAAACGCAATTGCTATATTTTAACATTAACAGATTATTGAAATGGTATTTTCGATAAAATATTTAAGTGAAATTTCATAAAACTTTTATTTTTACAAACTGCTCCCTTGTTAATAACATAATATTTTAAAATATGTGTTTTGGAATTGAAAAGCAAAATATTTGTTATTATATCTTGAGGGATGCCATTTATACTGGATAAGCATAAAGATATTAATATGAGGTCTTTGAAATATGAAACCCTGTATTTATATTTGTATCCATAATACCATAAACAAACAAATGTAACAATGAGATAAAAGGATTGTTATACACATATACCTTTATTTTGTCTGTAGTGAAAAAAGAAATGCAATGCCAATACATGCCAAAACAATTTATTAATCAAACAAGACAAAGAACTTTTGATAGTGAAACCGAATCTGATGATAGAGTATGACCACTATGAATACACATATGAGCAAGCGCGGACGATGTGTTTCCAGAAAAATAGCTTTGATATCAGCAAAATTGGTAACGGACTGGCAGTTACATCGAGGAAATATAATGTTACTGTATTGTACTATAAAAATGGGGATGTCAAAATTGGAGTAAGTTGTTAAATATCATATTAAAAACTTTTAAGGTTAAAAAAAAGTGTGTGTGTATTAGTGTACACACATAATAAGTGAAACTTCTTTATGGCATCATTTTTCGAAAAATGATTTACTATTTACAACTTCACAGAAATTGTTTAAATAAAGCTAAATTGGATAAATTTTATGCAGAAGGTTTTTATTATCATAGACACGGATACAAAAATAATACAATTATTTCACCTTTCAGCTACTAAGATTATAGCATTTCATTAATTATAATAGAATTATTACTATTATTGTTATCGTTATTATATATTTTTGTAATTAATGGCTTAACTCACTGATATTTACAATCAAAACTAAGGTTAACCTGAAATAACCTTAAAAAATAAATACCGTAATCACACCGATGTTGAATGTATTAGAAAAAGGTTTAATTACTTACTTCTGTTAGAAATCCACTGGAATTAAATAAATATCTTTTATTCTTTTTGCCAATAACTTTATAAAATTTTTCGCTAATCACTTAATTGAAATATTATTTTCACGTCACTACTGAGTTTCAGAAATAGAAATGTTCAGAGTTTCATGTAGGAGACTTGGTAATGGTATATGTACCTAGAAGGGTGATAGGTAAAACTTTTCAATTAATGCGATGTTATAAAGGACCATATAGAATTGTGGGAAAATTATCGAACACTACATATAAAATCGAGTCACTCAATGAAAGAATGTGAGATATAGTTCATGTATGTCGGTTGAAAAGGTTTCAACTTAGATAATAGGAAAATGTAATATATACAAACTGTAAATAGATCTAGGGTGTTGACAGAAAGTATATGTGACAGGTGGCCTTAGTAACAATTATGTTTATGCCACGATGACATTAATAACATTGAATAAATATGGCGCGTAACGGAAAAATGTTACCCAGAAATAAAGATGGCGCGTAACAGAAAAACGTTACATTGCTATAAAATTTCTCCCATACGCCGATAAACTTTCGATTTCCTTCAAAAATGTAATCCATATTGAATATGTATGCCCGTTATTATTTTCACAAAGTAATGTAGATACACTGTCATAATTTACAAATGGATATGAAGCAAGGGTCTAATTAAGGTGTTTTTTTTCTGTAGGCAATGCAAATTCATTCATTTTATTTAGTGATTTCAGCTCAACAATATGAGCAAATTGCACCAAGAGTAAAAACATAATTCGTAAAAGTACTCATAAGATTTAATAAGTATTGTATGGATGATATGTCAAATCTTACGTATTATGTTTACGAATTATATTTTTACTTTTGATGCAACCCGCCCTATGCCTTTCAATTTTTTGTATTCTTTCTTCCTTTCATATGTACAGTGAGAGTTTTTTGCATAAAATTTATACATATGTGAATGTGTTCCAATTTTTGTTGTAGAAAGACAGTAAGTGTATGTAAAAAGGCCATCTAGCAATATAGAAAATGTCTGCTATGTTACGAAATTACCGTTGCTTTTTTTTTCATTCTATAATAGGAATATAAAAACAATACTAATTCATGCTACTAATCTATAGACCGATTTGAGATGTCGAATTCACATATTTAATATTGATTTTTGTATAATTATACCCTAAAATTGAAGTAAATTATCTTTACTTGTATAAGGATTACGGTTTTGGTAAAATATTTTTAACTTTTCTTAATGCTTCAATTATTTATCCTAAACTATTTTTGTCATCCCTTTAATCTAAATTCATTTCAGCTCTACAAGAATTATCTAGGTTCAGTGGATGGATTATGCGGCACCTTCAACGAAGACGCGTCCGATGATAGGAGCTTACCTAACGGCGCAGTTGTCCATAGCATAGAGGAGTTTGGGAGGTCCTGGGCCCCGCGCAGTATGACAGAGGACATGTGTCATCCTAAAGCGGTACCGCCAACAGAACAGGAAAAATGCTGGGAAACTTGCACCGCTCTCACGTAAGTGTTTAATAACAAATGTATACATGTAGAGGAGCAATAGTATATTTAGGCGTTAGTTTATTGCGCCCTTAACTAAGCCGTCAAGCATTCGATCCCTACCGCATGCGCCATTGTGACGTCAGCGCGTCGGCCTTAGCATGTCGTCACTGCATTATTTAGCTTACCGATCATATGTACGAGGGATGAAGTATCGCCCTTGTAGAGTATCGCGTAAAGTCCGCGCTCGTCTCTAGTCGGATATTTAAAGGCATCGTAAAGTATCGGCGTGTGACCTCGATTCGTACTACATAATTGTTGGAAATCAAGTATAAAGGAAAATAAAAGCTGTCTTAAAACTACTCTGTTCCCATTTCATTTGCAACCTTCTAGGAGACGTTGGTGATTTGCGAGTATCAGATGCCATCTTCTTACACAGGTTAGAGATCGCAATAGAAGGACAACGCACATCTGCAGTGATGTCTTCATATCCTTGCACAAAACACCACAAAATCACTACATACATATCTAACTTAGGCCACCCCAGTACTACGCTTGGCACACGCATTCCATGAAATAAATTCATTTACATGCAGATTTATATCAGGTAGTGAGGTGTAACAGATTGAAAGTATTTGTGACAAATGATTAAGAAATGATTATCTGATTAAAAAATTATTTTTATGATTATCATTATATACATATATATTTTTCCGTCAATGGAGCTAGACAAAAATAGTCCTCTCAAATGAAGCACCTTAATTATATATATATATATATATTTAGAACATAAATGAATAAAACTAGTAGATGTGAAACACATTTTTTCCTATATGTATATGGTAATAACTATTTAAACAACTCTTTTCAGAATGCGTTAAATAAAATTTATATTGTTGTAAAACTAATAATTTAATGTTTGTTTCTGTGATGTAACAACTAATGAAACAATCTTTCGTTGTTCAGAGAACACGATAATTTGTCTGTACCGCAGAGTCTAATAATGTTTAGACTAATGCGGTACAGACAAGTCCAATATTGTAAAAAACATTATAATACTAATGTCATTAGTATAATAATGTTTTTACAAAGTATTTGAAGTATTTGCTTAATAAAGATTTTAAATTTGTATAAGGGTAATTTTGTATATTCTCAGTAACCTTATTAAGAACCCCTTATATGCATTGTAATTAACGTAATTGTCTCAATCCTATTATTTTTATTTCTAGTATTTAATTATCACTATTTTTTGTTACGTTTATTGAATTTTTGCACATAAACCATGATTCCACAGTTAAGATTCCAATTCCCTTAAACTAGCTCACAAGAGACACGAGGTGCCAGCTTGTAAATCGCGCGAAT
The DNA here is from genome assembly GCA_005406025.1 of Eumeta japonica. Classification (NCBI taxonomy): domain Eukaryota; kingdom Metazoa; phylum Arthropoda; class Insecta; order Lepidoptera; family Psychidae; genus Eumeta; species Eumeta japonica. The sequence goes on from BGZK01001022.1 coordinate 9,804, forward strand.
GACCCGAGCTCCAGATCCTTCAATCTGAAATGAAAAAATATGTGATAAAGATATTCTGCGGAGAGTGATTTTTACTACCCATCTACAATCTACGGAAGCGTATGCTCTGCACAGATCAATTCTGTGAATTTAAAACTGCTCGGTCAATATTGTTATGGCGTCATAATTACGTAAGGGCGAGATTTGCCGGCCGCGCGGCCTCGGTTTGCGTAATTTTGATGTCATAAGGATATCGCCTGAGTGGTAAAGTGTACAGAATTTATCCGCTGGTTTTTATACAGCCGGTTTTTACCTGTCACAACAATAAACATTTTTTGAAATAACTATAACTTCTGATACTCATGTTGCCTTCGCAATATTTCTATGGTAGCACCATGTAATATAATTATGTATATTTCATGTGTTTTATATAACAATGACCAAGCTCTCTTGTTACAGCCTAGCTTATTATGATTGTTCTCTTTTTAAAATTCTAGAGAAGCTCCATTGTCGAAATGCGCAAAAGTCCTTAATTTAGACAAATGGCGTGACATTTGCTTACATGAAATATGTAAGTGTGCCAGTTCTGAAGTCGAAGGTACTCAAAAATCACGCGAGCAATGCCGCTGCGAACTAATGGAACGCTTTGTAGCGGAATGTCTCGCTGCAGACAAAGATATTGACTTATCCAGCTGGCGTGTGGATTTCAACTGCCGTGAGTACAATATAACAATACCCATTTTTTATTATGTGATATCGAGATTATATGTACATTCTGAATGAACATAATTAATTACAATGCTTATAGAAGACTAAAATCTTAAGTTGAGTTTTGATTGCAAATAGGACAAACCTATAGGTTTTAAGCTAGTTTATAGTTATTCTGTTTCATTTGCCACTTATAAGTGACATATTTTTAATTTAAACTAGATATAAATGTGAATTTTGCTTACTCGTCATTCAAGAAACATGGGAATGTTTTCTTTTTTAGAATACGGTTTTAAAACGGAATCCTTATTGTTTTCGCGTGTATTTACTATAAATAAAATATGCTTGTAACTTGAGGATGAATTTAATGTTAGGTATATTTACAAACTTATTGAATAAGACTGATTTATATCGGGTAAACCGAGCGAGTATGCGAGTCTGTAGCTGCAGCGAGGATGAGCTGTCCCGCGTACCGCACATTCGCTGCAACTCCCGCAATCGAACGCCGCTGATAATTTGTTAACATAATGCGTTAACACTTATGAAATCACTGTCTATCACAACCTATTTGCTTTAAAGCTTTTACATATTGCAAAAATTTCAATTCGCCACAGATAATAATTGTAGTGGCTCAATCACCTAGGATAGTTTCTATATTCAAATTATGATTTTAATGAAAAAAAAAAAACTATTTAAAATAGGTAAAGCCCAAGTTTAATAAATATTGGATGTACACAATATTTTCTTCCTATTAATAAAAAAACAATTATAATATGAATTTAGGTAACAATTTTTGATTCTGTCAAAAATATTTATATTTTTGACGTGACAACGTCTTAAATTAGGTTGCGGCTGGGAGTCACTTTGAAAAAGTGTAACGCTCGGTAACGTAACGATGAGTCACCGAACGAGAGAGAGGCCCGCCGAATGCCTTGCGTCTCTCTCCCACTCAACTATGATCGGTCTGCCGCGCGCAACTAGAGAATTAGTGCATAGCTTGCAAATGTATTGCAAGTTATTGTATGTATATTTGTATATAAATACGTATGTATGTGTAAAGGTAAAAATAAAATTTTGTTAATATGAAATTCAGTGCGAGATTCTTTGTATAAATTAATGTTTTAAATATAATTCTTTGTATAAATAAATGTTTTAAATTGTTACTATTATTTCATCCTTCTTCCTACTATACGAATGAATATTCACATTAAAATGATTTTACCATTCAAAGTCGTTGTCACGTAAAACTTTCGCCCGTATACCGACTTTACAGGCAACCAAATTTTTTTTATTTATTTTTTAAACTCAGGCTTATTTCTTTGAAGCGTAGCCGGAGAGCGCCGATCTCCACATAGTACGATTTTAAATACCCCTCTTGCATCACTAACATCGAACATATGTTTCATATAACCTCGTCAGTTTTGGGTGCTTAAATTAACACCGTCTTTGATATGCCACCAATTTGTACTGATACTTATTCAAAAGTACCTTCTCTCTTTGGCATTTGAATTACATATTATAACTATTAGCAGTCATTAATTTAATAACAGTAATTCTGACTCTTAAACTTCTCAACAAAAACAATAGTAAGGTTCATTGCCATAGTATATTTAATGCTGTGGAAATCACTGTATAAAGTGAAAATGGTATGTGTCAAATGAATAATAACGGAAATATTTTATAGAAGCTATCAGATTTGAATCCTGAACATGGACATAATGGCCACTATTTTTTTAATTCAAGCCATATTCATTAGCAACAGCTATCATTAGCAGCCCATAATTCTTGCTGAGCTAACGTGAAGCCCTTGCGTCCAAGCCTCTCAATCTAAAATAAAAAGATTGTAGGAGGATGCGTATGTCTCGACAGTGAAGATCATTAAAATCTGGAAAATCAGAAACGTTAATCAGAAATAAGTAATTGTAATTTTATGTGCATTACATATATATACAATTCATAAGGCAATTACAATTTTTGTTGCACAAACAATTATCATTGTTACCTCGTATAAAACCAGAAAATATTTCAAAAGGGCGACCTCCATCGAAAATAAATAAAAATGGCTAACCCTTCAAATGAATTACAATCCTCGTTTATAATCTACTTTTTGTAACGTTAATTGCAGCATCCAATTGTCCTCCGCCGCTTGTCCATAACGACTGCTTCAGAAAGAATTGTGAGCCAACCTGTTCTAGCCTGGGCATGGTGACCAGTCAGTGTCCCGTCGAAGCCGGGTTGTGCTTCCCAGGCTGTTATTGTCCTGAAGGAAAATTGAGAAGAGGCGATGACTGCGTGGCTCCCACAGAATGTAGAGATTGTAAGTGCTGACTTATAGATTTAATTTAATATTCGTAATTGAGTGAAAACTCTTAAGAACAAGATGCACTTTGCTTATATATAGGTTTTTTCTTACAAAATACAATAACTTCTTTTTACTTTTCATTTATACATGTGTACATATAAAGTATAAAGTGTAAGCATTTACAGTAGACACAATTTCAAATACATGAAATAAGTCTGTTCAAATAAATTTTAACAGAAGTGTATATATGCCCTGCACTGTTAAGTACTTCAGCATATTGTATACTTAGCATTATACTATTATATTTACATTGCTACATTTTATTTCCTTTTTACAAGGAAAAATATGAGTGTAACTTTTGATGTTTTTTCCTTTTATAAAGCATTAAAATAAACACCTTTTACAGGAATATGCATCTATTTATATTAAACATATATAATTCATTATCATAATTTATATAGTCAGTGATGATAGTTTTATACATTAAACATATTAAATTACTGTGTAGAATTTCTTTTTGAGAGCGACCATTAGCATTTTTTTATATTCAGAAACTATAGACAATTTATTAAGGTATTTACATGTTGGTGAGTGTATAAAAAACGTTGTCTTAAAAACAGGTGTTTGCAATGGAGCCGGGAACTCCGCTAAGTATGTGACGTTTGAACGCGACGATCTGCCGTTTGGTGGGAATTGTACATACCTCGCAGCTAGAGACAGAAACGATACTGGCCACCATAAATTCGAAGTTTGTTTTTCGTATTTTTATATCTAATACTTAATATTAAATATAAAATGACTACATCCATGTTCACTACAACATGTAGTACAATTTTAGTTAAAAGATTGAGTTTGTAATATTTACTTTAATTGTACTAACACCCTTCACTTAACATTCCATTGTTAAGCATGGAACTACTCTTATAAGATAGAAGGTATTAGGCTATAATTCCCAGCTTGCCCAATATTTGTTGTAAATTTCCCATCTTTGAAGATCCTATGGAACATTCTCTGACATGCAGGTTATTTTTTCACAAAAACTCCCTTTACTGTTGCTGGCTATAATTCCCAGCTTGCCCAATATTTGTTGTAAATTTCCCATCTTTGAAGATCCTATGGAACATTCTCTGACATGCAGGTTATTTTTTCACAAAAACTCCCTTTACTGTGAAAGCAAATTATAATCAATATTTACAATCGGTTCGAGAACATTGGATGGTGTTGGCCATCAGGGTACAAACTCCACATTTTTGTAGTTTGTATTCCTTTTTTTACATGTTTCGATATCTGGAATTCTCCTTTTTGAATTATACACATATAGAATGTAAAAAATGCAGATGTACAAGGTCATTTTATTTGCAGGTGTACTCGACAAATGGGCCTTGCGAAAACAACACAGGTATTGTGTGCACTAAAATAGTTCATCTCATTTATGAAAATTATGTTTTACGCGTGCAGAAGAATAGCAAAAATGATAAGGTAATGAAATGATAAATTACATGAAATATTTTAATATGTGTAACTACGTAATGTATTTTTATAAAATGTTTGATACTTTCAAATAATTCAATATTGATTTTTTAATATCAAATTACTTAAAATCACACTTTTAATTCAAGTTGTATGATTTTACAATCTTTTTTTTTCTAGCTGGAAATAACAATAAATGGCGAAAAAGTATTTAAATACCCTACAAAGAATGAATGGGTTACAATCACTTTAATTAATACAGAGGACATCAACATACTTGTTCCAGACATTCATTTAGAGGTATGATTGTAGAAACTAAACTACTGTTTTCTTTTTTCAATATAAAAATTAGCATGTTTTGGTTATTTTCACTTTATCTGTTTAACATCTAAACTAATTGGCGTTCACTCACTGTGATACTCTGTTACTCATTCATTAGTCTAAGCTCCTCAAACTGAAATTAAAAGTCTTCAGCTGAAATATTTGATTACAGATGCATTAATAGATAGATTTATTTCTAAGACTGCGACACGATTTACGTCGCTTCCATAAAATTTTATTGAATAGATCGCAAAAAATCTGTCCATTAGTAGGCAAAGCAGAAAATCGAAAAGGGAAAAATCGTCTCGTCCTAACCAGAAATTTTAAAAGAAATCAGAGTTCTACTGACAGTTATAATCTGACTCAAACTTATTATCACCACAATCAATGATCCTCGAGTGAAACTAACACGACATTATCATGTAATGTCTTGGATGTCAGCCTGTATAAGATTAGAATGGTGATTCATCTCAAACGGGTGGAAGAGCGGGTGAAAGCGATATTTATAGTCTTCCACAAGTCATTTAATTCCGCCATACTCGAACTTACAGCAACTAAAAATGGAAGTAGGGGAGTAGTAATGCTCTTCTTTAAAAAAATGAGATAACACTTTTCTAAAAAATTATAAATTCTTTTTGAGTCACATATATATTATTTCCAAAGTTATTACTAACCACCTCACTATATATTTAATGACTCCCAGTTACGCGAAGAAGCAGGTTTCACAATAAGCTTCATCATCGTGTACCCTATCCAAATATTTCGGCAAATTATACAATTACGAAGAGTGTAATGTGCCGCCGTGCTGAGCGTGCGTGGACTACGAAAATATCTTTGATTGAATCGAGACGTTGGCGATATTACCTTCTTGTTAGCGACACCATATTGATATGTCGAAATGCTAAGATATTTATACCAATATTCCGCTATGTCAGTTTGAATACAGAATGGAACCACAAAACCATTCCACCTGCAAAGAGATCTCTGCCCGAATATCTCCGAAACTCTTCACCACAGCATTCAAAGGAGCTTTTAATTGGAAAGTTTATGGCATTAATATCAACGGCAATTAAATCACTCACCTTTCATTTGCTGACGATATATCATAATGACAAAATAGGTGAATGTCCTTGGCACCACGTTCCGTGACCTCAGCAAGAGTTTCTCAAGAACAGGGACTAAAAATAAACATGGACTAAACAAAAATTATGTAAAATATTATATTGAGTGCATTCCAGCGATAGTTGAGTATTCTCCAATGGAAGATGTTGAAGAATACGTCTACTTGGGGCACACTGTCCAATTGGATAGATCTAATTAGGATAAAGAATTTACATAAAGAATTCAGGTCGGCTGGACAGTGTTTGGGAAATTACGACTCATCTTGTAGTCCAATATCCTTCAGTGGTCATTGACAAAAATCTATGAAAAATGATATATGGATGCCAGATGTAGTCCTTTATTGTTAAAATCGCTCAATGTGCATTGGCAAATGCCATGCTTGGGGTTTCTCAGCGAGATAAAACCGGAAAAGAGAAATTCATAAAGCACAATACTAAAGCTATAGTCACAACGCATTGGTTATTGAACCATTGGGGAAGAAAGGTTCTTGAGTGACGACCACAACTGGACATCGAAACGTTGGACGGCATCCCAACTGGGTGGGGTGACAACGATAAAGTTCGTGGACCGTCTTTGGTAGCAGATGATCAAAATGCTTTATTTCCTTAGTAACCGATATCTCGATTCTGTTTCCGAGCGTAGATGTATTAGCAATATAATTTATTATTATTTTGAACAATTTGTAATTTTTTTTTGAAATTAGTGATTAATGAAGCATTTCTCATAGTATCTCACTCGACATAATTTCCATCCTTTTTATTTGATGACATTTTAATAATGTTTTTAATAATTTTTAGATTACAGTTATTCGTGCTAAGATGGAATTCATCATCAGGCTGCCTTCTTACATTTATGCTAATAAGACTGAAGGATTGTGTGGAATTTGTGCTGGATATAATGAAGATTATATCTTGAAAAATGGAACTACCACGGAAAGTGTGGAGGAAGTAAGTAATATACAAAATTATTTTATTAATAAAAATTCGTATAGTACCTATTTCCTAAAGTAAATATTAAAAAATTGATCAATTACCTGAAACAAGTAATTTCAAGTAAAATTACAGGTTTTTCATCTAAAGTAATAAAGAATCCTGTATTCAGTGATATGTCACCCACAATGTGAAATGTATTTGAATTATTTACATATCAGTAATTGTCCTCACAATTTCATAAAATTGCTAAGTTTATATGTGTAAAATGCACTTAGCATAATTATATTGTTTGACTAAGTTTCGCCCACTTAGGCACAGAAAAAATTCTTTATTTTTTGTATTAAGAAATCTCTGTAAACCTTGGTCCCGATCCTGTCCCAATTTCAGTTCTTATATACTGTCAATTGCGTTTGCAATCTCGTTATAAACTCCAATCTCGGTCCCTAATTCAACCCCCTTCCCGTTCTCGTTTCAGATAATACTTTTGATTCCGTTTCTAATTCCGCTTACATATTAAATTATAACGTTACAGGTATTTAAATACAAAAATAATCTGACTACAAAACTAATAAAACCTTTAAAGTTGAAATTTCCAAAAACATTGTAATACATAGTTCTTTATTTATAGCAAAGGTAATTTTATTTATTCAAATAATGTCCCTGACTAGAAAACTAACTGTATTCTTGTACAAAGTTTCAACCTCCACTTCGAGCTTTTGTGGTTGAATATTTAAAAATCCTGAAATAAATGAATCTTTTTTAAACCTCTTCTTAGTGCTGACCTGCATTACAAAAATTAGCCTTGTGCAACCTTCAAGTTTCTATACTCGTTTTGGCTGTGCGTTGATCAATTAGTTAGTTACTCAGTCGGTTTATCCTTACGGGTATTTTTGTCGGGACATTACAAATGAACACGTCGAGATGAGGCACGTTCATGTATGTATAACCTTAATTTATTTTTTTTACGACATAAACGTTAGAAATATAACGAATCGAAATGATCATTAGAGAATGCGTGTGTCACGCGTTAAATGAAACACCGCAAGTGACTTTTTATGAAAAATTTTATGTCGAGAAGAGGTGGCGTGCACGCCACATCCTTATAAATTCAAATCCAAAATATCTTTATTTCATAGGTTATAATATAACACTTAAAATACGTCATTATATTTATAGAATTTACAGTTACTGATTATCTTTTCCACTTTTTTCAATTACCACTCGTTCGTAAGGCAGTTATCCCTCAAGAAGAACGAGCAAGAAACTTGAGGATAGCTCTTTTCAAACCAATTATATAGAAATACAAACATGTATAAAACTATTGCAGTAAAAAACCTGTAGGAAGTCAAACTCATTATGTCCATTTATCCTCTAAATTTCCAGTGATTCTGTAATTACCCTTTTGTGCAAAGTATTTGCTTAATAAATGCTTTAAATTTTGTATAAGGGTAAATTTTGTATATCTAAAGGAATCTTATTGAACATGCGCACACAGAACCCTTTAAAAGAATTTATGACCCTATGCAGTCGACTAACATGTAAACACAGTTCATTTTTATTTCTAGTGTGGAAATTATGTCTATCACTATTTTTATTAAAACATTCTTAAATTTTTTATAACATATATTACATTTTGATAAATAAACTGTGATGCCACAGTTAAAATTCCAATTTCTTTAAACTTACTTCAAAGAGAAACACAATATATATATATATATATATATGATGCAATCATTTGGTATCATATAAAATTTTGATACCACAAGAATCTAAAACTGCAACTCTTTAAAAAGATGCAAAGCAAAGAAAAATTAAAACCTTTCATCTGAAGCAAAACTATTCAATTCGGTGATATAGCACACACACACACACAATTATAAATAATTTGAAAAACTATCGGTATCTGATAAGCAATGTATTTTTTAACAATTTCATATCTCAGCATCAATATTTTGGTTATTCATTATATATGTGTTATAATTTGCATATAGAGTTTTACGAAGGAAATAATAGAATCAAATGAGAAATTGAACACCAAGGTACATTGAAAAAAACAAAACATACCATGTATTGAATTCAAATATTGCATACAATATTTCAGTATGGAAAAAGTTGGCAGGCAAGTCCGGAGGAGTTGAAAGTTTTAGATATCCCGCAACAAGACCAGTGCGGGGAACCGACGTGTGTCACGCCATCTACAGATCAGGACCTTTGTTTGAATGTCCTCAATGTCGCTAAGTTTGGCAAGGTGAAATATTCATGAAGTATATTTGGACGCATTAAATAAAAAAAATGTACTCAATTGGTCAAACTATAAAATATTTTTAGTTTGAAATAATTCTAAAATATCTTTTAAATGCTTCAGTATAAAAGAATTTTACAATAATGATTGTAAAATATATATGAAAAACTCATATTTTTCATGTATAACTTAATGTAAAGGCCTTAGTGTTAAAATACGCAACATCTATGTGGTGATAATGTTGAATAATATTAAATAAGAATAATTTTCATATTTTAATAAATGTATTCCTGCTAAATATAGAAAAAATCGTAAGTTAGAACTTTAACTTGTGATTATGAAATGCTAATAATTGAAATAGTATAGAAGTTAATTGAATATTTTACAACTACCAATTATTTAAAGTTTGTGTTTGTTGAAGACAGCTGAATGTATTTGATTGAGTATAGTGATTTGAGAATCTCATTTGTGATTAAATAACCTTTCATCCACCTACAGTGTTACCCCCTAGTTGATCCTACGAGCTTCGTTGAATCCTGCCAAAATGAGTTATGTGTAAACCCTAATGCCGAACTATGCACGATACTGGAACGATACGCTGCGGAGTGTCGTCATGCAGGCGTGTGCCTGGACTGGAGATCACCGGATCTGTGTCCCTATTCATGGTCAGTCTTTATTATAAATCAGATTAATGGTGACAATAGAAAAATTCGAGATTCCAGTTTTTTTATGTATTTCGATTGTATTTCTACAAAATTTGATCCAGAGGACTTTGGATATGCATGATTGGACATGATTATTGACCAATATTTACCAACGACATAATTTTTTATACTTTCTTAAAGAAAATTATTACACTTAATTCTTTGTCTTGCAATTTGTACTGCTATTATTTATTCATCTTTCATTCCGATACAAATTTTGTTTTATTAAAATTACACAAAAGTGTAGTGATATGTATAAAACAGTAAATAAACATTTACTAAGTACATATGCATTTAGTAACAATACATATTTTTTATTTTAGTTCTGGAGACCTCGAGTATCGCCCTTGCGTGAAGTGCCAACCGACCTGTGAAGATTACGAAAGACTCGCGGCGGACCCTAGCAAGTGTGACAGCCCTATGTCAGAGGGCTGTTACTGCCCGGAGGGAAAGGTGTCTAATTCGTTATTTTATTTATTCTATTTAGAAATAATGTAAGAAAACATACCCATCCAAGTCTCATATTTCTAAATATTTGAAATATTATAAATGTAACATTTTCAAATTGTAAAAAAATGTATTTGACCCCCTATTCTTTTTCTTAACACTGTCTTTGCCTATCAACACACGCAATATCACCTCATTACTATATTTTAGGCCTGACTTTACCTTGTTTATGTATACGAAACAGATATTTTTAAATAACAACAATTATAGAATTATCTATTTCAGCAATACCACAGTGATGATATTTAAATTCAAGCATTTCTTTCTCGCACGATTCTCGTAATTTTAACTTAGACTTTGAACGGCGACCATACTTCCTGTGAATTGAAAGAATTTCTAGAGTATATGAGGAAATTACTATCCAGCTCCTTGCGATCGCAGTATGAATTCGTGTACTCTACTGAATATTTCCGTGATCAAGAAATAAAAACACACAAATACATAAATAAAGAAAAGCTTTGAAAAATATTTTTCCATGACCAGGTTGTGGAAGAACACAAAAGTCCATTTTTAAAAAGAACAAATCTGAAAAATGGACTTACAATAAACTAATCGTACATGACTCGATCTAGTGTGGTATTGTACACTAAGTGAATAAGGAGATACAAGGCAGAAAAATGAATGACAACCCACAGAACAAAACCAATCGGAATTATAAAATCCTAGCAGATATCTTTCATGCTTACATTTTTTCGCAGGTCCTTGTAAATAACACTTGCATAGATCAAAGTAAGTGCTTCCCGTGTGACGCAGAGCATTACGTCGGGGACGAGTGGCAGGTACATTTTTTTTCAACTGAAATTACCTTTTTATGTTTCTACTGACGAATCCTATTTGATCTTTTTTTTTAAATCATCTACTGCCACAAGTAGATTTTCATAAGCTGTTGCTGTTTGTTAACTGCGGATAAAAAAATTATGCATACAAAAAATTTCAGGAAAATGCATGCAAAAAATGCAGCTGCACCAAACTAGCCAACAAAACCGAGACACATATATCTTGCAACATCGAAAGCTGTACTAAACCCATTTGCGAAGTAGACGAAAACCTGATCGAAAAACCTTTAGAATTTGGAGCTTGTTGCAAGAAATACTCTTGTGGTGAGAATAAATTTACTTTATCCAAATCTACCATTTCTTACATACCATCTCTAAAATGTAATAATCATTTATATCTCATATGTAGAGTCTTTCTTAATAGCTTATCCTCTATTCAAGTCAATCAGGCTTATAAAACCTTTATGAATGTCATTTCTTATTATATAAAAGATATTACAAATTGTATATTGTTATACAATAAAGTTATAAATTTAAATTCAATTTATTCAATGCTGTTGTCTCTAAGAATATACAAAATGAAATAAATTGAATTTGGTTACTACTTTTAATTCAAATTCTGATTGCAGTGCCCAAACCCAAGGAGAATGTCACCTGTGAAGAGTCCAAGCAAATAACCTGCGGATTTGGTCAAGTGTTGAAACAAAAAACTACAAACAACGGATGTAAGGAATTTGTTTGCGGTAAGTATGATTGAAGCTTGAATTTTAATTTTAATGCTCTATAGGATGCCACAGCACGAAAATTTGAATTTTAGCACTTTTTTTTAATATCTGATAATGTTGAGATGCTATGCTAAAAGCTCATTTCATTAGCAAATCGCTGCTGCTTCGTGATCATCGTCTACATTTCCTTTTCTGTCATTCTTTCACATATTCCTCTGCCAAATATTGATGTTATTGACATGAACCATCATTGTCATTTCAATCTAAGATCTCATTGTTATTGCATGCTTAGGCCATCAGATATATAATAAAATAAATATATTGTAATTTTTTCGTTTATGGTTACGTAGAGTGCAAACCAGCTGAGGAATGCGATCCCTTGCCAAGTGTTAACGACGTAGAACTCCTAGAGCCAGGTATGGAACGCTTGATAGACGAGAGCGGTTGCTGTCCATTGGCTCGTTTGGAGTGCAAACCCAAGTTGTGCCCGCTACCGGCCGAGTGTCCGCCACTGCATGAACCGCTGGTCAAAAACGTTACAGGGATGTGTTGTCCGCAGCATTCGTGTGGTGAGCTTTTTAAACAACCAATGAAACATTACACTCTTCTTTAGGTTAACACTATTTTTACAACAAAAAAGACATTCTTCGGAAAGTATTATGAAGAAATGGATGAATATTTATCAATATTTTTGTAATAGGTAGATTTTTATGTAATTTGATCATTAAAACAATCCTAAAAAGAAAGCGTGGTGAAAAGACACCCATACCAAGTTTATGGCGGTATATTAAACCGTAATTAAAATATAAAAGTTATAAACCGTGCCACATGAAATTATATTTCATGGCCAGAATTAAAATAAATATTTAGTTCTGCATAATAATTATGGGTATAGAATATGAAATGCTATTAATTTAATAAATATAAAGTCATTACAGTTGACTTTAAGACAACAATAGTTTTGTTATCACTCTCTTATGGCTAATGATACACATACAGTGTATTATGCTTATAAGCAATATTGCTTGTAAGCACTTATTCCTTAGATGGTCAATTCAATTCATAAATTATATTATTTTATCTGTGTATATACAATATAGTATGATAGATGTTGCTATAACATGAAATTAATACAAATTGTTATTTATCATTATTAAATTGCAGATCATTACCTAAAACAATTTAAATATGTGTAATATTTAATTAGTATTAGAAATTATTTTTAATTCTCTTAACATCAGTTAGAAACTACTGAACATATTAATATGGGACTATGACCATTTTATGTCGACTCTCTTGTAAATTCATTAGGTTGTTTATTTTTGAATTGAGTAAACTCTTCAATTTTCCTTTTTATATATTTTCATAACCCATTACGCCCAGTGTTTCACCTGCTTATATTAAGTAAATATACATTATATTGTTACAAAATTAACTTATAGGTGTTCTGGGATTTAGACTGGGTGGAAAGTAAACATACAGAAAAGCAGACGGTATACATTAGGTAACACTAAGATACAATGATTTGCTTCATAATCGTTTCAAAACTTAGTTGATCGCATTTGACTTATATATGCACTTATATCAAAAATAAAATTGACTCGTCAGCGTTTGAATTTCGATTTTATATCCTTCGACTAGAGGTCTCGCTCTTCTCCGAATGTAAATAAAGTCATAAATTATTTATAAAAAAAAATACGAAACTGTGTCACATCCAACACAAACAAGATTTATTGCTTTTTGGAACACTAACTGACCAAAATGCGTTTAAAGTGTAAACGCGAAGCGGACAGTGGGAGAAAGAAAGTTGTTTACATTTTAAAAATAAGTATGGTATAATATTTAAGGGGAATTGTTTTGTACTTTTAATTATATAACTTATGAGCAAAGTTCGCAACTATTATAGATTTTATACTTAAAGATAATATTGACATAAACATTGAATTCGTAATGGTCCTGCAAGTTAACTTTTTTATTTGATAAAGCACAATGTAAAATTATGTGAGCCATTAATATCTCTATTTTGTTATCATAAATGTAATGTAGCAATTTAAGTGGTGTCATCCTAGACAGCTGTAGTTACGTTGTCATAAAAAAAACGTAAAAGCTGTTAATGCCTCAAACTCTTCATACGATTGCTGTAAAATATGTCAATCATGTTATAGAGCTACCGAAGGACAAGTGTGTTGTCACTTTGAAATGGCAGGGGGAAGCAAAGGGTGGAGAGCGACCTCGCGCCGAGCCCGAGACAGTTGTCAAAGACGTGAGTGCCCTTTTAACGTTTTGTTTTAAACAAAAGTAGTATTTCATGTTAAAGGGTCATGAACATAGTAATATTATTTTTCAAATTCAACGATTCCAATAGAATAATGATTATTTTGTTATGGAATCTGAAATTTATAAACTAAATATTTGATGTGTATTCAGCAATAATAATTTACCTATTAACAGAGTGTGTAATGTGTTGTTTATAATTGACTTTAACAGATATCTGATAAATAATGTTTTAAATATATTTATTTCAAACAAAGTCAATAGGAATTACTCTAAAATTTCTAAATAAATTTCTAGAATATAGAAATTTTAGAGTAATTGCTATTGACTTTATCTAAACAGATATAAAACAATCAGCTTATATGTTATTTTGGTGGTCGTGATGAAATAGACCATTTTTAGAAATGAAAAGTACTCGAGTCTTTTCAAATCTCAAACCACTCGTTTATCAGTGAAATTGATAAAAATGAATACTTTGGTAATCTTAATGTGCATAATTTTCGTCTGATTATAATAAGTAAGTATATAGTGTATCAGTAAATTTTATCAACCTTTAAAAACACCTTTAATTATTTCTCTTTTCGAAATATACTAGTTGGACAGCATGTGGTGGGACGGTCCGTGCCGCTCGTGTCATTGTGATCTGGTTGCCGGTTCGCCGAGCGCGTCCTGCTCGCACACTGAGTGCCCAGCCATAGTATCTACCGACGATGTGGTGATGGAACCAGAACCGGTGCCATTTGTCTGCTGCCCGAGAGCAGTGCCCGTCGCCTGCCGGCAAGGAGATAACATTTACAAGGTATGAGTTAATTTATGTAGTATTTATGTTTATTATTTCAGCTTCTTACAGTATTTCAATATTTATGTATATTTAAACTTCTTAACATGGTCTGTATCAAATTTATAGAAGTATCATAAATGCCTATACTTAAATAATTTAATATTTATTTGTAGATTGCTTAAATAAGCTGAGATTAATTAAGTTGAAACAAACGACCATCACAACCAACATATCTTAAAGATATACTTAAAAGATAACTTTACAGATCTGTTGCTTTATGTCATTGCTAAATATTAGTGCACATCCATATTTTTGGTTATTTTAACCAATATGACAGATTGTGAGTCTTTTGCTCTTTACACATTTCACACAATCACATATGTACTTTTCAACTACCCTCGATATGTGGGTATATCACGGTGTTTACTTTCGCCATCAGCCAATTCGTTAAATGGTATACTTAAGTTTAGAAAAACTCATTGATGATTGCTCAGATTTAAACCCGAGACCTTCGGATGGATAGTCAAGCGTCCTACCACTGACCTATCCATTGCTAAAAAAAATAATTTTAAATAAAACATATGTTTCTATCAAATTTAAAGAACTCAACAGATATATAAAAATACACAAAATATAGCCACTTATGAGTTCGTAAATATTCTTGTTTGTAATTTATATAACCTTTATCTAGGTTGGGGAAAACTGGACCTCACCGAACAATCCATGTGAAAGCTATAAATGTACCGAAGTTGGAGACGGCAAACTGGAAAAGCAAAGGACTATACAAGGATGTGAAACCGACTGCCAACCGGTAAACTTATATTCCTTTGTATATGTCTTAAGGATATAAATAACAAGAGAAAAAAATCTACATGATCTTATTGCCTTATGAATCCTTTAGAAAAAATTAATTATGTATCAACAAAGCGACAGATCGCCATAACATTTTGTATAGAGGTAATAGATGGGCTGAAGAGTGACAAGTACAACTTTTGTGGAATATTAGTTATAACTGTCACTCTAATTGGTGAATCAATCTGAATAAAATTAAAATTTCGGATTGATACAGCATTGAAATTATTCTCAAGATGCTTTTTGTCTTGTCCAAATTATGGTAACATTCAAAGTAAACTCAAATTGAATAGTATTCCACATGGATGAAACCACGCATCGTCTTATAGATATAATGAATAAACATCAAAAACAGGATCAGAATCGGAATCGAAAGCAGGTCAGGGATCAGAATTGAGATTGGGGGTGAAATTGGAATTAGGATGAAGATTGAGATTGGAATTAAAGAGGTTGGAATAAAAATAAATGAAAACAGACAATGAAAATAAATCGAAAAAAACCGGGATTAGGATCATATTTTAATATATAATAGGTGGAGTTCATTTTATGTCCATGTGGGCGGAAGCCGGTTTTGAATAAACATGTATTATAAAAGAATAATTTAGTAATCCTTGTATTGACGTGTCATAGGACTCCGTTATCGATCATTTGCTAATATAGAGGATTCTAAAGATATAAAAAGTATTATAAAGGAAAAAGTATGTGTTATATTCATTTCAATTAAAAAAGGGATATAAAAATAAGATATTTACAAAATCGCTATCCAACCAAACCATTCAGGGATGGAAATACACACCGGCCGACAAGGATAACGACGTGTGCTGTGGTAAATGCAAACCCTTCGCGTGTGTCGTCGACGGAGCGGAAAAACCAATTGGCACAAAGTGGACTTCGGAAGACCACTGCACCAATTACACCTGCGTCGACGTGCAGGGCGCGGTACGTGTTTTGGTTATTTTTAAATGTGTTTGATGATCAAATAAAAAAGGTAAATTTCTTTCACAAGTGCTTTTCAAAATAAAATCGATTTGTCTTTTTATGTCACAAAATTATTTATGTCATGGATTGTCTTTCTACTATTACATTATTATTCTTACTGATTAGTAATATAAGTTTTTTGCCTGTATCACCTTCCAGTGAAATTAAATAATTGCGAATGTCTTATAAAACTTGTATAAAATTCATATAATGTTCCATTGCGAGGCAATTTTCTTTTAATGATTTTATTTTTTGTGTATATTATGTATATATTATAGATTTTAATGTATCTCTCATTTGTATCATACACCATTAATCTTTGCTATTAACCTCAGCTGCAAGTACAAACAACAAATGAAAGTTGCCCTGAGCCATCAACTGCGTTGCGCAAACAGTTCGTGTTGAAGGAAGAAAAGATGGCGGGCAAGTGCTGCAAAGTATTTAAACCAGTGGCCTGTAGGGATGGCAATGCTATTTACCAGGTTTGTATCAAATATATCTTAATTTCGTTAGTAATAGAATTACACTTCAAATACGTTATTATGGCATTCTTTTGGTATTAACATTAACACCCATTCCGATTGCTAATTCATTTTTCGGTTTTGTTCAAAAATACATGATAGATAGTCAATAAAACTAGCACAACATTTGAAAATTACATTAAACAGCCTGATAGTCTAGCAGTTCAGTCCCACGGGTTTTTTTCGTTAATATATTCAGATACGGCATAATAGCTCTTAACAAATAATTTTAAATAATGAAAGTTTTAAATTTATGTAATGGCAAATTTTGAATTTCAATTGGGATCTTTTTACAAAAGTGCACACATTGCCCTTTAGTTGGTTTGTTAACTTTATTGAGTTTGGTTTTATCAGCCCAAAGTTCATTCTTATGTCTAATCTTAATATTATGAATGTCGCTCATTTTTTGGAACGATTTTATATTTCTTTTTATATATGCCAATATTCGTATATGTATTGTGTCGGTACAATTAAGATATTAATTTCTTTAAATTTTTCTCTGAGAGTTGCTATTGGTCTCAAGTTATAAATGGCATGAATAGCTCGCTTTTGCAGCACAAAAATTGTGTTTATATTGGCTGCATGACCCTATAATAAAATTCCATAAGCCATGAAACTATGAAGGAACTAAAATAAACTAATCTTGCGGTGCTTTCATTCGTAAGCCACCGAATTCTTTTGACTGCGTATGCTGCAGAACTAAGCTTTTTCGCCAATTTCGTTATATGGAAATTACACTGTAACTTAGTATCTAAAGTCAGACTAAGAAATAGGGTCGTATCCACAATATCCTGTATCTGGTCCCTGAGTACTACGTTTGTGTCAACCAATTTAGTATTAGACAACGAATATTTAATTATTTTTGTTTTCTTTTCATTGAGCAAAAGATTGTTAATTGTAAACCACTCGATTACTTTTGAGATAGTTAGTACTATTTACTTCGTCAATAATGGTTGTTTATTAAATATCATCAGCAAACAGTACAATCCCATGTTCGTCCTTATTACAAGGTGAGACAGGTCATTAATATAAACTATAAATAGAAATGATCCAAGAACTGAATCCTGTGGGACACCCATACTGTCTGCGGATACCGAAGACCTTTCACAATTAATATCAACCTTCTGAATTCTACCACTCAAATATGACTCCAGAAGTACAAGTGAGAGGCCCTGACGCCGTGGTGACGTAGTTTCCTGATTAAGGTATCACGATGAACGCAATCAAATGCCTTGAATAAATCATAGAAAATACCAATTTCGCTCAGTGACTCCTCCCACTCACGAAAAATCTGCTCAATGAACTCAACACAGGCTTCGGTTGATGAGCGACCCTTTGTAAATCCAAACTGTTTAACGTTCATCAAATTATTATTATAAAAATGCCGCGATAGTTGATTCACGATCAGTTTTTCGAAAATTTTACTTAGTGTCGGTAGTATTGATATCGGTCTAAGGTTCGAATGGTCGGATATACTACCGGATTTAAATATTGGAATTATTTTACTTTGCTTCATCAGATTTGGAAACACACAACCATTAATACAAACATTAAAAATCGATACGAAACATGGAGAAAAGCAGTCTATTATTGAATCAGTTATTTTCAGCTATCAATATCGGCAGTCTTTTTCCTTTTTATAAATTTAAAGGCTTTAAAAATATCATTATAATTGACATGTGCAAATTCAAATGCAACGCCATAATCATCGATGTTACGTTTTAATAGAGATTCAGCAAGAGTGGGCGATGATTTTAAAAATTGTGTAGTTACAAATGGAATATTTGTAAAAAAATTTCAAAACCAAAAGCTATGTCTATATCTTTGTTTAAAATTTTATCGGCTACTTTTATTAGAAATTCTGAATGACGCTGTGTATGTTTTCCCACTTTCTCTATTGATTATATTCCAACTAGTTTTAATCATATTTGTACTTTTTTTTTTAATTTATTACAGAAAAATATTGATTTTGCTGCTTTAAAATAATTTCTTACATAATTTATAAACTTATAATCAATTGCAATTCGATATTAGAATCGGAAGTTCTATATATAGGTACTTAAACAATTTTACCATCTTCGGTATTGACATAGAATAGTAATGAAATAAACAACCGCCCACATTTTTTATATATTGTACATAATGATAACAGGAGGGACAAGTGTGGCCCACGGACGATCCATGCAAGAACTTAACGTGCGCACGCGACGACTCCGGCCAGCTAGCCATCGTGGAAACCGTGGAGCGATGCGAAATGCACTGTCAACTGGGTTGGGAGTATAAACCCACCGCCTCCAAAGACAAATGCTGCGGCCGTTGCGAACAAGTCGCGTGCGTTTCTGATGGAGAACTCAAACCGATTGGTACATTACTTTATATGAATCCATATAAATAAAAACATAATAAAATTTAATGTCTGTCTGTTTGTCCGGGCTAATTGCAGAAAATACTGAATGAATGATAATTAAATTTTACATAGAGGTGGATGATCGCCTGAAACATGACGTGGAATATGTTTTAATGTAAAAAAAATATATATTATACCAAAAAATAGTAATAATTTCTAGTACAAAACCAAGATCGCCATTGATGCATTTTTCTAGTGTTAATACAACTTCTTGGTACTTAGCTGAAGTCTTGTAAGTTATTTTATAATATTTTACATGTTCATAACTTTCAATGTTAATTCTTAGTATTGATAGTGTATTATCTTTATATTGAAATTACTTACAACATTCATATTGCTATCTCCGATTTACAGACAGTAAATGGACTTCAAAAGACAACTGTACTACATTTGAATGCGTGAACGGAACCGATTCACTGCTTATCCTCTCGAGCCAAGAGCCCTGCCCGGACATCAGCGGGTGCGCTGCCGAAGATCGCTACACAGAAGGCTGTTGCGAACGCTGCAGAATGAAACCAGACAATCAGAAGGTTTGCGCAGCTGAGCCCATCCCGAGCAAGGAGTCAATAGGATTTGTTAGAGTTCATATCGGATCTCACGGCATTTGCACCAATAAACACCCATTGAAGGGTTTCAAAGAGTGTGTTGGCAGGTGTGATTCTAAGACCGTCTACAATTCGCGTAAGTAAATATAAGATTTTATCCGTTTTACGTATTAATAGTTAAAAGCATAATCCAATAGAACATGGTGTCTGTATGTATAAAAAATGAAAATGAGACGATAAGAGAAAGGCTGTGTAAGAGAAAACAACTATTTTTAAATTTTTTGCCGTCTGTTCGCACATGTCTCTGAAATTATCAAATGGTATTTAATACGGTTTTGACGGGTAGGTAATAAATAGACCTTGGCTTTGAGAAGAATATATACTTTATTTCACATAAATAGGATATCAAAAAAAAGTAGTGCTCATTTTTAATGTAGCCGAAAAGTTACAAGGCAAATAATTGCAATGGTGGAAACATTATAAACGTCACTATACCAAATAACAACGGTCAAAAGGAAAAAAATAACAAAAACCTACATTCGACTTTCTGATCACTACGCGCTTGACTTATTGAAAAATATACACAGCCTGGGCTGTAGAAGGGTAGAGCAGAGAAAGGAAGTGGACTGGTGAATTTGGTTTGAGTTACTTATGTGACAATGTGACAGATCGAATCCTACCTGAACGAAACTAGGCAAAAAGCTAGTTAACGTTATAATTATTCAAAGTTAGTATAGTATTATAGTATAGATTTAAATGTTTCAAACAGCCTAACAATTAGTCTTATGAAGTCATAACCATAATGTCATGTTTAAATATAATAACTGTAGTTTTCAACATTTGTTGTCTGTAGTTTTATATGATACATATACTAGATATATTGCAGGTCACAGCACTGTAGTCTGTAGCTTTAAATGCTTATTTACTTATACAAAATGTACAAGAATTAGCAGCGAATGATGTGATGCGCAGATTCAACACTCCTTGACCTTTCTTCTTCTCCCCCGCGTTTCAATTTTTCGCCATTGCGACACTTTCGTGATTAAGTTCACAGCGGCAAAGTTTTGTGCGTTGTAGTGTATAATTGACTCATTACGTTATTATATAGATTAAATATAATATATGCTACTTGTTACCATCTTACAGTTAGAACATGTGATCCCATCGCTGTAGAAATTTTGGGAGTTTAGGCATAAAATAATTCGCGACTTGTAGTTTTTGGCAAGGTTCTTTACACTTTACCTACCTAAAGACTCCTTCGACTGACTGAAACGAGGGTTAATCCGTAGTGGTAAGATCGGAATTGTAAACCAATATTAAAATCCATCAGTTACAATCAATAAAATCAAAGAGAAATTACATCATATAGTCTGTCGTGTGCCCAAAGATTTCAGATAGTTATGAAGTGTTAAATGGCTTACCAGTTTTGGCATTGATTCGGTTGTTGACGCTTCGATGGTGGCCACCTACCGTAATTGAAAATTCATACAATAAGAAGAAAAGTTTTCACAAGTACGTTGACAAAAGTTCCAAGTCTTTTAAATTGTTATAGAGATTACGATACTCATTCAAAACATTGTCTATAATCTCGCAAACCACGCGCTTAATACTGTTGGACCATTATCAGTACCGGTTTTTTTTAGGTCGCTCGCAATTAGATTTCAAAACAATTATAGTTGTTATCAAATTTAGTTCTGTACAGTTCCACGAAAGTTGCGAATACTTTAATTTTTCGGACACATTAAACAATGTCACTAGTCTTTTTCTATAATATTTTATATGAAATGTCAGTTTCAGAAATTATTGCTGTAAATGTATTTAGAAAAAAAGTTAAAATCAAATTCCTTTCACTTTGCAATACATTTAATCATTTTCTCAAAAAATAACGTTCACAGGTATATTTTTTGCAATAAATTTACTTAATAATTTGCATAATTGCAAAAAGTCTGTAATTACGATATGGATACAATAAAAACTCTGCTTTACAAATCTTTAACATGCATATACATTTTCACACAGAGACACACTTTTGTTGTCTACACGCTAACGACATGAACGCCATTAATATGATACTAAACCACCGAGACTTGTCCTTTGGGTCGCAGGTGATGTTAGCAGTCTGTCTGAGCCGCCTGCGGTGAATTATTGCGTTATTTATTGTGCAAGTTAGTTCCTAAAAACACTAATAGATGGCGTGACGCGCGTAAAGAAAAATAAAAATAATAATTTGATAGCAACGTTTTTTACAAGTTATATTTATTTACCATTGAGGGACATGTATATTCGGGATCACGTGTAAAAAGCTTTTTCCGATCTACCAGACGCATGCGCCTGATACCAATGACATACAAAATATTTTTTTCACGACTTATTTTTTTTATTCAAGAATATACTAGAAACCTAATAAATGTTTTAATATTGTCTTCATATTAGCTAATTAATAAGCACAACATCCAAAACAGTACTTTCATAAAACTGGGATTCGAACTTCATTATTTCCAACCAAAGAAATTTAACTTTTTAAATTCAAAGCTATTTAAAGAAATTAAACTCTTCTGGGATACCTAAATCATACCCATTGCTTTATTTTTCATTCTATTTTGCCCAGTGACCGGAAGCCACGATTCGGATTGCAAGTGCTGCCAGGTGACCAAAAATGAGCCAATTGTTTTATTGTTGAACTGCGCGGATGGCACCCAGCAGCAACATCAAGTCGCCTCGGCGCTGGAATGCAGCTGCAACGCTTGCCAGGGATCCGCTTCCGGTATACACCCTACCAAAACAGGACCCACTAAGACAAGTAATGATAGACACACAATTCCTGAATTCCTCTTTGATAATACATAATAATTTTACTGTCCTTTTCACATTGATATTATTGTAGATTATTTTTTCAATGAGGTAAAATAAAGTCCAGTCCTATTATTTATATAGACATAGGAAAGTGTTATAATAGCATTTTTTCACAGGTCCAAGTAAAGGAGGGTACCATCACACGGCCTACGATGCGCCCGCTATCGATGCAAGGTTCAAAGAAAATCCAAGTCCCTTTTAAATTATTAATTACCAATGTTTTAAATGAAAGTTGAATTGACAACTATAAAATGTACATATCCCTTACTTAAAAGTAGTTATGGATTCAGTTCATATTTTTTCTTATCTTTTAATCATCGAAAAATATCTATTATTTTGTCATGTAAAAGATAAAATGTAATAAAAATTATATATGTACCTTATTTCTTAATTTTTTTATTTATGTTTCATTGTTCTATTACACAATAAAATACAAAACTTAAGGGATATAAGAAATAACTTACAAAATTATGTTTGGACAGTTTTATTTGGCTTTTGCTGTCAAGATAAAAAACATACACAATTTCATTATCACAAATGCTACAACATATTTCCATGAAAATAATTCAAAATATATAAACACCACTTTCAAGGATCGCCTTCACTAAGCGTCGAAGCAGGCCCGTTGTCTGTTTGGGCCTCTCCATTTGCTTCTTGTTCTTCCTTTTGCTTTTGTTTCTTAACAAGGTCAGACAAGTACTTACATCGCAACATGCATTCCTCCTATAATAGACAACCAAAAAAACTATGGATTAAGAGATTATTATTAAAATTATTATTGTACTCAAACAATAAGTTACAAAATGGTAAAATTAGCTGTTTAATTTTATATGAAATAAAATTAAATAGCTAAATTTTATCCACATATTTTTTTAGTATACTGTGGGTTGAAAATATTTTTTAATGTACATTCAGTATTAATGCATTTAAATAATTCTATTTAAGGTAGATTCAATTATGATAAAGTTAAACTATCTCCAGAGAAAATCTTACTAAACAAAACCTGTATGGTTTGTTCATTAAGATAGCACGGAGGGCATGCACTGAGGGCATACACGGCCATGCCAACTTGGTAGTACTCAAGTTACTGTTTGATCCACTCATTTTTCCTGGAATGAAAGTCGCTTACTTTATTCCTCACAATTTAAAACCTCTTTTAAATTGTGAGGAATAATTCACAATTTAAAAAATCTTTTCAACATCCTCATTGTTTTTTAAATTGAGTTATTGTGGAAATAAAATTATAAGCCTAGGAAAATTTTCATATTGGGGATGAAGAAAGAGGAAGAAGCCAAAAACTCGATTGCGGCGACGTGGCTGCCGTCCGCCGTGCCTAATCATCCGGAGGAGCAAAACGCTCACAGAGAAATCCGCTTCGACACCCTGAATGTACCAAAAAAGTAAGACGACATTATATGAATGGCATTGTAAATTGATGAAAGACAGGTGGCTTAATGTTCTATCAAGGAAAGATTAGTTGTGGGGAATTGTCATAATGGATACTTCGGTATTTATTAATCTGATGTTGACCAATTCAAACAAGAATGCTCCCCAAGTCAAGCATGCGTAAAGAAGTTTTACTTCAAAAATAGTAAATGCGAATAAGGAAGCAAAGGTCAATTACAGAACACAACGATGAGCTGGCAGTTTGAAAGATAAACTAAAAGACAATGAAGTGCATGCCAGGTAGTAATCGCCATATGTAATTGACAAGAAAATTGACGTTGATAGTTTACTTTAATTCAAATAATAGCTACTGCCAAATTTGTATGATAAAACAATAATGTCATTCTTGAAATGAAATAGTGCTCTAAAGATGAATAAATGAACATAACAGATCTTTGAGTAGCACTACAAATTGAAATGCATAATAATTTTATACCTTAGTTTTCCCTGGTACATTACTCGCAATCTTCTCCCAGCGATCACCAGCGCCGCCCTTAGGGTGGCGCGCCAATGCCGCCTCCAAAGCTTTCTGCTGTGCTTGTGTCCAATTGCCACCAGTGCCAGTAGACCCCGTCTCTTCGTTTTTACGAGTCTTTACCTATAATTTGGCAATAAGATTCTATTTCTTAGAATTAACATTGCATTTTTAATTATAATAAGAAATAAGCATTTTTTGCTCATACAGAACATCATGATACCCACAAGTTAAGTAATGTATTAGAGTATGTTAAAATTTTTAGTGTTCTGTTATAAAGTTCAAGTATATCTTTGTAATCCAAGTAAACTTATGTTTTTATAAAGTTAGTCCAATTAGTTATATCAATGTTTAAGGCTTCACATTTGATAAGGCATTTGGAGTAGCTCAGGATTTATGTAATCTTCATGTGTTGTGGTCTCTACATAAGACAGCACTGCTTTCTTTCTTACTTTGATATTACTTCAGCAGAATATTCATCCATTAGACTATGAATAGCTATTTACCTTTTTAGGGACTTCAACAGCTGGGGGTTCATTTGACTCCTGTCCCGGTATCCTATAACAGTTTTCCTTCAATTTTGCAGCCATATGTGTCACCTGAGAAAAAGAAGACAATAAATATAATAAAGTGTGTATCCATTTACGTGCTCAAACACAATTTAATTAGTCTCAAATTAGAATTTTTTTTCTGTCCAATGAGCATTAACTCATATCCGATGTATGACCCAAATTTGGGAATAAGCTGATCAAGAAGATATATGATCAAAAAGAAATATGAAGTGTGTTTATACAATATACATTTCAATAGTACATATGGAGCTCCAGCCTGCACCTTGTACATAACTTAAATTACATAACATAATGTTAATGTCAAGTTTATGTTACATACAATATTGTTATTGTACATAATATAAATTTACATTAAAAACACAATAATTTATGGTGTTTTGACTATCACTTTGCTATATTTTAGGTTAGTTTTTTTTGTACAAGGCAATTGAACAGATAATTATGGGCAATACTGAATTTAAAAATAAATGTGGTATCAATGACAATAAATATTCACGGACGCGCATGTTCAGCTGACAAAGAATAGTCATACAAGTGAAAAAGAAATTAGCAGTGATTTTTTTTCTTTGTATGACTGCATCCCTTTCAAGAAAATAGGATATATATTTAGTGTTCTGTGTTTAGAAGTACTTGTATATTTTTAACTTCTAAACTAATCTGGCGTAATAAGGTTTTGCCATTATTATTTCGTTGGTATATGGTATATTTCATTAGCGATTAATAATGCTTTTGTACAAAAAAAATACTTCAAAAATTGCAATTTCATTATTTTTCCAATGATCTATAGATTTTTATTTCATTTTATAAGATATGTACAAAGTGCAGGCTGGATATGAAATATCTTCTTTTACAAATGCATCTACGTATGAATCAAAGCCAGAACGTTTCGTGACTAAAGCCAATGTTTATTCACTATGCTAAGAGATTTTCACACATTATTTGTGTGAAATTTTGTTACCAAAATCCAAATAAATAGCAATTAAACTGATAATAATAATAAAATTTTGTTATATTTAATATTTTTTAATAGTAATGATAAATTAATTGAAAAGACATGTTTTAGAAAATTATTTCAAGAGAAGCATTTGTTTATACAGATTTTTCTTTTTGGATTCTTCAAGCAATGATTTTTTTATGAAATTTTTTGGCCCCCCACAAAATGACTCCGTTATTTTATAATTTTAATTTTCAGTATTCATTAATTCTATGGTAAGTCCTACAAAATGAAAACAACGAAATAGGTATTAGTAAAATCATTTATACCTCAGGCACTGAGCGACTCATGATTTCAGCGATTTTCTCCCAACGGTCAGAGGCGCCGCCCGGGTACTTGTTGACCAGCCGTATCAGCTCCATCAGGTCGTCGTCCGTCCACAGCCCGCCTGATATCACCGGCGGCGGCGACTGAGACAAAAAAGATTAAATAAAACAAGAGAATGATGATGCAAAAAGAGTTATCTGTTTTTCCACTCCAAAGACAAGGAAATTATTTCTTCCGACATTTTCTACTAACTCTCTAAGATAATTTTCGGACGAAATCGGACGAGTCGTGTACAGACTGGATTTGTACTCTCATTTGCAAACATATCTTTAAATGACCTTCTATCAGGTTGGACCAAAAAATATAAAAAAAGAAAGAAAAAAAATTGTAAACTATACTTTAAGATTTGACAAATTGTCCATACATTATCTGTCAAATCTTATGTTTAATTTAGCAATTAGCGTTTATCTTTAGATATAATTCACCATCAATATGAAAGCCATTCACTGTATAACTATATAGTAATATTAATTTGGTTCAAGAAAACATCAATGTTCATTCAATCGGATAAATGTTTGGTATACAAATTACTCTAAGATTTGATTTGCATTGAGAAACCAACCGGTTTGACTTTCACAGCTGAAGCATCATTATCTCCAGATGCGGGCTCGTCAGCCGGGTCCAACAAGCAGTCCCGTTCGGGCGGCACGAAACGCCGGCGCCGCACTCCGCGGTTGGCCTTAGCCTCGGCGGCCGCCGCCGCTTCTTTCTCAACCCTAATTCGTTCCTCTTCCTCCCTGAAAAATATTACCATTTGGTTTATAATATTGAAATATGTTTATTCACTAGGACTCTACAGATGTCTCACTGTGTTTAATACATTAAAAGATAAAGATAAACATGCACAGGACACTAGAATGTAAAATAAGGTAACTTCTCTAGTATATGCAAAAAATTGTTGTTGGGTCGACAATCACCAGTAATTATGAAAACATGTAGCTTAAGTAGTTTATGTTAAATTACTCATGTCGCCAAACACAATTTCTATAAGAGGAAGGACAATTGCCATTGGAACCTTTAATGTGTTGTATATGATTTCAAAAAGTAATTTCTCTAAACTGAGAAAAGGGTCGCTATATACTTATGTGTTAAGATTTATCTGCGGATTTGGCAAAGGGAAATCTACTTAATGAAAAGCCCAGACCAGGATCAAGGAACAGCTAAAATTTTACAATATGAGTGCATTATGGGACTTAATTTAAGTCACTAGACCATATGCAATAACTGATAACAGAAACAAAAATATCTTGTTGTCAAAGGTTCATAGTAAACCTCACTCAAATCATGCGTCATCTCCAAAAGTAGAGTCAAGAAGCAGTGACTCATGTCCAATTTAACTATCAAGTCTTGACTCTCAAAGTGATGATTGTACTGTCAATGTGTTCAAGCATCATAAACTGCTAATAACTTATTGTGGTACATAACACTTTAAGTAAACAATATGAAATTTATCATTACATTATACAGCTGAGTACACAAACGTCACACACCTATGTAGCTCACAGATATTTCATTTAATTTCAAACTTTAAGTAATTAATGTATGAGTTAATATCAATTAAAACTGTTGTAGCATCCAATTTTGGATGATCAGGCACTACTTATCTCAATATTTGTGTTGTATCAATAATACAAATTCGGAAAAAATAATTTAATAGAATATATTGCAAGAGATATATACATTATGAAAAGTGATGATGTTCGAACTATGTCCTTGAATTTCTTTTTATGGTCCCATAGTAAAGAAGGAATTCCTATAGTTTCGCCCTGCCATCTGTCCGTGGCTTAGCTCACAGGTTCTTATTCAAATTCAAATATATATTTATTTCATAGGTCAAGAATGACACTTGAAATATGTCACATTATATCAATATGTATTCGGAAGGCAGTTATCCCTCAAGAAGAACAAGCAAGAAAGTTGAGGGTAGCTCTTTTCGACTTTAAATACATTATATTATACAATCAAACATATATAAATTTTTGATACAAAGAAACAAACGTGACAGAAATCGAGCTAGTTATGTCCATGAATATTTATCCTCTAAATATTCATAAATTTTATAATATCCTTTTTTAACAAGCAATTACTTAGTAATTATTTTAAATTGGTTTAAGGGTAGATTTTGTATATTTTCAGGTACCTTATTGAACAAGTCCAAACAGAACCCCCTAAATCATTTCATGTCTTTATTTAGATGACTCATAAGCAAACAGAGCTTATTTTTATTTTTTGTATTAATTTTATGTCTGTCACTATTTTTCTTAAAAAGTTCTATATTTTTTTTTCACGTATTAAGTTTTCGTATATAAATTGAGATGGCAGATTTAAAATCCCAATTTCCTTACACTTTGTTTTAAGAGATACTCTAGGTCCCAGACTGTAAATATCCTGAACTACCCGTTTTTGCAGCATGAAAATTCTATCAATATCTGCAGAAAAATGTCATGTGACATTAAGCTGTGAAAACAGCCAAAATAAACCAATCTCACGGTTTGGATATCTGATAATTTTTTTACCTTTTTAACTACATATCCAGCAGAACTAAGTCTTTTCACCAACATACTGATATGCAGACCCCATTGAATCCTGTTATCCAGAGTAACTCCCAGGAATACAGTAACATGACCAAATTCTAATTTCTCATTAAGCAATAAAATGGTGTCACATCTATGAAGTGAAAATTTCGTATATTTTGTTTTCTTCGTATTGAAAAGGAGATTATTCACAGTAAACCAGTTTTCCGTATTCGAGATAGCAATATTCACATTGTCATAGGTGCTTTGTTGGTCTTTTGACTTTAAATAACAATGAAGCATCATCTGCGAACAATACTATCTCATAATTTATATTAATAACTTACTCAGTACCCCCAAAAATACTGCGTAAGTCATTAATATAAGCTAAAAACAGAAATGGACGAAGGACTGATCCTTGTGGTACTCCCATGCGGACCACAGATCCTGATGATCTTGTCCCATTAATATCAACCCTCAGAACTCTGTATACTCAAATAAGATTCCAGGAGATCAATTGTCAGGCCATAACCCCATAATGACATAGCTTCCCAATCAGAATTTGATGATTTACACAATCAAATGCATTAGAAAAAACTATTATGTAGGATGGGAACACATATTAATCATATTAAGACAGTGACAAATAAAATCTTGAAAAAATTGATTTAGGGTTTCAGCCTTTACACATATGGTATGGATGATTTTTTTTCACGTCTATCCCATGATGTAGCGTCAGTGGTCATTCAAAAATATTTAAAACCATTTTTTGATTCAGGAATCCATTTGTAAAAACATTTAGCTTTAAAGTGCTAATTTTGATAAAGTCAAGTATCCCCACCGCTAAATGGTTATTTTCAGATATGTGAAAAAATTCACTGTAGTAGTATATATAAGAAAGTTAAAGGAAAACTATCACAGCTAAGTATGCTTTAACATTTACAAATAATAGTCAACCAATCTATAAAATATACTTGAAGGAGTGAAAAGCAAAATTTTGTACAATTTCCATTGAACATTACATTGTCAGCCATTAAACTGTAAACTCAATTAATGTGTTCACAGTATCATACAAAGAGCGCATTTCTAAGTCTGTATATTGCATCAGGCAACTGTGGAGTCCCATACAGCATGTGGCCCAACATGAATTTAGCCAGTTTTTTAATACTGTTTACTTTGAATCAATGCATTATGAAACAAAATATAATGTCCTGTTAACACTACACCGTTGTAGAGACAGTGAAATATGTATGTCAGTTTATTTTAAATAATCAACTGAGGATAGACTGCTTGACCAATTAGAAATTAGAAATATTAGATTGAGAAAAAAATCTTCTCATGTTTTCAATAATTTTTTTTTCACTACATTCACTTACAAATATTCTATGTGCTGTTTTGATCAATAAATTGTTGCGTTTTGTAAATGTCATTACCTATAACATCAAATTGCTGTAGGAGTTTATGGGAGTATTGGCAAAAAAAATTGAAATTAGAATAATTAACAGTTTCATTGTTTTGGTAACAAAATTGAAAGTATAAAATAATTTTGGAGAGGCTGAAAAATAAAAATTCTGATTTGTAAAATCTGAAAGGGCAAGGTTATAGTTATAAGATTTTGTATAAATAAAAGTAATGACACTTTCAAACTCAAAATTTTAGTGTACACACTCTCTAGGACTACTACTGACTTAAGGAGCACCTAAGTAATTCGCTACCAGTATGTGATTTTAACTATCTGCTCTAATTATTAAAGATTGATAAGTTAAAAAGTCAGGTATTAAATTATACTCTATAATGTATAAATTACAAAATTTACCATTTCTTCTGTCTTATTTCTTGTTCCTTTTTCTCTTTGAGATGCCGCCTTAAAGCTATGATTGTGTATGGAATAGCGGTCAATGTGTACCAAATAGCCCTTGGTATTTGGAATGGAAGAGTATCTTTTATGCTGGGCTTTGGTAATTTTTCTATTACTTCCGCAAGGCCCGATTCGAAACCAATCTTTTTCTGTCTTTTGCCTTTAGTGTTCAACAATTGTTCCTGTAATTAAAAAAAATTAATAAGTGAATCATATTGTATTAACTGTTTCATTTTACAAATAAAATATTGCTTGAACTTGTTTAAAACATACTAATTAATACTAAACCTTTTAATATTGAAATATAACGTTGGTCATTAATGATTTATAAATATTATTATGAATCCCTTAACAAATTTAATTATTATCCCTTATTAAAAAGGGAAAATATATTATTATTACATTTTATTTTAAAAGAAATAAATCAATAAAATTTATAATATTCCCGCTATCTAATACAATTAAAATAATATAAAACAAAATCTATGTGCTAAATAAATATTCGCTAAGGCTTAGTATTTAAATAGCATATGATTGTAAAAATACTAACAGCAGTATATCTCTTCTCAAAATATGCTGCCCAACTAACAGCATATTGACAAAATGTGATAATGATAAATAATATAAAAGAGCCTTCAGCCAATCCCATTTTCCTCACATGACGATAATAATATACTGCAGATCTCCAATTGGGTAATCCATTCTTCAAGACATCATTGTATCTATTATATTCATTTCAGTCGGAGTAATAACATGGAATTAAAATAAATTTTATATTAAATACCATAAAGCAATAAAAACCAAGAAAACAAATTAGATATACAGAATGGTCAGGTACATATCTAGCTGTAAATTATTTCCAATTCTTTAACATTATGAATAAATACATGCAATATATTAAAGTTACTAAGTATGATGGACATTATATACTTTAAATCAGTCAGTGCCAAAATTAAATAAAAAAGCATTAATTTTGAAAATTTAAACAATTAAAACAAAGGTACTAATGATTTAATTTCAAATGATGTAATTATTTTATCTGCAATGTAATTTATCAACCAAAACTCTTATAATCAATATTAAAATGATAATTGAGCATTAATTCAACAATATTTTTAAACTCTCCACTCAAGAAAATTAATATAGTACATTACTTACTTCTCTCTTTTACCTGGATCTTTCAATATATTGTGAACAGATACTAAATTTCGGAACTGGACATCAGCGTCTGGAGAATCATTTTTATCTGGATGTAATTTTAAAGTTAGTTTCTTAAACGTTGATTTGATTTCTGATGGTGTTGCATCCTAAATAAAAATAAAAAAGGCAATAATTGAGCAATGATCCACGAAATCACCGAAACAACATATTTCTCTCAAGTTCTCAGACAAATATCAAAATATAAATGTTTTTACATATTATCAAGAAATCTTAGGAAACGATAATTATATACGCTATCTCAATTTTACCTGAGAGATACCCATTAATTCATAAAAATTTTGGTTAACTTCTTCGACAACATCAAACACTTCAAGATCATCATCGTCCCAAGCCTTCACAGAGTATATAAAAAAAATCATACACCATACTAATAATTTCATTTTCGTGTATAGGTCTACAATTACAAAATATTATTTTACAATTCGGATACCGAAACTATATTCTAAAATTGAATTTTACCAGAACTGCCACATCTGTCATTATTGTCATCAATATAAAGACGTGAATTCTAAGATGTAAAATAAATGTACACTATGGATGCAAGACCATTATATAAAACAGACAATTGTGTCGAATTACGAAAAAATGTATAACTGTATTCAATTAACATTAAGCGTAAAATAAAAAGTTACAAGAGATGTATTGAAACGGTAAAAAATTATGAGGTACGACGATAAGTGCTAAAATTTGAGTGCTATAACGTTGTTATACCTATGAGTTAGCAATAGCTTTATATAGACATGGGCTATTTTGTATCGCTGCGATACAAAAAAGATAAAAATGAAAATTAAGATGTACGAAAAACTTATAATAATTCTATAATGATGTTTAGTAACTTTTTAAGCACACTACATAAATATGAAAATATTGTCACTTTGCGCGATAGAATTGCTTTAAAAGGCGATAAAAACTATTTCAATGCTTATTTAAACACCGTGATGGAAGTTTTAAGATAGTGTTAAATATGTTTTTTTGGGCTAAATCTCCTTTACAAAATTTATCCGTTTTTATATTCATGAGGCACAAAACTGAATAATACTACACAGTTTATAACACTGACAAAAATGTAATAGATGGTGAGTGGAGATAATTTATGTATAATTGTATATTATTCTATGAAATTTGGAAATAATGTCATCGCGAAGAAATGTACATTGTGAATTTGTATATACATTATCATGGATTAATTAAGGGACCTATCACCTCTTATTTATTGGGCAAAGTGTGAATGTTCATATATAGAACGTCTTGTAAAAGAGACGTAACAACAATGTTAAGCATTAATTAAGATAAATAAAAAAGAACGATTTTGAATATAAATATTATTCGAAAAAGGTCCTAATAGTCCATCTGTAGGCAAAATTCTCATTTAATCTAAATAAGTTCTCTAATACATACTCACCATGAATATTTTATTGTACACGTATGTACAATATCTAGCGTAATGCACTATATATATTTTGTTTACGATGATATGTCATCATACACAAAATGAGTATATTTGTATCAATGCATTGATTACGTCTCTCATTATATCACATATAACATTTCCGCTCGCGCCTTTGCCCGCATAGATATAGAATGAAATCCTTCATTTATATGCTTCCACTATTCACATAAATATTTCGTCTCATATTTTCTCGTCATAATTCTGTTTCTTTAACAGTAACTTTATAGTTTAGAATATTACGACATTTTATCAGCAATTTTCGTCTATTTTCACCAGTGCACTTCCAATGCTTCCAAAAATTTCTATTCATTGCATATAAAATTCTAAGTCTAAATACATTTATGACAACATGTAATTAATGAGCTAGGGATACTGAAGGAATTAAAAATTAAAGTACCTAACACCACCTAAGGAAATAGAAAGGTATATTTAAAACTACAATAGCGACAGATATTTCAATTGTTCCATCTTAAGCGATATAAAAGAGTTTTGAAAATCGTTAAGAATCTAATATTTATAGAAGAGATTTCATTAGTACTTTCACAGATTTTAACATTGTTAATTTTTGTTTTAGTAGAATCTTTAGGGTTTTATTTGAATTTGCTATCGCCTTTCCAAAACTTTAGGATATTACCTCCTAAAGTAACCTGTGTTTTCAACAAGCTTTATAGTTGTTAGATTCGCTGGTAACTATAAGATAAGGTGCTTTAGCTGCTGCTTTACCTGCATTGTAACAACCTAAGTCGTTTATATCGTTCTTTACAAGCTTATATACAGCTACTCTACTATCTTTTTCTCTCTTAAGGTTATATAATAAAGTAGTTCGTAATGATATCAATGAGTTCGAAATAACTAAAAATCAATAGAAAAAACTTATATAAATCATCAATGTCAATAGATGGATCATAGAAGCATTAAAACTGGGAATCTCCAGCGGGAGATACTTTTAGTGAATTTTCTCTCGTTCCTATTAGTCTCATTCTCATTCTAACCGCATTCTAAGTAAGCAATCTTTGCATATAAAATATCGCATTTTTAAATCCTACAAAAACTACTCCCAAAAGAGAAGAAAACAATTTTCATTAACAACGCACTATTGTCGTTGATCTATAAAAAAGAGAAGATGAGTAGTCCCGCGGTCAAAAATTGCCGCAGTAAATGAGTCCTAAAACAATTAGTTTAGCACTCATTGTATTCACTGCACTGACCAAGCACTGACGTCAAATTGTGTCAAAATGTGCAAAAGTAATACGTAATATGAAATTAATGGTATTTCTTATTTTCCATAAGCAAAATTTAGTTTATTTATGACATATGTTCATTTATGTACCTATTATAATGAGTATTCGATAGAGTATTTAGTATTTCTTCATTTAAAGTAGCAATTTCTGAAGTTTCGTAAAAAAAAGGCAATTAATATTTTTAATATTCATTTTTTTACTAGTTATTTATTAACATACAATACAGAAAAAAAATTAAAAATTTCAAAAAATTAGCAGCTCATGAAGTGGGGAGTCGTAAAAAACGGCACGTGACCATATCCACAATTTCAACTCTCCTAGCAATCTGAAACAAAAAAAATATATTATTCTAGAATAATGTAGCAATATCTGGAATTTTCCTGCGACATTCTATGCCGAGACGACTTCCACCAGGCGTCGTCCATAGTGCATGTCACGCGCCGTCGGCACTCACATGTGCCGTCCGGCCGCACTCGGTGAAGTTATCAAAGTCGTCTGACTTGTCATCTGACTCGTCTCGACCGACTAAATAGCATAGCCGACCCAATTACTTCACTTTCAGGAGGAATTTTTAGTGGGTTTCAGTCCCACACTACCCACGCGTACGGGCGCGAGGGTGTGCAGGATAGACATTTTTACCTCCTCCGTCAAGAGGGAAAAAAAAAAAAATGTCTGGAACTACTGGAAAAAAAACAATTATTGTACTTCTTTTTTTGACTGTTTCGAATTTTCTAAAAATAGTAAAGATTGAAATTTGGGGATGGGAATAGTTCTAGACATAGACAAGTCTATAAAGAAGACTCTCTAAAAAAACACGTGTGGCACTCGGGGGACTGCCGCGGTAAAGCTATTGCATAGTATTTTTTATCAACTTATGCAATTATAATTATATACTTATTTTATTTATGCAGTATTTTTTTTCCTTTGTTTTTTTTCTTTGATATTAATTCAAGTTACACTTTTGTAGCGTGATGACCGATATGAAAACAATTTTTTTTTCTTTTATTAAATAAATGAGAAGTTAATATTGTTTAAAATATTTTTTCTTACAATACATGTAGGTTATTCAGGAATATTTATCATTGAATATT
The DNA here is from genome assembly GCA_005406025.1 of Eumeta japonica. Lineage (NCBI taxonomy): Eukaryota > Metazoa > Arthropoda > Insecta > Lepidoptera > Psychidae > Eumeta > Eumeta japonica. The sequence goes on from BGZK01001022.1 coordinate 45,991, forward strand.
ATATATTGATATATATAATTTAATAAATGCACTTTGTTTATTCATATTTAAAACACTTTATACACAAATTATACGAGTACAGATATTCACATAGATGATAAATACCTATACACCTATATACTTTCTCACAAACAGCTAATTACGTAATCGTCCGATTTTGGAGCAGCTCGTCTCGATTCGTGCGAGCTTCGTAGAGTCGTACCACGAAGTAAACACGAAGAGGAGGTGCCATAACGCCGAAACTCTAAGCAGGCATGAGTCACCAGATTGCGGGGCGAAGAGGGGAATTACGCATGCGCAGTAACGCCGATATAACCAATGCCACCTAGAGGCGAGTTGCTGAATTAAAGAGACAAGCGTGATATTTCAAAAAAGTCATTAAAAGTTCTGCTATTCATCGATAGATGGCAAAAGTAAAAAGTATCACCGTTGTGCCGTCTGAGTGGGGGGTGTTAGGTTATTTTCTTTACGGAATTTCTATTCGGTCTCCACGCTCAAGGCCCGCGATAGAAGCTATGCAATAGCTTAAAATTTCAAGTAAATCTGTTTAGTAGAGACTGAGAAATCGTGGGTATCGTTTTGAAAAAGACGGTTTCGAGAAAAACGCGTTTAAAGTTTCGTGTAAAGTTTTTCGCAGTCTAAGTCATAAAATGATATTTTAAACTTACTATTCAATCTGCCATTCCTGATTCATACATCGGACCTTCTTCAAAAAAACTATTTTCTGGGTTTCTTTCTTCATATCGAGCAGGTAGACGGAGTATCCCTAATGTCTTTTGTTCGATTAATTCCGGCCGAACCAGTTTGAATGCCGGGCCAGAAAAACACCTATATCTCCGAAAATAATTTGAATTTTGATAAATTCTCTTGTAGACATATTCTTGAATAATTAAACTTTGAAAATATATAAAAAAACAAAATCGATTTTTTTCAATTTCTAGACCAGAATACCCCCTTAACAATACAGACTACTAGAGTTGACTTTTTAATTTTTTGATTTATTGTTTTCTTTATCTTTATACAAATTTTAAAATTATCTCTAAAGGTAAAATCAGACAATAGATTAAACCTATTCCAAAAAAATATGATTATTATATTTGAATTTGTTTTTTAACAAATAATATATAAGTATTATGTTCAGCAAAATAAGTTGTTGTTTAATTGATTATTACTTTATTTTATGATAAAAAAAAGTTTTGAATTACTAAAATCGATACACCTTAGAAATTAGCAAGTTCTTTTATGAACATTTTCACCTATATTTTAAATACAAAGGTTCATATTTACTTTAATCTCATGTGATTACTACAGTAAGCTTTGTTATGCAAAAAAATATCCTATGATTCTTTTTATACATTCAACCAAAAAAACAAATATAATGATGCAAAATAAATTTAAACCACTGCACTGACGTCATGTATTAGAACAACACGTATAAAATGTAATAAAATAGGACTTATTGTCTTCCAATAATAAAATGGTTGTTAAATGTTCTATTTGCATTTAAAAATGAACATATGCAAATTACGTGATCCGTTCACGGGATGGATAGGGACGGCCGTGGGGTAGGGCGTGGGGGCTTAAGGCTTCGTTCTATATTCTACTTGTAGTGAAACGTATGTATCTGTTACAATATGTTTTTACATAAGTTTTTTCTCCTTCATTATATTAACTTTCTGTTAGCAGAAAAATGTATCGAATTAATATTCATGAATCACTACGTGAAAACTAGAAGGGGGTTCTGGGCATATACTACGGTTGGTCGCCGAGGGCAGACCGAAAAATCGTAGAATATAGGTCACATAGTATGGATATGTTCCCTTATGTTATGATCTTTCTGTGGAAACGTCAGGTGATAATTAATGTTCCTTTCTTTCTTTTTCTTTGACACTGCAAAATGGTATTCTAATATGTAAGACAGACGTACACTTTTCAGCCACGCACGTGTGCACGCACGAACGTACACGGGCACAAGCACACAAACACACGCACGCACGCACACACACTTCGGAAATAGGGTTGTGATATAAGGCGATCGACTCGTCATGCCTAGCTACCTAAGCGCTCTGCCGATCAGGCAGTGTAATAACACTTAAGGCGATTAAGGAATTCAGACAGCGCACGTAGAGCCGTTGTGAACAAACATAGTATCCGTTCATCCCCTCCTTTCCTCCCATTCCTCTTACGGTTCAATTATACTTTTTGTATTCGGCTTGATAGCAAAAAATATGTGCAACTCTCTCACATTTAAACTGAATTAGGGCTCGATTAGTAGAGTAGCGTAATGAGCACTTCACTAATCAGGGGCACGCTCACCCTTCATGTAAGACACTTAATATCGTATAGTGTAATGGGGTTTATAAAACCTAGGCTTAAGCCCGACCTATTATGGCGAGGGGGCTGATAACAACCATTGTCGCTAATAAAATAACAACGTCGTGTATTGACGGCTGAGCATACTCTCGAAGTAAAAAAGGAGTTGCTCTTTAGTGCCTTTTAGTTCAAAAGCAACGATCTTAACAATTGAATAATAGTAAAACAAAAATCTTACCATTAGGTTACCAATACTGTAGCGGATCAACTTTTATATCGTTAAATCAATTGCTATGCAAATTCATATGTAAATGAAGACGGACATTATTTTCGCGTTATCCATTTTGTTATAATTTGCCACTAGATCACGTCGCAATGCATCATTTACTGCATTTTTGAATCGATTTCCATGAAAATTTGAATATATACATACATATTTGGATACTTAGAATATTTACGTAAGCACATCGAGTTTGGGGTAGTTTGATTTGTCTTCACAAATACTCAGTCTCAAATTGTGTTCAGAGTCTTGATGATTAAGCCGAAAAGTGGTGACAGGCACTCTATAACCAAATGACGCAATCCAATCAAAATCGTTCAATCAGTAAACTGGCACCGACTTCGACTTTGCTGCAGGTTAAGCGCATACAGCCTTAAGCAGAATTAGATCATCGACAGGTGTGCAAATCGAAGAATTGGACTACTCTAAATTGCCTTCAATTAGACTTTGCATTGTTAATGCATTAAAAGCGAAATGGATCGAATACAAAATGTTAAAAATAATTAAATAGTTAGTACATTTCTTTGCTAAAAGTTTAATTGGAAACCGCAATATCAGATATAAATACAAAGATAAATAATTTCATAAATTCTTATAAATAAAATATAATTTTTATAATAATTACTACTTTAGTTAATTTTAAATCGTACAGTACAAAAAAAAATGGAATCGAGATTTTATATTGTTAAAAAGGAAATAAAAATTGAAAATTATATTTTAACCATTGGAAACAAGCTATTTTCTACATTTTGACCAAATTCATTCCATACCAGAATTGTGTATTTAGAAAACTTAAAATTTCACACTATTTATTAAGTGTTTGTGATAAGTATCACAATGACAAGTGTACAAGAGCGTGTTACCCCCCTTTTCCCCACATACGCATTAAGTACAGTATAAAGCACGAAACTCTGACGTTTTTAATTGCTTGCGAATATTGAAATGTGTAGGCTTAACACTCCCCGCGTTCCTGTTTTACGCCGTTGCGACGTTTTTGTGACTAACTTCACAGCGGCAGAGTTTCTTGGGTTGTACTCTACATTATCCTCCTGCCGTAGTTGCTTAATATACTTAATGTGTATGTGCATATGTAAGTGTGTTAATACATACATGCATACGCACTTGTGTCTATGCTATCATTGACAGATAAAATACTTCAATTGACATCGATAAATGAGGTTAGATTATATATGAATGGATAGATTAGATTTTTATTGCTTCTGAGAGCGCAACTATAGGGTGCATTACACCATCCTAAATTCAATATGCTAGACGCTAATAGTATATTCCAATATATTCTAAATCCTAAATTCATTATTAATACAAAGATGCTAGCTGCCATACTCGATAACAAACATTTTGCGTACAGCCTAAACGCCTAAAACCGATACTGACAAACAAAACATACGAATTAGTTATTTTTAGATGCTAATTCCGAGAGAATATTTGCTATATTTCTTTCATTATGTTTTTTGATAAGCAACTTTATTTAGTTTAATTATGTAGTCGGTTGCAATAGGTTTGGTGCAAGCTGTCTCGAGTTGGAAGCACTTGTTAATCATTTGGGTAGGTGGTACACTGAATTTTATTATTAAACTAATTTTCCGCCCGCTTCCGTTCGACGTGGACGAGACATAGACGCTCCTTCAATCTTTTATACTGAACAACTTTATTGTCAATCTCTCGCCCTCGAGTTTTAGTCCCAGCACTGTTTTCGATCCTAATCCGGTCCAGAACTCGGTTTCTACTACGGTTCCTCACCCAATTCCGCTCCGCGTCCCGACTGTCGGATTCTGCACCCCGTCTCTTACTTCAATTTCGATACCGCTACCGATGACGATTGTTATAATGATCAAAATAAAGTACACATACAGCGGTGGGCTTTAAACTCTCACTTTCAATTATTAACTGTTAAAGTTAAAAACTGAATACGTCAAAATATCTGTAATCTTAAAGATATTGGCATTTGTGACAATAAATTTAATAACTGTCCATTGTGACGTTAGAACAATGTTTTTTTTTGTATTAACTTTGTAATGACTTGGAATTTTAATATTTAGCAATTAATTAATGTAAATGGTAATTTGAAACGCAGCACTGACAGTATATTCGCGCCCAGGCCGCGTTGTGGTGCCATTACGGCGTAATGCGAGTAGAAATTCGCGTCGTATTGATTCGTCGTATTCGCGCTATTCGGTTCTATAGCTTCATACAATAATAGATTTATACGAAAAATATGATAAATATTTGACTAAAAATACCATATTTTAAATTCTTATTTAAAAAAACCGATACTTCCATACAAAGTTTCACGAGCCATTTCGTCATTTTAAAATCTGAAAATCCAAAAACTTTAAACCGCGACATTATTTCTTTATGTTGAATGGATACAATACCAATTTCGAAGTTTCTACCTTTAAAAAAGCCGATACTTCCGTGCAAAATTTCACCTCCGTTCCCGCCACAATATGTGAATATCCAAAAAACATTCATTATTTATCTATGCTCGGTAGTTGTAATTCAATATTTACATGTTTCTAACCTAAATCAGCAAAGAACTGACATTCAAATTTCCTCCTCTCATTGCCCCATTCAAGTTGTAATTTCCAAAAATCTTTCTTCAGCGAATGCTTACATTAGAAAATTACCTGAATTTTGAATTTCTGGTCTATTAACTTTATAGTTTTGGCCGTGTGTTGATAGTTAGTCAGGAAAATTGATTTTATGAAGTATAGATGAAAATAATGGTCTGCAACTAAAAATGTCTAGAAAAATAATAAAATAAACCCGACTACGGTGAAATAGTAAGTTACCATTAGCCATTTTGCTGCAATGCAATTGTATTCCAGCTCATAATATTAATTAGAACGGATTAAATTCGTTTGCGTTTTTTTTTTCGGGTAGATATTTATTTAATCATAATCGGTTTTTTATTATTATTTTTTCTCCTCTACTGTTCAATGTGGCATGCTTTTATTTGAAAACTTGTCACTGTGATAAATGCACAAAGATTTAATAAAAGTAATAAGTTTTGGTAGTATTTTATTGTTTATGGTGTTACTTGGCAGGAAATCAGGATTACAAGCTTGTCGACGATATGTAGGAACGTTTTTTGCAGTACGCAAAATTCGTCTCTGTCCGCACAATGTGCAGACAAAGTGCTATGTTAGGCACTCGTTTTATTTACAATGCTAACAGCTACAAGTGCTCCAGCTGTCATCGGTGTACTCGCTTTGTTGACAGATGAGGTATATTTCTGAAAATCAGCTTTTCTGCTATGAATCCCCATCCAGCTTTCTATTATATTGTTGTGAACTGCGCTTGCAAGTCAAAAATAAGTTAAAAGTACAAAGTAATTTCTCTAAGAAAAACATATTGTGAATAGTACTCTAAACGTGAACAATGTTTCCCCGCCCCACCGCTTTCCCCTTTGCCCCAACTTCCAACGTATGTTTATTTTAAATGTGTATATTTTTGAGGTGGATTTTTTTTCACGCCGAATTAAGAGTGCAATAAATCTTGTTTTTTACGATGGATGTGGCAGGTTTGGGACTCATTTGTTCTAAATAATTTATTGACTTATTTATATTTGAAGAACATTCTAAACTGCTAGCCGCGGGGTGTACGTACCGGAGTCCGAGCGCTGACGATGAGCTTTATTTTCGCGATCAATGCGCTCACAAATGAAGTGCAACCATTTACAAATGATTAAGTGATTCGGTAACGATTTATTGCAACTCTTGAGTTTCGTAATATAGGCCTTCTGTTTTTCTACGTGTTTATTTTTTTTTCTAATCTCAATCGTCAAGACTCCTATAGTTTTATTATGTAACAATATTTTTAGACAAATTATGACGCCTTTTTATATGATAGAATTTACAATCCACTCATTAGAGAGAAAAAAAGACACGTAGTACTACATATATTTACAGTTATCATTTCTTCTATTTAGTAGCGAAGATGTACGAAACACTGTATTTCTAGAACAAATGAAAGAATCCCAATCTTAATTGCCTGTATAACTTGTAACCTCCACTATGAGACAATGGACGGCGAGTCTTCTAAGAAAGCAACTGTTGTTCATATTAATTGCCACAATTTAACACTGAACTCAGTTTATATTGAGAAACTTTCAGTTCTCTAGGAGAAGGTACACGACGCGACCTAAAGGTTTGGATGACATAAAAAAATAAGTGTGAAAGCACGGAATTTTGTATATCTAAATGTATGTAAGGGACAGAGCTATTTGTGTACGCGTCTATCGGTCTGGTCCTGGAATATAAGCTCTTGTGTCACATTAACAGACTACGTAGGAACACTGTAGACATAAGTGATGAGTTTGTTCGGCGCACCGCGTCAGTGCCACACGGGCCGGCGCGGCGGAAGCACGGGGGAATGGCGTAGAACGCCCGGTCAGAGCTGGCGGGCACGGCGTCGCCGCACCTACGCATGCCGCGTTCTAAACAATAAACAATGTGCGGACAAAGTGCTATGTTAGACACTCGTTTTATTTACAATGCTAACCGCTGCGAGTGCTTCGGCCGTCATCGGTGTACTCGCTTTGTTGACAGATAAGGTATATTTTTGAAATTTAATATACGTTTACTTATTAAATTTAGACGCTGGAAATAATTAATGCAACATAATTTTCTATATTTATCCAGTGGGCTGGGTTTAAATGCCTATACAACATTCTTATGATATATTTTATTTCTTCAATATTGGTAAGTAAAGAAAATTCTTAATTTGTGAAATTCCTTTAATACGTCTTCAAATTAGCAACGTAATATAAATGAAAAGAAATGTTCTAGAAAAAGAATAATAGCTTGATTATTATTATACTTTTTTCCTTTATTGGTTTTATATTAGCGTTTCTGTTGAATATTCCTCTCGTATAAGATTTTTTAATTCGTAAACATTTATCATTAGGTTTATCTTTATATTAAATCCATAGCATTCTATACAAAACTATGAATTTTATAATAAGTCATATATTATTATTGTCGCTTTTACATCATCCTAATGTAAAAAAAGGTATGAATCAACGACATGTAGACTTTAATTCATACTCTCTTCTATTCTGGAAGTAAGACGCTTCATTTAAAAATAGAACGACCCAGTGACCGGAGTCGGTAAAACCTAAAAAGTGCTCTAGCGTCACGCCTAGGGTCACAGGGTATCTAGTTGCCAACGTGTCTGCTCGGTGGCGTCGCACTATCGATCCCCCAGCGGAGCATGCGCGTTGCGTCGCTCTGCCGCGGTGCGTGCCACTGACAGAACGAGCAAAGATGCCTACATCGCTCTATTGCAATCGGTCGGCTAAGAAAATGATTCGAGATTTATTAATTGTAAAATGGATAAATTGTATTCGGAATGAACGATGTGTATCTATTCTATAATGTCGTTATTATCGAATCGATATTGCACGTTCTGAATGTACTATTACATTCAACAATGTACTTTCTTGAACTAAAGAAAGTATGTTGGTAGATGTCGTATCATGTCTCCTGGTATATGTCAAAAGAGATACAAAATCATTCCAAAAAATGAGCGACATTCATATTTCCACTAGACATAAGAATTACCTTGGTCCTCATAAAACCAGACTCAGAAAAGTTAATAAATCATATAAAGGACAATGTATGCGCTTTTATAATAAGTTGTCTAGTCAACAAGTGTCTTTTAGGTCAAAACTTTTTCGCCTTTTCCTAAAAATATGGCTGAGGTGTCGTTCGATTCAGAATTGTATGTAGATAGTTTTAAAAAAAATTGGAGGAGCGCTCGCAAAAATTACAAAGGTTTGATTTTTTGCTTATATCTCAAAAACTATTTGAGATATTTCAAATCTGAAAAAAAAGATTCAAAAGAGGAGGAAATTTCATGAAAAAAAATTCTACTTCCGGAACTGTAGGACCAATAATTATAATTTTTACCGAGGGTTTAAAATATGTCCGAAAATGGGTACTCGGGTTTACGCAAGCCACACTTCCTTCGAACACTTCAATAAAAATATTATTTAAACATGTTAAATATTAATATTTTTATTTAATAAAAATCAAGCACTCACAAGATAGATCAACGAATAATAATCCACCGGACAAAATTTTTTATCGCTATTTTTCAATAAGTTATGCTTTAGTTAATTAACAATTTTATGTAGCTTGAATATTAACATTACAAGTGCGATAATTGTTAAACTACAAATCTCAGACTTTTTTCCTTTCGTGGGGCTATTTTTCAAAAGCTTCAGGATTCAAAGGATCCCCGTCGGGACAATTAAAAAGTAGTTAATCTTCACATTGTTATTAACAATTTACATCGGTGACAAATTAAAAAGTTAACTAAATCATTACAAATAATGTTTTTTTTTTTTAATATTAGTATTTACTCGTTTTCTTATTAATGGTAGCTACCTGAAAATGATTTTTTATAATTATTTTCTTTTATTGTTTAAAAAATTGTTACAAACAAATGCGTCATTTATACGATTATTTAATTTTTTTTTTGGAAATACAATCTACGATGCAAATTATGATTGTTTAAACAAAAGACATTCACTAAAAAAATTTTTTGTTGTTTAAAACGTTTTGTTAATTAACAACTTTTTTTTCTACTACTTGTATTTAATATTAAGGAACTATTTCATTTTTTTATTAAAAATCATAATTTATCTTACTCTTTAATAACTAAAAAAGAAATCCGTCTTTATTTTAATTTTCATTGTGTATTAAATAAACAATTTGTTAAAAACAATTAAATTTTTCAGTATATTTTTTTCTTTTTCTACACATTGAAACAAAAACAAATATTTTTTCCTTATGAAAAAAATATTTATATTTTATCGCATTTTAAAAATTCTTTCATTTTTTACTCCATCAGTCTCACCTGGTTTATTATATTTAAACTTATTATACCTAATAAAGTAATTAAGATACTATGAAAAAAACTAAGACTTAATTGTTCTTTATTAAGTAAAGAATAAATTTTTCCTTATTTTATAACAAAACTTTAAAATGTATTGAATTTCCTCATCAGATTCACTCTTTTTGGTGGACAGAAAAACAATATATAAATGGCGAGACACCGTTTATCTATTTAATGGTATCAAACCAGCCAGATACCAACAGCAAAGAGATTTTACCGCAACTTTTATCTATAAAATACGAAAAACTCTTTTCTACCGAATATTGAGACAGATTCGTGTTTTAGGTACGCGGAAACAACAAAAGTTCGTGTAAAAGTCTTTTTTTTTCATAATTTTTATAAAATATTTTTCTTCAACAATTCGTCTATATTAACCGGTTTAAATGTTTTTGGTTTCCAGTCAGTAATTTTTTTTTTATCTTTTAAAATTTTTTCTTGCGATGACATTATACAATAGGTTGATAAATTCACACACCAGTGCCTATGTTAGCATGATATTATTATTTGATACCGTGAGACTTTCTATTCGATGTCTAAATTTGACGGTGATGTACCTATAGACAACTAATCGAACACACCTTACTCTCGGCCATATTTGCTATTACGGTACAGAAATAATATTACATACTGGATATTGTCTCCACTAAACGTCTAAATTTGATGGACAACTGTTCCATTCAATTCATTCTCGGTTACATCAGAATTAATGTATATTCTTAAAATGAATTCCATGTTACTATTCTGAAAGCTGAAAATACAAGAATGAACAACACAAATTTAAAATCTCCATTTTCTTTTTGTTTTTTTCTTAATGAGAATCGCTTGTGTTTTATACCGGTATTCAAAACTTCCGCAATTAGTAGCGTTCAACGTGAACCGTTGAACACGATCTTTGCTCGAAGTTTCGCCACGGACGTGAGTGAACGCAGCACATTTTCCCGACGTAAGGAAATGAATGCCCGCCTTTGTGAGTTTGATGAGCGGCCCGACGGGGAGCCAGATTGCTTGCGTCGACTTCCTTTGACGCGAGTCGAACGAAGAGCCGTGAATGAATGGCACGGATTTAAACGCGAAACCTCGGAACGTGCCCTTTCTCTGGACGATATATGGACGGGGAGGCCCTCCTTGATGAGGTATTAAAACTTTTTTTTTTGTATCTATTGTACCTCTATTCTGACTGCTTGCAGTTAGAATAGAGGCCGACCATAAATTACGTCACACGTTAAGGGGGGAGGAATGTGGTGTAATAATAAAGTATTACATCGTGTGATTGGGTGGGAGGACAAATCGTAAGCTTCGTGATGCCACATGTATAAATTTTAAAAACATTAAAATTCTAAGCTTTAATAACTGTAATCAAAAAACTTTAACATGTTTGATTGATTGTCAATTTTACAAGAAAAGTTTTTTAATGGAAAGTGCTATTTTAATTTTATAATTTCTAAATTTTTGAAGTCGTTAAGCATGCGACGTCGTATTGAGTGTGAGGGGCCATACCATTATGATTCCCTGGTGACATGAACAGCGGGGGAAGGGGGACACAAAAACCTATGAAATTCCTGTAACGTCATTTATGAATGGCCCCGTCGATACACAAACAGCTTTAAGAATGACTTGTTTTGTATTTTTCTTTTTATTTTCTGTCTTCTCTTTAGACAAATTTTATTTCTTGTTAAGGTTATTATTTTTGATGCATTTAGTTTTAGGAAGACTTTCTTTCTAACGTCTCCATGTTCTCCAAAAATTCTGCTGCACTTTTACTAGGTTCTATTTCTATTTTTTTAATTTTTTTAGGAACTTCTGTATATGCATCATAACGATAACTTTTCAATAACGAAATCACTGTTTCGTTTATTATAGAACTATCATCTATTTGGGTAGGTATAGTTGTTGGTAAACAACTTAAAACCTTTGTGCTGTCCACGGGGAAAATTCCAGTTTTTTTTCAAAACCAGACAATAAATTTGTTTTTGCATTATTTTCAATTTTAGTGTACAATTTCGATAGCAGAGTGGGAAAAATAGATTTCGGTATGGATTTTTCTTTTCTTCCTTCCGTTTTTTTCCATGATGTCAATGACTCCCTCCATGCCATTTTCAATGGACGAAAGAATGCGACGTCGGGTTGGGTTATGTGTGATGAATTTGCAGGAAGAAATACGGAATGCATATCTTTTTCCTTGCAGATCTTAATTGACTCAAGTGATAAATGAGAACTTAAGTTATCTCCTATAAGTACAAGTTTGCCTTCGTGGTATCTGTGATAATTGAATATTATTGTGTTAACTCAACCCTCAAAGGTGACAATGTCTATCCATCCGTCAGGTGACCTATTATATCTGCATCCTTTTGGACCACCGCTCGTCCATGTATCGTATAGATTTTGCGCCTTGTAAAAAACCTATGGAGGTAATAAATCATCGGCTGTAGTACCTGCTAACATTAAAGATATAGACGATTTTGAATGATTCTTTACGCGTTCTGGATATTTACTACCACGTTTAGTAATAATATTTTTATTTCCAGGATCATCATATAAATTGGTTTCATCGTAGTTTATTATATTAGTGTTCGGAACACCAGTCAATGTTTTTTCAAGACCGGAATAATCTTTAATAGTTTCGCTAGAAACTGCTGCATAAACACGTTTTATATTTTGGGCGTATCTTTCGGATATGACGTTTTTGTGTCTTTTAAAAAAAAAACCAGCACTATAATCTCTACCAGAAAAATTGTTCTTGAACCGTGAGCATTGAATACCTTTTTTATCTCAATACATCTTAACTAGAATTCTCAAATCATATTCATCTAAGGGATATCCCCACTCTGCGCATGTATTAATGTAATCCATGATATAGTTTTCGACTTCTGCTGACAAAACCGTCTGACCCCCATGTTTTTTCAAATTTTGTCTAGCATGCCTGTATAATGCTGAGTAATGAATATTATATTTTTCTGCTGCTTCACGGTAGGACATGTCATTATTTTTTATATCAGCTAAAGTTTTTTGTATGCCTTCCTGCTAGTACTGCATTCATCTTTTACCGCGAGGATCTGGCTTATAATTTCTCGGCATGGCTGCAGAACCTAAAAACATTATTTACGTCAATATGACATTCATATTTTGGTTTTAATTGAGGAAAATATACATATAGTTAGTCCTTTTCAAACTAATTTTCACTCCATAATTGTTTGTTTTCACCCTCCTATTTGTTTCTATTCGCCTCACTAGTCGTTTCTGTTCACCCCAATAATCATTTCTGTTCACCCCATTTTTGTTGTTATGCACCTCACCTTAAAAATATCATTTCAATTACTATAATATTCAAAATATTGACATACCTATTAGTACAATTTATAGCCGAAGATTTATTTCATAAGATTTACTCGAGGAAGTTCAGCAAAAATACTTATAATTAATCACTTTTCATAAACTTTTACACACAATACATAACACCATCGAGATCATTCCGGGAAATGTCAAAAAAGAGTACAATGTAAAACTAGGGGACTCCCTATGCCTAGGTGACCAAAAAGAGTATAAAAAGTTCCTTATTATTTCTAATATTTAATTTGACATAAAAAAGATTTAGTAGTAGATTTACGCATTTCACTTTTTTTCCTCAAACGTTGCTAATCACCCCTTAGTTTTTATTCACCCCGTTCTACGGTATTTAATTTATTCCCTATCGATCGCGTGAATAGCTATTTGTCATGACACAACAACGGTCATAAATCTGCTTTCGAGTGGCTGACGTCTGTTTGCAGTGTAATAAAGGAAATATATGAATAATTTTATATAATATAACTAGCTGTTGCCCACGGCTCCACCCGCGTGGACTAAGGTTCTCGTGTTTATTCTGATTATTGAATAGGTGTAGATTGGCTTGTTGTTTTTCTTAAAGCAAATATTTTTCGATATTATCTCCTGCCATAAAAAAATAATATATGTCTCTCTTCTGGCTACAAACTTCCTGGTAAATTTAATTGGCCTACGCTTATGTACGGTTGAAGAAAATTTTTCTCTCTGGTCCCTAGGTAACAAAGCATGATAAACGCTTGCCTGCAACATGTATTAACATGCAGCATGCAACCCACCGCTGACCCTCGAATCTGCCTCTCCACTACGAATCTCTATCCAAATGATTGAATATTGATTCCAGAGGATTGACAGATATCGAACACCTAAGCAAGTGTTATTTATTACTATAACTATCTAATTCCGCCAACCATTAAACCGTTTAGTTCTACGTACGTTTCATGCCAACCAGGCACATCCTCAGGAAATTGCCGACAGTCACATCCACCAGGGTGCAAGGAGCGTTAAAACAACCAACACAACCTCGTTAGACATGTCATGCAATGGTCAAAGAGCGACGAAAACATTATTAAGACAGCCACAGATCACCACCGATAGACATGCTTGTCAAATGTCACAGACTAACCAAAATTACCCATAGGGCAAGCGTCCAATAATGGCGATTTATAAACGTCAATTTGGTCGTTGAGCATATTATTATTATCTTTATGTTTTAAAATTTCGAAGGATTCCAAAACATTCAAACGTAACCCTTCTCACACACATGCAAGACATCGAATTTGTGATCATTATTAAGCTTATGACCGGTTTCTAATAGATGTTTAGCAAAATGGGATCTGTCTGATTTATTATTTTTAAAGGCCGAAATATGTTCTTTATATCTTTTTTCAAAGCAACGTCCGGTTTGTCCTATATATATTGATTTACAGTCATCAAAGCATGATAAATTGATTATTAGACAAGACCCTGTTAATTTTTCAAACACGTATAGTAAAATAATTATCTAATATTTATAAATAGAACTTTTTAATGATAAATTTCATGTCGAATAATTATTTCAAATGTGAATAATGAATATTGCTCGTAGTTATTTGTTTACTTAACGCTAAAGATATCTTTTATGCAAACATATATCTATTTTCCTTGATTCTAGAATTTTTATTTGAATTTCCAACTGTGGTCATTTTTTGTACGCCCCAGTAAAAATAATACTCATAATTATTTTCGCTTCTAATAAATGATGTTTTTATATAAATATTATACAACATGTAGTCTCTTTTTGCGACGTAAAAGTATGCAGTTCAAAGCTCAAATGTGTGATTTGTTTTGTATAAAAATTTAATTTTTTTTTAAGGCTTTCCTCACAGTTATATGTATTAGCGAATCAACCGCATGAAATGAGATACAATTCCTTTCTATATAAGTGGACGCAATTCAATTGATAAAACGCAAGATATTATAACAAGAGTAACTATTTAAAATGCCTTGTGAAGATGAGGTGGTGGTAGACTCTGCAGCATCATTACCGCCACCTGGAAATAAATACTCAAAGAGGGAAATGGGTAATTATAGTTTTGACACTCGTAGTGTAGCCAAGTCTAATAATAAGTAATCGTCCACTCAGAGACAGCATTTCAAACTCTAATTGCAACAAAAACTTCTTTACCAAGTAAATATCTAGGCAACCGAGCTTTGCTGGACGTCTTTCGATTTTACAGTGGGAAATATCATAACTAGACGTAAGATGAACTGCTTATATTTATTTCCAAAAATAAATACACAACGTAACACATATAGTGCCGTCTGTAGTTTATGTCATGATGTGTCATTTGTTATTGAGAATTCACCGAATAACACAGCGACTATGTAAATACCTCAAAATTCTACTAAATAGCGCTAAATGAAGCTAAAGCTTAGAATATTTTCTTCTATCACGTTTTTCTAGGGAAGATACCTATATAGATAAACTCAGAAAGGAGACTTTATCAAAGTAAGAATTGGCATCAAAATCGTTAGGGCCGTTTCCACGATAACCAAGGGCTTACATTTGAACACCTCAAATGTTAATTGGTCACCAAGTCACCTGTTCTCATATATGATTTGGTGACCTACTGTTGTAGGTTGACGGTGCATGGTGAAATCAGTTTTAAAATTATAATCAATAGTACATATATATATGTTATCATCCAATTCACATTACGGCTGATATATTGCCATCTTACTTTTGATCGTGAACTTGATTTTAATTACAGCGCAACTGTCTTTTCCAATCCTCGTTGGATTCTCGATTAAAATTACAGTTTCACTTACGATTTCGATGCCGGTCTTAATTCCGATCATGATCCCTTCTGTACTAAACCGCCGGAAATTGTCACTCAGATAAAATACTATCCTATATGTTATTCAAGTGCATTATGATGTGTGCTAATATTCATCCAGATCGGTTCAGGCGTTCACGCGTTATTGAATCACAAACGTTTAGTCACATAGCAGACACATTTATAATTTTAGTAGGATGTTACTCTGTTACTAGTGACAGTTACTAGTGACTGTCACTAGTAACAGAGTAACATCAGTTAAAAGTGACAGAGACTGTCACTAATTACACTTACTAGTGACAGTCTCTGTCACTTTTTGCTTTCTCCGTTATCATTCGGGTTATATTCTCAAAAACTCATTTACCTTTCGCGCCGTATTGATTTCCTTTAATCCCTCCCTCGAGCTTTTCCATCCTCTTCAAGGTAAATTGAATATCAATGCCGGGCTTAACTTGATTTAGACGCAAGTACATATCCCTAAATACATTATAGATAACTGAATTATAAGGCAATTTGTGATGGATACTATCCCAGTTTGAAATTTGCATAGAAATTGTTTTCTTTCCTAATGAATATCACATTTCTTAAATATCCTTCAAGGTTCTGTTCATTCTGTAGCATCGAGAGTAAAGTTTTTTGGTTCACGACATAAAATCAGTGGAGGATGTTCAATAACTGTATGGTTTTTTTTTTTGAGGAAAATTAAATGCGTAATTCGTGTTTTATTTATGTATAATACATTATAATATTTTTTAAAGGCTAATACAACCAAAATATGCAAACCTGTAAAGGAGTAAATTGACGGAGATTAAACGAATTTAGTTATATTCAAATATACTTATATGATTAAACAGTAATCATTATTTAACATTTTAGCTAAAAGATAGAAGTATGTTAACTTAATATATAAAATAAAAATAAACAAATGTCGGTTAGGTCTTTGTACACATGATTAAGAAATTTGGTAAAACCGAATGTGCGTGCCTTAAGCGCTCGTGACATACGTATGTTATTTAAATTAGAGGTTAATGATAATATATGAGCTTTTCACCAAAAATCCTTTTTTGAAGTTCTTCAAAACTTTCTCGAAGTCACTAATTAAAATTATCATACAATAATTGTTGTTAATATAAACGTATTACTAATTACATTAAAAATAACTTTGGAATTAATTAAAAGGTTTGAAAGTAAATAAAAAAAAAAACAAATTCTAGGACAGATTTGAACCCAGGCACCCTGCGCGCGCGACTTACAAGTAAACAGTTGGACTAAACCGTACAGCTGACGCTCAGGCGAAAACATTTGTTTTATTTTTAATATTACTATCATCTATTGGCAATTATAAGAACATAAAATATTCATTTCAATCTCCATTTCAGATAATTATGCGAAATGACAGATCAAAACATGAATAACTGCGAGTTAAAAAATTCAATTACAGCTAATCGGTACTATATCAAGCTATGATTTTCAATACATTTATCCCCAATTGATTAGTGATGAGATTGAAAAAGAAATTAAGTTTAAAAGTTAAATAACTTTTTAGTTATCGTGATTACACGGGATTTTCAGGCGACAATAGAAGCATACCTACGCTCGCGCTTAAGGCATGCAATTTGATTTTAACTATAAATGTGCTGCCTCGAGTGTCGTTTGGTTTGAAAGACCTCTTTGTAATCGTGGCGATGCCATTGGCATAGACGAGGTGAGACACAAAATGAAGATCGCCCCCTTCGCCTTTCTTCAGATTGTTAAACTTCGAGGAGGCGGTGGAAAAATTTCCTTGAGGTGTTGGAACTTGATGCTATCCGGGCCCAAAGCTACCCCATTCATGTAAAACATTCTTGACTTTAAATGATAATGGTCGCTATAAAGAGTCCGAAATTGACGAACGAGACGAATGGCGAAAAAATGCAGATTGTTTATTTTGAATAGAAGAAAGTGCTGATCCGCATTGCTTCGCTACTGACTCGTCATAAACTCAAAGACCATCACCCATATCACCCTCGTAGACTTTTGATTGGATAGATTACGGGTCGCACGTTTTCAGGCTGCTCTGAAAAATATCCAACGTTATTCTAAATCTTGCATTTGACCTTATTATAAGGCTGCTATGAGCATCGTTTTCCGAGGTTTCTAGGGCTACAAATGAGTAGTTTATAAGGCTGTAGAAGAAATGAGGGTAAACTAATCATCAGCTTTATCGATGAGAATACCTTTTTCAATAATTTTGGTTAATTAATCAATGTCTAACTTATTGGTCCTTTGGGCACTTGTCAAAGTATTTTTTTTTTGGCCTTTCCTATTTCATTTAACCAGTTTCGTGTTGTTAGTCTAGTTGTGAATAGTTGGACGTATCGAACTGTTGCTCGCATCATTTGAAGCTTCATCAAAAGGCACAGGATAGGATAGGTCGAGAAAATGTAGGAGTGGAACTCGGAGGCAAATTGCCTTAGAGTATGTGCGCAATGCACAGACAAAGACACAATGTGTATCTGGATGCTGTGCAGGTCTGAAGATAATATGCATTATCCTTAATAATAATAAAAACCAAGAGTGCTGGTCAGATGACACCTGACAGATAAATCTAAAAGTGTTAAAAATTATGTCATTTAAAAATTCATGGGCGTTTCGTTGTGCGATTTTAGAAACTATGAAACTATAAACAAATCTGACCTACGGATAATACAAATATATTTTTTCAGAATAAGGTCATAGATTAATCGAAAGCTAAATATAACACGCATTGTTGACCCAGAATAAATATAGCGTGTTTAAAAATATTGCTTTACTTCGATATCGAATCTGCGATGGACACTA
Source organism: Eumeta japonica (assembly GCA_005406025.1). Taxonomy (NCBI): domain Eukaryota; kingdom Metazoa; phylum Arthropoda; class Insecta; order Lepidoptera; family Psychidae; genus Eumeta; species Eumeta japonica. The sequence goes on from BGZK01001022.1 coordinate 64,465, forward strand.
GTGACTGCCACTTCTCTAATGTAAATGCTAATATTTCACTGTTTAACGCTTTTGTGTTATGTATTTCCAAATCGTATCAAACCACCATAGCGGTTGTGCCAATCGCTACGGAACTTCTACGATATTTGTAAATTTTGCGTAATTTGTGACGCACGTATGGCTAAGGATTTGATTCAATAAAATATACGAAATATTTAAGAGAGTCCCTTTTGAATAGCGTTATTATGTTATTTTATTTCTATATATATAAAAAAAATCTTTTTGCGTACTTTTGTTTTTTTGAATATTGCATCATATCTAAAATAAACTACCTTCACATTATGAATGTTCTAGTTATGATATTTACCAAGAAACATTATTTTTTATGAAGATTAGAAATTTTAAAAGCAGTAGCTTAATTATTTCTAAAACCGTTTCGTTAATTATTCCTGATCAAAATTTGTATTCACATTTAAAAACCAATAACCCTACGGAATATTAATAATATTATTACATAAAACTAGCATTTATCCATAGATAAAGATGAAGACAAAACTAGAAGATGCACTGCCGCTTACTATTCGGACGACGTAAAATGAATAAAATGGACATGATGTCTCTTCCTTACGTTTTACGATACCATTTTACAATGCCAAAAAAAAAAAGGAAGTCATTGGAATTACGTCATAACGTAAGGTTCATTTTTAAATACAAAGAGAACAAGTAGCGATCATTTTTATTATTGGAAAACAATAAGTCTCATTTTTTGACAATTTACACGTGCTGTTCTAAAACAAGATATGAGTGGAGTGGTTTAATATTATTTTAAATCTTTATTATTGTTTTTTGGTTGAATATATGAAAAGAATCATAGTATATTTTTCTTTATAATAAAGCTTAATGTAGTAATCACCTAAGGTTAAAATTAATATATACCTTTAGTTTTATAATATCGGTGAAAATATACATGAAAGAACTTTATAATTTTTAATGTGTATAGAGTAGAGTAATATAAAAGTTTCTTATTATTTATATAATAAAGTAAGATTATTCATTAAACATTAACATATTTTTGATGAACATAATACTTAAATGTAATTTGTTAAAAAACAAGTTCAAATATAATAAACATAAATCTCATGGAGTAGGTTTAATCTATTTTATTATTTTATAATTAGAATAAATATAAAACGAATGATAAATTAAAGAAATAAATAAAAAAGCGGCTCCATTAGTATAAGAACAGAGTTTCCATCGTTAAGTGACCGAATAATACGCAAGAAGTACGAGGCCGGTTTTGCTTAGGTCTATTTCTTTTAATTCGGTTTAAATCTCACATTTTGATGCTACTTTAAATGAAAAATAATGCAAAATTCTCATCGAATACTCATCGTGATTGAGCACCTATTATAAATAAATTGAATTTTGCTTATGAAAATAAAAAATACTATCCTTTTTCATAGCTTTTTACGCACCATTTTATCATTTTTTAACAGAATACTTCGACGTCGTAACGGAAGGTACGTCGAAACTGCACTAAACGCAATGAGTGCTGAACTGTCTGTTTTAGCGCTCATTTACCGCGGCCGTTTTAGAGCGCGAACTGTGCATCTTCTCTTTTTCATAGATCAATGCATTCATCCTTCTCATCTTTGCCTAAACGGTGCGTAGGTGTGCAGTGCGGCGGTGTGCGCCGGCGGACATGCGTGCGTGGACGCGCGCCACTGCTGCGAGCACGGCTGTTGCGCCCCCTCCCCCGCGCCGCACACCGTTGCCGCGCCATCGCACGCGCCGCAACACCACCACATCGACAACGCTTGGACGACATGGTAATTAGGATGCAATTTAATAAATTAAAAACTAGAATATCTGTAGCTAATTTATATTGTCTTTACTTTCACTGTTGCAGTTACAATGAAAATAAGTGTAGTTAAACTGATATTCATTATCGATATCCACGGTTCAATTCAAAGTTATAAGACAACAGTCCGCATATGACGATATGAATGATACCTATATCATGATAAATAAATGGTTTACTGCAAATAACTACTTCTTAATGAAATGAAAACAAAATATATGAAAACCTCACTTCCAAATGTAAGCTATATCTTACATTCCGGAAATATTTCAGTACGTAACGAAGAATTGGATTTTGTTAATTCTATCGTATTCCTGGGAATTACTCTAGATAACAAGGCTTTAATGAGCTCCTCATATCAGTAAGTTGTCGAAAAGGCTTAAGCTCTCCTGCCTAAATAGTAAAAAAAATATGGAATTTATCAGACATCGAAACCGCTAGATTAGTTTATTTTGGTTGTTTCTTTACCATAATCTCGTATGATACTTTGCTCTGGAGATATGCCGCGGATATTCATTAAATTTTCGTACTACAGAAGTGGGCTTCAAAATTAGTTAAGGAAATTGGACTCTTAACTCTGGCCTCCTTATTCATATATGAAAATTTATTATACGTAAAAAAATAGAAATGTTGTAAATAAATGGTGATCGACATAAACTTTATACCCACAATAAAAATAAACTGTTTTTATATCTTCGTCGACTACGCAGTTACAAATTCATTTAGAGCGCTCTGTGTGCGCATGTTCATTAGGGTCGCTATGGATGTTCAAGATTAACTTTTACTTATATAAATTGAAGAGCATTATTAAACAATCAAACAATCACTCAGTAAAAAAGGGTATTATACAATTTCCGAACTTTTAGGGGACAAAAATATCCACAAGCATAAGTGGCTCGACTTTTTCCAGATTGTTTCGTTGACCAGTAGTTTTGCATTTGCGTTATTCATGATGAACTCGGAAAGAGCTACCCTTAAGATGCATTCCGAACGAGTGGTGAAGTGTAAATTCGCAAAAAACTAACATATTTTAAATGTTGTTTTATAACCTACGAAATGAAGATACATATTTTGAATTTGAATCAATTGTAGAGGTTGACAATTGACCGGGTACTGACAATATACTCCGTGTTGCCAGATGATAGTTTCTATGTCATCGTTGAAACACAATTCTAAGATTTAAATATTGAATCTATATATATATATATACAGGAATTTCAATCGTAAGCGGAGGCGGAGAGCAAAGTCAACATTCGTGATAGGGAGGGATCGAAATCGAGAATGAGAACAAAGACGAAAATCGAGTGTGGGAGTAGAATTGGAATTTACTTAAATCAAGACCGGGTTCGGAGTCAAAAGCGGGACCGTCATCGGAATCGAGGCCGAGACAAATCGACACCGAAAGCGGGATCGGAATCAGCACCGAGCGAGAGATAACGATCAGGTATCAAGACTGAGAGAGTAATAAGTCGATGCACAAAATGAAGGACTTCCTTCTATGTCCACGCGGACGGACGCCAGTCATAGAGTATAACAGCTTTCATGGATACACAACCAAGTATATATGTTGCTCGCAAAAAATTATCGTAATTTTCTAATTGCGCTTGTAGTTCTTTTTTTTTTTTGGCGTTCCTATAACCTAAAAGGTCTATATGTTGGTATTTCTTTTAATTTCAAGTTGATATGAAATTTCCTTAAAAATACTAAATAATACAAATATGAACGGCGGTAGACTGTGATTTAGTGCATTGCGTACGTAGCAGAAATTTCGTGAGAGGTTTGAGACCTGGCTGCGGTGGACGAATTGGCAAAAGAATTTTCGATGTAAGCAAAATTAAAACCCACTCACTTCTTATCTCAGAGAGTAAATCATCCTGGACCTTAAGTCCTTCGATCTGAAATAATAAAATTGTGGGAAGGTAGGTGTATCTCAACAGTGAAATACTTAAAAAAAACCCCTCAACAATACAAAGATACTTAATAAAAATTAACGAAAACCCATTTCCTTCTGTCGACAAAGCAGTTGAATTTGATCGACGTAACATTATCTTTGCATGCATTGCCTTTGTGAATCCTCTTTAATACGATGGTGAAATAATGTAACATAAGTTTGCGATACTGGACGTTGTTTTGAAGCTTTTTCTATATTTTATTTAAATTCAAATCATGACAACGACTGTGCAATTTTAATGCTCGCTTAAATGTTATTTGCGTATACAATTGTGATAGGATCACAATTAATACGTCACAGTTTTGAAAAAAATGTACACATAAATAACAATAATTTCACTTTTGCCAATCCGTGCGAAAGGTCTGGTTGTGAAAGGGACAAAATAAGAAGTAGGCACATGTATTCATTACCGTGACGCAGCACATAACTGCCGGTGACAAGCCTAAAGCGGCGAAGGCAACCCCTCGCAGTGAATACCAAATCAGATTTAAGCTTGCTTTTACTATTTAAAATACAAAAAAAAATGTATATACTTCGTTTACTTATGAGATTTTATTTCACGTATTAGATAAATGCAAATCTAATGGATACTAACTATAAAATTAAAAATTTTGAATAGTAAGTTCAACATCAAAGGAGACCGCATACAATGCACGCCACATACTTATAAACAATTGTTATTTTTACATGAAAGTCGATTGACTACAATTTAAAATACCAATATACGTTATTTTTGATTTGTTTTAAAAATGTCGCCGTTGTTTTATTAGCGCTGGTTGCGAAGTTACATCCGTAACACTTCTCTTATTATACTAGAGGTAGTGGTCATCGCGATATATTCTTTTGACTGCATATGTTGAACTAAAACTTCTTTAGGCGCGACTTGAGATAAAATTAAATATTTTCATTGGATGGAATCAACGTTTAGTATATCAAATCTAAATACTAATTGTTACTCCAAGCTACACTCAAATTACATGTGGAAACCCCATAATTTTTTTTTGTAGCTATGCACTTATTAGCTTGTTCAAACAGACAGAAAAAGATACCCTTGTTGAATAAATTGGTGTTCACCAATTTATCGGAAACAGTTTAACCGACTTACATGGCTTAAACTTTTTTCTGTTAAGGTTAGATCACGAGATGATCTCATTTATTTTTCTAGACGTCAAAAATTTCTTTGTTCAAAAAATCGGAGAAAACCATATTTCTAAGATCGATGTATAATTCTCACAAATTTTATGTTATTCTATATATCACATAACCATAGGCGTGTTTTCCATATAAGCATAAGCATAAGCTGATCATACCTTGTGGTCCGATAGAAACATGCCCATAAATGATAAATATAAAATTATTTTTACTTTATTACGCCGTCTATTAGTCGTTTGACAAAAGCTACAATTTACAGGACTTACCGCATGCGATAGAGGCAGGCTCCGCTAGTGCCGCCAAAGGCTGTAAGCACAACTAGTCAATGCTTACCCGGCCATATGAAAACAGTCGAGTCGTTAGCTTTTAACACAAAAAATGGTGTTTCTGTGCGTGAAGATTTGTATGTGTTATTAAAATTTTGGAAGCAGTGCTTTTTTCCTTTGCGTACGTACCGTACCGTTCTGTCGTATCGTAATTACAAAGAGTTTTCTCACCAGTTTGTTATGGTTGTTTTTCTTAGGGTAAGTGATTGACTGTCTGTAAGTAATTATTTATTTCATTTACTTCAAAAAAGTTTAAAATATGCCTGTGCTAGCGAAGTGTTTTTAAATAAGTAAATTAAAATCTGCCGATTTTCAAACTTTATCTTTTGAAGAAATTATTAAATTGATTGTAAAGAGATGGGAGTTCGAATTTGTTATTTTTCTAAATACGTCTTCAGCAACATTATAGATATGTTGTATGAAATATTACAGAAAAAGACTAGTGATATTTTTTACTGTGTCCTGAATATTAAAGGGTTTGAAACTTTCGTGGAATTATACAAAACTAAATTTGATGTCAATTATAATTGTTCTGAAATTCAACTGTAACCAACCTAAAAAAAGCGGTATTACCTAAAAATAATAAAAATATCTTTCAACACAGACACAGCACCATTTGATCCCAAACTGAGCAGTGAGGTTTATATTGTATCAGATGGTTGATACAACACATATTTGCTTTTTTTTTTGTAAAAATGTACACAATACATAGAAATACCTAGACTCAATAAAACCATTATCTTATTAGAAATCTTCCGCATACCCCTGCATATGACACCTAATTTAGATTACATAGTTATATTCCGTTATATATAGTGATTTCATGACATAATCTGTATTGTCTTTTATCAAAATCGGCTTAATATTTTTTTAGTTACATGAGAAAGCAAGCTTACATTACCACTATTTTTGATGTTCTTCCACTTTTCGGTAGGCTTACGAAAAATCTTAAACTACAAACTAGTCCACGTAATCAATGGCCCGACGAAACTTTGAGAATGAACGCACTTCAAATAAAAATTTGGAGACCCATGAACATGTAGTACTAGAAGAATTTAATTACCAAATAACTACAAAATATAAAATATGTGACTTGAAAAATAAAAACCGTTCCCAATAACGTGTTATATAGGTAAAATAATTAGTTATTTATGGAATCAGCTAAAAAAAAAATGTTTAGCCGACTTTTTAACACAAAAAATTAAGCAGAGACTTAACCAAACTCAAGACTTAAATCATGGAGCATTGAATCAAAAATATATGAAATGACGAAAACCGAGAACCGACTCCGTCTGGCATATTTTTAACAGGCACCGACTCGAAAAACAACTAATTGTTTTAACTAATAAGTTATGAATATTTTTTGTAACTGTCATTAGTTATTTTATGTATAATCGAGTTGACAATTTCTTATTATATCAGGCCGGTACTCATATGCGCCGCGGTGGCGGCGCTGTGCACCGGGCTGTGCGCGTGGTGTCTGTGGCGCGCTCGCGGGTGCGCGCTGGGCCGGTGCGTGCCGGGGTGCCTCCGGCGGCCGCCTTCGGACCGCGACTCGGCCGGCTCCTGCTACCCGCCGCCGCGGTACAGCAGATGCGGCTCGTTCCATCAGGCGCCGCCGCCCTATTCCGAGGTAATTCAGTAAGCGGTAATAAAAAAAAGCGGTAATATTAAAAAACTGCAATTAAAATTATTTAAATGTTATGACGTATTTTAAGTATTATATTACAATTTGCGAAATAAAGATAATTTGAATCTGTTCATTCTTAAATCTGATCATTCTTAATAATATAGAATTATTTAATAACACAGAACAGTTCATTTGTGTTTGTTCCTGCCGAGCTTATGGTATATTCGCAATTACGATTCTGGCTTTTTGTAGTTTCTATACAAGGCCAATAAACTTAAACACGTTTGATTTGCCTTGATATTACCGGGTTTGTATTCTTTCGTAGGGTATATTTGCAGGTACAACACTTTCTTTTTGCAATTTGTACACAGGGCCAATAAACCTAAACACGTTTGATTTGCCTTGATACTACCGGGTTTGTATCCTTTCGTAAAGTATATTTGCAGGTACTACACTTTCTTTTTGCAATTTGTACACAGGGCCAATAAACCTAAACACGTTTGATTTGCCTTGGTACTACCGGGTTTGTACACTTTCGTAAGGTATATTTGCAGGAACAACACTTTCTTTTTGCAATTTGTACACAGGGCCAATAAACCTAAACACGTTTGATTTGCCTTGATACTACGGGGCTTGTATCCTTCCGTAGGGTATATTTGCAGGTACTACACTTTCTTTTCGCAATTTGTATACAGGGCCAATAAACCTAAACACGTTTGATTTGCCTTGATACTACCGGGTTTGTATCCTTTCGTAGGGTATATTTGCAGGTACAACACTGTCTTTTTGCAATTTGTACACAGGGCCAATAAACCTAAACACGTTTGATTTGCCATGATACTACCGGGTTTGTATCCTTTCGTAAGGTATATTTGCAGGTACTACACTTTCTTTTTGCAATTTGTATACAGAGCCAATAAACCTAAACACGTTTGATTTGCCTTGATACTACCGGGTTTGTATCCTTTCGTAGGGTATATTTGCAGGTACAACACTGTCTTTTGCAATTTGTACACAGGGCCAATAAACCTAAACACGTTTGATTTGCCATGATACTACCGGGTTTGTATCCTTTCGTAAGGTATATTTGCAGGTACAACACTGTCTTTTTGCAATTTGTACACAGGGCCAATAAACCTAAACACGTTTGATTTGCCATGATACTACCGGGTTTGTATCCTTTCGTAAGGTATATTTGCAGGTACAACACTGTCTTTTTGCAATTTGTACACAGGGCCAATAAACCTAAACACGTTTGATTTGCCATGATACTACCGGGTTTGTATCCTTTCGTAAGGTATATTTGCAGGTACAACACTGTCTTTTTGCAATTTGTATACAGGGCCAATAAACTTAAACACGTTTGATTTACTTTATTACTACCGGGATTATATTTTTCAATATAGTCCATACACATACAATACTGGCTTTCTCAATTTCAACACAAGGCCAATGAACCTAAATATCTTTGATTTGTCTTGTTGATTTTCAAAGCTCAACTCAATTTAATTATTCGTGTTAAATTTTATTAGTTTTCCTTTCACCATGTATTTTCGTCTATTTTAATTGTTATCACAAAGAAAACGTTTTATCACTGTAAAATAATTACGTCCTTATTTGTTTGTTTATAAAGAATAAATTACAAGATTCACTCCGACCGTAAGAGTCGCTCGCCGATGGTTTTATTAATACTAAATTGTCGTAAACAATGAATGGTCATCATTAAAATTATTCGTTTTCATGCATCGTATACTATCCTTTATTGGGATTAAAATTATTTAACCTAAAATTAATTAAAAAATCTCTCTCCCTTTATATATACATATGGTGAGGCCATATCTATTATAGAGAGGCCATATGTATTATAGACAGGGTGTATATACATATATATAGAGATCATTAGAGAGACAGAAAAGTCATGAGCTGTCTATAAGATGTCGTATGGTGTTATATGACTTAATTCGTATTATTGACGATTTTCAGACGAATCATTGCTAGAAACTATGCAACTTCGCAAAATTTTGAGACTTTCTATTTCAAATATAAAAGAAGTATGTTACGTCGTGACGTTGATGCTGATATGGATCGAATCAATTTTGGAGAGAGAATTATTATGGACATTATCCTTACACGTCTGTGAACTTGATTTTTTTTTGGTGTGGAATCCAAAAAATCATCGAAATCCATCCATCAATCTTCATATGCTATTCAAATGCTGTTATTTGGGTGTATTTAAGTCTTTTTTTTTAAATATTTTTTTTTTATAGTTCCATAAAAGTTTTTTAAAACTGTTTTTTTATAACTTCTTCCAAGGTGACGTCAAAACCAGACTTGTACCCGCTGGTGATCACGTGCGGCGACGGCGACAAAGGCGGCGGCAGCTATCTCATGGTGCACTATTTCAGGAACTACATCATACGAGGGCCAGGTAATTTTCAGATAGATATGAGATATATTTTTCCGAATCTGTTAAATTTTTTTTAAAATCGATTGGAATGATGGATACTAAAGAAATATAGGAATATACGGTTAGGCAAAGCTGTTATTACTGTTGAACCGTGGTTTATACATGCCAAGTCTTTATTTCCGTATTCGAACATTTTTATATGGACATATTTTACTTTCTCTCATTAATTATTTCCCATTTTTGAAATAGAGACAAATATTTAACTTTTGAACTCTATTCTACCATATAATACCCGATAATTACGCTTGTAATGCTGTAAAATTATTGCATTTTCATTGCACGTGTGATTGCTTAATCGCGTATTCATAACGATAAATATTCATCATAAATAGTTATAGCGGTAATCACCTAATCCATTTATTGATAATGATAATTAAACAAATTATTATGTACATAGGTGCCGAGTATGATGAATGTATTTGTTCTAAATTCATTCGAACGAAGCCGCGGGCAAAACCAAGTAATCACAATATTTATATACTGAATGCCAATGTACAGCATTTTTATTACACATTGTATGTTTCGATATCTTTATTAATAAACTGTTCATAGTACGTGTATGAATTGTAATTATAGGTTATGTTCCAAATCACTTGCATTTGCTGCAGTTTATGCAAGGCCTTATCATTTTCTAAGGCGGTTATTCATATTTGTATAATTTTTAGCGGACGATTCGTGTTGGAGTCGAACGATCCGGCGGTCTCTTCAAACGCCGACCTCCCTTGTTATTTATTTACGTACGCCGGTCACGCAGGTGCAGAACGTGACGAGATCGTAAAACGCATGAGTGTATTACGAACTTAATTAGGCTTTCGCGATCCGTGAAACTGTATAACTACCGGCGCAGTCGGCGATACGATGTACGACCGATAGACACATTCTCCTAATCGCGGACACGGCGACCGCAGTGTGAGATATTGTGACAATTTAGCGACGACCGCAAGATAACACCTACGTGGTATTCACAGAACACCGATTGTAGACAAACTAATTAAAATATTCTGCTGAGTGTGTAATATTTTGTATTTTTTTCCTTGCATTTCAGGCTCCCTATCGGCGACGAGTACCGCCGAATCTCTCAACTCGAGTTTCATCTGTAACGCAACAAATGATGTGAGAAGAAAGAGTATTTGAAATATAATCATACAACCCCCCTAAAAGCTAGTTATCCATATAATTACCTATATTGAATTGTGGATTTGAGACCGTTAAAAATATTAACCGTAAAATGAATGCAGGTCTACTTGTTATTGAATAAATATTTTAAATTTTCTATTACATCTAAAATACTTCGTTTTTATTTTAACAGTAGCTCAAAAAGTTATTAAAAAATGTTAATAATATCATATGTCACATTTCAACTTATTTAATATGTTTGTATATTTCAAAGTAGACAAGTAGTTATATCGTACAAATAAGATAACTACAGAATGTATATTCACTTGAGTGAGCACACAAATTTCCTATTTTTTGGAAAATAGAAAATAGATTATAAAATAGTTAACAATGTCAATTTTTATTTTGATAAAGGCTTGCTTTTCCAATGTATTTATAGGTATCTTCTCCGGAAAAACGAGATAAAAAATGTGAATTTTGCTATATTTCGCGCCAGTTCTGAAATTATGAGGCAGTTACATTGTTGCTAAATCATTGTTTCTCGACAGCAAATAGCGCTACATGACATAGACTAAGATGGCACTACATAAATAAATGAAGTCGGTTAAATATGTAGGTATATTTTATATATTACGTTGTAGTGGCCGCAAATTTTCCCATGAGAAGTCATCATATTCACACGCCAAATTCGGAAGGCGCGGAGCAAAGCTCATTTACCTAAGTATTGTGATATTGACGTGAAGCAATTTTTATAAGAAATTAGTAAATATTTAAACGGAATCTCGCCGAAGACGCGTGAAAAGTAGGGACAACTCAAAAGACCCGCTTCATGATTACAGGCGAACACCATCGTCCCCCCTCCGTACTCGTGCGCAGGGACCTATTCTATGAGGAGTGGCGCGGCGCCGCGCTACTTCGATCGCTGTCCTCGCTGACCAGCGAACGCGCCGGGCGTGCGCCCCCGCCGCGCGCCCGCACCGCCACCAGCACCCGCCACCACGACTTATCGCCCAACGACACCTTCAGGGAAACTCTTATCACGTCACCGGTACAGGTGAATATGAAAGTATAGGCGATATTGCATGAGATCACAATTTTTTTAACAATTTCTTGCCTGACGATCACAACACATTAGATAGCGCAATTTTAGATACCTATGTACTGACCCTAATTTCTTACCTAGAACGAAACTATTCAAAAAGAAAATATCATGTAATATAATTCTCTCTAGTTGGGAGCCATCCATAAATTACGTCACTCAAATTTTAAGGTCTTTTGACCTTTGAAGGAGATACGAGCATTAGAATAATGATTTCTTAAAACTTTATTAGTAATTTTCTGCCTAAATAGGATACTTCCTGCTATAAATAGGCCAAAAAATAAATATTAAATGCTTTTAGAAGAGTGGAAACATTTTTGAAATAAATTTTAGCATTTTCTGAGCTTAGTAACAAACATTTCCCGGCGAGAATAGGATATTGTGCCAAGGTAAAAACTAGCCTATCCTAATTCTAAAGCAAATATCTACAAATTTTGTGATTTTCCAAAATGTGATTTTCTAACCATTTTCTCTACTTCAATCAAATTATTTCAGGTACATTAGCAAAAAAATTGTTTCGATATTAGATCTAGCTAGGATATCGAATTCTCTACCAGAAAAAATTTTTTAAATCACAAAACTGACATTTCAAGTTTTTAACCAGAATATTTGCCAAAGAAAATTATAAAACTTTCGCATTAATTTTTTTTTTAAAGAAGGATCAGTAAATAATACATTTGTTTAATTTTCCCAGGATTCTGCCTACGACCTCGACTTAGAACTTATCGACTACGAGCTCGAATGCGAAGGAGCGTGCAGGCCGCGGCTCGGCCCGTCGCCACCGATCCACAGATCTCCATCCAACGTCGACGAAACCATATACGAGCACGACATACAAAACCTGCGTCGAATGCTGGCGGCTACCCCGAGCGACATCTGTGAATCCCCGCCGCAACCTACCAGCCCCACTCAGAGTTCACGAGAATCCACGATGCGGAGACCTAGTGACGAACGACGCCACACAATAATCGTGAAAAGAGTACCAAAAAGTAGAAAAACGAGCTTATACATGCCTCTGTCTACGGCTAATGCGGGAAGATCCTGTAGAATATCTCCGGGACCGAAGGTCTCGTCACGATCAGCTCCCGCCACACCTTGTGGCGCACTCGTGCCAAATCTTTTATCGTTTTCTCAAAGGTTATCCTCATCAGGAAGGGGTTCAAGATCCTCGAGACTTGAAGAAGAAAACGATCCACTATTAGTTGATGGTGATCCAATACCTTTTGACCATAAATTCTAAAATCAATTAGTATCTCTGAATTTATGAATAGTTTGAGCCAATTACAAACAGTTAAGTTTCGATAAAAGTAAGGAATGAAACAAAGTGTCACAAGTGGGAAATTCTCTGTATTTAAATTTTTAATTTAATTGCTAATGTTCACAAAAATTCAGAAAAATTACGAAGAATTAACAAGTTAATAATTTACGAAAAAGGGAGTATTAATTAATTTATTTTTTAATATAGACCGCTGTATTCACTACACCACGTTCTTATTTATGCAAACAGTTTTTAGAAATCAAATCTCAACATCGGAATAACAGCGGCTTTTTAAATTTAATAAGTTCTGTGATACATAAAGCCTTCTTTATTTGCTGCTTTTATAAATTAAATTTCTGCTTGAAAAATATTTGAAACAAAATGTGCTTACAGGAGACTTATTTCTTTCTCCAGCAAAAAAAAAAATAGTTCCTGACAGCACATCCGGCCCACAGAGTACCTTTTTATATTTTGGATGTTCTGGCCTAAAAAAGATGTTCCGATAGCCTTTTACGTGTTCCCCAAATATCCGACATGTGGATGTGAATTCTGTGCTCATTTTCTTAAAACTGGTAGGTGATATTTAAAGGAGTAAGAACGTAGTTAGTATGAATGTTATTTAAATATTTGCATTTATTATAAGGATAAAGCTTGTTGGACCATTGTTCACTTGCCTTCGTATATGAAATATGGATTCTTATGAATAAAACTTGTTTAATTTCCATACCCCTTTAAATAAAAAAATAAAAAAACTTAATTGCTAACCTCACACTAACACATCTAAATTCAACTGCTAATGCTCTGTGCACAATATATAAAGTACTTAACAATAATGAGTACAAAATTATAAATAAGCTGTATTATTGCGATATTTGCTGTTAGAAGAATAAGAACTTTGAAAATGTCCAGTAAATTACCAATTCCGAAAAGAATATAACGAATATTTATATTCTTTTGATCGCAAAAGAATTCAAATATTCGTTTTCTTATATCAAGTACTTCTGATTTACAATTTATATGATTTGATGTTATTCATTTATAGCGAAAAAAAACTACAATACTCGAAAAACGAATCGTATATGTATTCATAAATAATCTAATGAATAGTCTAATTATAGACTAAAAATGTTAAGACCTTATATTTCGTATTAAAAAAATATTAAAGTATTATGGTGGTGAATAAAATATTAAATGGTATCTATCTTCAAAGATATATTGTATGACAATTTGATACCTCGATCAATTTAATAAAAAAATGGATTACAAAAAATTATAAAAATATAATAAATGTAGAAATATCATTTAAATAGGCATTCTCTTATTACGAAATCGATATCAATCCATAATTTGAAAAGTAGAATTAGACCAAGACTGGACTGGTAAGTATCAAAATCCAGAGCGAGTTATGCACCATAATAAACTTCACTCCATGGAAAACACTAGCATTGACCATTAAAAATACTTTCCTTCGAAAAAAAAACAAAATGAAAGTTAAATGTCTATACCTCTAACTAGAGTACGAAAGTGCCATCACCTGCATTACGAAAAAAATGGTCAACCAAGCCAATAGAATTTTAAGTAGGTATTTTTTTCACTAAAAAATTTTGGGAACGTTCTGATTAATCACATAAATTCGCAAATTTTGTAAACTAACTTCAGCACATTGCAATGTAAATAAATAAGGTCTTATTCTACTATTTATTGGCAGGGGAATAATTTTGACTTTTTGCGTTTAGTTTGTTAGCGTCTGTTTGTGTCATTTGCATCAATAATTATATTTTTGTCTGTATATGAAATCAAATTACTGATTACGTTGGACCCTTTATATACATTTTTTGAAGAAGCAGTGTTACCAATACTATCTCTATGATCTTATTCTTTCTTAAATAAACAATTCTTAAATATACATGTTTTCTACAAAATTTTCTAAACTGATTGTTTAGTAGAATTGTAGCACGGCTGACTGAACTGAATAGGACAAAAGGACTCGTCGTCTGTTCCTTTGAGAAAATCCCTTAAAAATCTTCTGTTTTCATTTTAGAAAAGAGGTATACATTAAATTATTGGTTTATATAGAAGTCTTTTACATCATAGTTGTAGCTGTGTCAACATAACCGCACCCCAAAAGAAATTACTCATTTATTTATTTCAATAACAGTCAACTGTTATTGTCAAATATTAAATAATACGTATTTACCTACCTGATTTCGTACTTAAAAAGGATAAGACTGAACCCTCATAGGAGCAATTTGCTGTCCGTTTTGTATATCTGTCTAACAAGACCCATTTGCTCAGAGACGGATAGAGATATCAAGTTAAAATTAATATAAAATGCTAAGGTCTACCGTCCTGTTGACTCAGAATTATAAAGTTGGCAAAAAGCACAAAAATGGGCTCGACCGGTGAAATACCTCGTTCGTACAGAATACGGAATATTATAAAATATTATAAAAGTATAAATATAGGATATATTTAAGACGAAAGCGAGACATAGAGTGTATGTTCTATACAGGGTTATGTTTGGTATGTAAATTATATATAATGAAATTTACTAATGCATTGTAGTTTATTTTAACGTTGTGACTTATATTTGATATCTTTAAAATATAGATAAAAATGACCATCCATGAACTCGAAATCCTTGACGGTTATGCCGACCCAGAAATAGGTTGTACGTAGAGTATTACATAATTTTCATTTCTATCCTACATTGTTTTTAAAATCTGCGTCGGCAATGCTGAAAATAAGTATGAAGGAAGACAAAACGTGATAAACTTAGAATGAAATAAAAAATACTGCAAAAAGCGGAGTTTTGGGAAACTGAAAATTAATGAATGACAAAAGTTATCAGAAGTCTTCTCAGAGTTATTCATAAATTATACCTAAAATCGTGATGTTAATGGTTTTAAATTTATAAGTAAGGCTCGGAAAAAAAATTGTACTTCTCATAGTACAATTTTTTCCAAGTTTTCCGTTGAGAAATATCGCAGGTAAAATTGTACCAAAAGGGATAAAAAGGTTTTTATGGATTAGTAGATTTGAAACAAACTTATCACACGTTCAATTCCCTATCACACGAGTCAGTGTCATGTACGATTCGAACGTCGCACCCAAATTATTAAAATATTTTTGTTTGTGTTCGTCACTTGCTTTCTCCCATCATGGCACATGACAGCAATTTATCAGTATTTCCTTTTGCATAGGTGCCACTCTCGTATTTATATAGTGTTTACGTAGGTTTATCTCAATCTTAAGTTACTCATGGTTTACAATACATTACAACTGTCGGCATTTGCGCATGATTTTGTAATAGCTATGCGAGCCAAAAAAAAGTATCATTAGCGACGGAGCTACTCTGAAAGCAGAATCAAGGCTGTTTTGATTACAGGTTAATGCTTCCAAAATAAACTACCCCGATAGCACCCGTCTTCTTGCGCCAGCTAACGGTGTCATACTTGGAGGTGAGGTAGTACATTGGGGGTTTGAATAAATTCAGATGCTAAAAGTCGAATTATAACTCTCAGAATACCTACGATGGGTTGGTTGCGGGAGGGGTTGGAGTGGATCGTAATGGAGATCACCGCCGGAAACAAATATTTTACGTATGCAAGGCTATGCTCAACAGCAAATTCTTAATGACCAAGTCAAAACTCACGACATTCACAAATATGGTAAAGACAGTCGTGACCTATGCATGCGAAGTCTAGACACTGAAGCAAAAACATGAACGAAACTGGCATTGCTCGAAAGGAGAGTTTTTGGACCAAGAAAACTTTTTGGTCCAAGGCGAGAAGGCGACGGCACGTATCGTATAGGCGTGAATCACAGACCGTAGGCACTGATTTAGAAATGAACAATCGTCAAGTAACTGTCAAAACGACCTCCAACTGGACTCTGCAACAGGGAAGACCCAGAGCAAGAAAAGCGTCGAACAAGAAACGCGCAGAAAAGCATCTTTGTGAAGGAAGGCTAAGGATAGAGCAAAATGGAAGAAAGTAGTTGCGAAGGCTAAACCCCACGAGGGCTGTAGCGCCACGGTAAGGAGATGGAACTCCGTTATATATCTATTTAAATAGGTAAGATATGATTGGCCCTATAATCTTTACTTTAGATGCGATTCCTGACCAAAATACATTTTTTCTCTTTTTCTTATTCTATAGCAGTTTGAGCGCGAAGTATATAACTCAAAGTATTGCGGTGCTCGTTCTTATTACAATTTTTGTTTGCGATTACTCAAAATAATATCCACAAATCAACGAACAACTTACCTGTACCTGTCCCATATAAACTTCACGAGAATCTACGATGCAGAGTCCCAGAGACGAACGACGTCGTACAACAACGACGTGAAAAGTGTAGCGAAAAAGTAGAACGATGAGACTATATACGACGATATATACAGTCAATACGGAAAGATTATCAAGAAAATCTTCGGAACCAAAAGACTTCACAACTTTGTAACTCTTTATACATATATAGCATATTAGAGATGGTCACCGCCGCCCAACGCCTTATAGACTCGCGACTACAGAGGAGTAACCAGTTACCGGCGTTACCGGTCTCTCAGATAGGAATAGAATATCTATTGAAGGAGTATAGGGGTTGACGGAGAGGGTGTGGTGTGTTGGAGGAGGAGAGGACCACTCGAACTTTCACTAACTGACGCTTTTCACATCTGAGCCCCCACTGCCCACTGTATATAACTATACTATGCTAAAATCAACTGTTTTACCTCAATTAACAATACCACGAACATTTAATTGAAAATATGTAAAATGACAGTGATAAAAATCAAATTTGATATACATTGAAAACTTTTCGATTGCACATGGATCGATTACTGAATAAAAGATGGTCCTACTGATCAACGTTTGTGCGAAGCTGAGGTCGTATAATAAATTGGCTATAAAGATTTGTTTTTAGAACGCGTTTTGGACAATCCTACAAAACAATTTGTACAAATTTAATCTTATTCCATGCATATTCATACTAACATGAGAGAATTAAGTATCATTTAAAATCTAAATAAATAAACACACTTCAACTAGTGTACGAATCAACTAGGTTATACAAAAACTATTGTACCGAGTGCACGATACAAAAATGCGATGCAAATTGAATTTCAAGCTGAGTGAGCCAATCATGCCGCGGGGTTCTCCGCGAACCGCCCTGTTGAAAATATCCAAAATATTCCAATAAGAAATAATTGTATTGGGACCTAATGTGTTTTTGTCGCTGCAAATCCATATCAATATCCATAAAAACTTTCGAAGAAAAGAAACGGAAAGTTTAGTGGAACTTATATGTCTACAGAGTTCTTATCTGGATTTACATATAGAATACATTATTTTTTCTGATTGTGGAATTGTCATTTAAATGCATTAAAAAACATTTACTATTTCGTATTCGGAAATCCACATTGGTTTTTATGTCCAAATGGATTTACGATAAGAACAGATACAAACCTACAGGTAAAGTGCAGATAGGATCCATACAAATACAAATAACATCACAATCCCAATAAGTCCAATAAAGAAACGTCATTATGATGTACTTACATATAGATTCTTAATTTAACTCTATCTGGAAATTTTTTCTTCCAGATAGATTACATATAAGCCACTACAGATTCTATTGTTGTGTATGGGACCGTATTGGATGTTTTCAATAGGGCGGTGTCACTTAGAGGTCCTTATCTACGTGGAAAGCCACAGTGTCTTCCTACGCCAAGCCCACCCGTAGAGAATTCACGCACCGAAGACGTGAATATGCCGATCGGCCACGTAGGATAAAGCCGTTATAGCCCAAGGACTAACGGTAGCATCCACTAACACGTGTTCAAGGATTCCGTGACAGTCGAACACTCCCTGCGCAAAGGAGTACGTGAGTAACTGATTATAGTCTTTTCCGTCTCTCCCCGCAAAGAGAAGTTTAACAAAGAGCCGATTGTGCATCTCCATATTTAGGCACTCGACGTTCGTGTAATCATACGAAAACGAACAACACAATTCTAATGTTAAATATCCGAATGCTGAATAATATGTATGGTTTTAAGCTGATCATGGTACAAAAAGCTCTCAAAACTTAAAGACTTATAGCTTCACGAGCTCGAAAATTCGGAAAACGGTTGAACTTATAGATCGTTCCTAAGCCTTTTTGCTACTCTCGTGCTCAAAGTCTTCAAAAATATGTCTAGAAACTAATTTTTGATCAAATTTTGTATTTTTTCAATTTCACTGAGTTCAAAAATGTAATTTCAATATCTGTTCAGCTATTGGATAGCATGCAACATCTGTATTTATTCAAATAAAACGCTATTTTTTTTCAGTTCTAAACTACGATGTCTATGAAACACGTCGTTCGATTTCAGTCTACTTTGCGGTATTCAACGCAGTTTTAAAACCATAGAACAATAATTGACCGACACCAAACATTAATCTGTAAAGAACTTAGAAGATAACTTCTAAAGATCTATTCAGATTGATGATTTAAATAATTAGAATAATCTATTTTTTGCAAATATTTCGCTGACCATAACTCTTGAACGACCCAACCGATTGTAATGAATTCGATTTTGCAATTTATCGATAGAACAATTTGAAAAATATTCTAAAAATACTCTTTTAGAATAATTACACTCCTACAATATTAATACAATAATCAACAATATTTTTTAAAGAGTACAACGAGCTAGATTTTGAAAGTTATCGATAGAACGAATTTTATACAATTTATAGCAGTCAACGCATCTATTTAGAGAAAAGAGCTGATTCGATGTTCCTATTGATCGGTAAAGCTGTCTAAAAGTTATTTCATACAAGCATTCTTTTGAAACCTATATTTTTGAGTTTCCTTAAAATCTACCAGGCGTAATTAGTTTAACGTTTCAGAAAGTCTGAGTTGAGTGGGCGGATCTATTTCGAATGTCGCAAACTGTCCTTCGATTGGTTAATCATTACAGATATCACTAGGAAAATGGTCCAAATAGATTCCTAGGACCCTGAAATGTGAATATCTGATGAAAACTCGATTTTCGAAATTCATACTGAGAACAATAACTTCCCAATTTTATGAAAATTTTTCAATTTTCATAATAGGATTTTAAAATAGATCTAAAGCCACGGTCTAATCAGTTCCTGCAGCGCAGCTGCTTACAATCCGTGACCTTATCACACGAGTCGGTGTCATGTACTATTCAATCATCGCAACCAAATTATTAAAATATTTTTAAGCTATTGCATAGCTTTTATCGCGGGCTTTGAGCGCGGCGACCCAATCAAGAAATTCCGTAACGAAAATAAAACCTCACGCCCCCTACTCCACCTACCATGTAGCTCGGCCGAGCGTTCGCTTAACGTGTATGTATATGGTACGACTGTACGAAGCTCGCACGGATTGAGACGAGCTGCTCCGAAATGGGACGAATACGTAAGCAGCTGTTTGTGAGAAAGTATATAGGTGTATAGGTATCTATCATATCTTTATAATGCCACACTCACCTCATATTCCCCGTAAGTACACATGAAGGTATATATCTATACATAGGTGTACCTATGTATAACAATGAATAGCAGTTGCTGGTGAATAGCTATACGACCCCAAACGACCAACCTAATAAGAAAAAATTAAAAATATTCGCTAAATCGGTCGAATCATTATTTTTCATAACTTTCATTGAACTCTTACACGTCGAACGATAAAAATAATGTACACTCCATCCTTTTCTTTGAACTAAGTTATCTCCTTGCCAAATTTCGTTAAAATCCGTCAAATTATACGGGTGCTTTTTAATATCAAAGAACAAAAAACACGCGAAAAACACTCACTATGGGTTTACAAAAAAAAAAAATTTAAACTAAAAGGGTTCTTAATAATTCTCACGTAACCGTAAAATATCTATCGTGTATTTTTCTCGGGCTCCCAGCTATTTTCTTACTATATTTTATTGAAAGCGGTTAAACTATTAGAGTTCTTAGTAATCCTCATAGAACCCAAAAAATATATATCGTATGCACTTTTATTGACTTCCAACTATCTCATATTATATTTTATTGAAATCGGTTAAGCTATAAGGAACCTTAGTAATGTATACGAACCCTAAAAAAACCAAACCCTTAATAATTTTTATCGTAGATAACTTTCGTTCATGACTTCGCCCATATGGACATAGATTAAATTGCTGCATTTTTTATCGACTGATGTCTTTGTGCCCATTATGATCCCGATCCAACTTCACATGCTCGATTTAATGCTGATCTTTATCATGATTTTAATTCTGCTTCTGATATCGATCCCAATCCACTTTTGATTCAATTCCTAAAAATTATACCATTTTAAATTTCCAGGCCGGATCCTTAAATATTTCCAAGTTAAAAGTACCCTCAATATAATACCGTAGCTCTTCCTTCTACTTTCCAATAAAAGCCGGATCGTAATTGGTTCGGCTGTACAGGCAGATAGAAAAGGGTTATTTTCTTTCTTACAAACCTTACCTTTAGAATGCGAACAAAATAAAAAAGGAACAGGTAAATCGATCAAGCTATTATTGAGTTTTAGCGAGATTATCGAACAGTAATTGATTTTATATTAATAGATGTCTTTGCATTTGTTGGCAACACTATATACTAAAAATTTATCTGGTATTAAAATTTTGTATCCAAAAAACTTAAAGACAATTGACAGCCGGCTTGTTTTCTGTCATTTTGTATCAACAATTGTAAATACATGTAAACAGTGCTTTGTTCTTTAAAATTTTTACAAAAGTATAAATTGTACTTTGAAGAGACATTTTTTTTTAATTATAAAAAATGAGTTTGCCTACTGATTTCGGACCTGATTCTGGAGGTCGAGTAAAGGTATTTTCTGATAATTTCTTAGTAATACGTACAATTACTTAAAATGTAGTGCATCTGCATTTTACATTGTAAATGTTTTAAAATTTTCCATAATCATTTCTATATCAGGGTGTGACTATAGTGAAAGCAATAGTTTATGGCAATGTTGCTCGTTATTTTGGAAAAAAGAGGGAAGAAGATGGACACACTCACCAATGGACAGTTTACGTAAAGCCTTATAAAAATGAAGATATCTCAGCCTATGTCAAAAAAGTTCATTTCAAATTGCACGAAAGTTATGCAAACCCTAACCGTATTGTGACAAAGCCACCATATGAACTGACGGAAACTGGATGGGGAGAGTTTGAAATTGTTATCAAAATTTACTTTCATGATCCAAATGAGAGACCTGTAAGTAGAAGTTATTTTAAAATGTTATTTAACACACTAAGTAATGGGAGTAAATAATTTCATTAAATAAACAACTTAATGAATTAACTACTTGATTTGATCACAAACTGGGAGAATATTGCCAGTGAGTAATGTAACCGGGCAAATAAATATTACTTAGAAGTGTCGTGATATAGTTGATGACCAAAAAATGTTACTATAATAAATTGGTTTTAATCCAAAATGTTGGCAAGTTTAATAATAGCAATTCAATCAGCATTGCCAAGTGCCAAGATTTTAGTAGGACGGCCCATGAAACAGCTGATTTTTCAAACGTTCAGCTGGGACAAATATGTGTCCTGCATTATATTTTTCAGTTAGACAAAGAAACAAAACAATCAAAGAGTAATATTTCACCGAGTATACGTTTTTATCACCCATTTCATTTTCTTAGCTCTGTATTTGTTGTTGTCTCGTGTTGAAATGCTTTGCCTTGATTTTTTTTATTCACATTAATTATATGTCCCGAATTTCTGAAGAAAATACCTGGCAATACTGAATTCAATAGCTATATGGGATTAATAACCTAAACAAATGATATAACTTATCAGTTTAATAATTATCAGAGGTTCCAATTTCATAGGTGTGGGTGTAATGGGAGAAATGAATGGATGGCAAAAGAATATGAGCTGCCGTAGGGTTTTCTAAAATCTGACATACCATATGACATCTATGAGAATTATAAGCATATTCTCCCAAAATTATAGACCTTACTACTTACTTACTCATCTATTAAATTTAAGTTATTTTATTGTTTACCTATAAAGAACACATAAAGAGAATATAATAATATGCATCAATATTTATAGCTGTCAATAAAATAAATGTACTTGTTAATATTTATTTGAATTAATAAATTAAGTACTCATTGCAAGATAATTATGTAATTTTGAAAGTGAAAACTTAAGGATAAAATTTAGTATAATGTAAAAAAGTTACTTTTTCCCTTTACATTTGATTGTCACATTTGACTATCACGAGACTCCTAAGTAATTTTGTGTATAGAACATTGTGTATTTTAGGTACCATAAACCTTTACAAAAATGTATAATAACATTTCTGTCATTAAAAACAAAGATGGATAATAATATCTTTACTTGTGCTTAAAATGAATAGAAGCAAAGGCCTTAAAATTGTTGTACTTTTCAAAATTTCTTCATGATTTTATAAATGTATATTATATGTATATTTCTTTACTTACAGGTAACATTGTACCATATACTTAAACTATTTCAATCTCCTGTAGGCGAAGGTGTGCCTCCAACAGCAGGACGAGCTCTTGTCAGTGAGAGTTATGAAGAAATAGTTTTTCAAGAACCGACACAATTAATGCAACATCTTTTAACTGGCATAAAACCTCTTACTAATGGTCCTTGGACTCATGAAACTGATTGTAAGTATTTTGCACTTAACGAGTTTAAAAATAACGTTCAGAATGTTTTCACTTTACTTGAAATATCTAATTGTGGCTATTCACTTTGTACAAAATCTGATATTTAAAAAAAAACTGCAGCTAGTAGTTTTTACAGTGTTCTCTAGATGTTATTTGTCATAACTATCAAGTAAAAATTGAATATTGTATTAAGTAATATGAATGTAATTGTACTCAAACTTTGTCCCATCCAGGGTGATAATAGTAAGTTCGCTTTTGAAGTGGGTACATCTGGTTAATTATTGGAGATGTGTTGACTCTTCATTATAAGGACATTAGCCTACCAAAGGAATTTTAAATGTATAAAAGTTCAAAAGTTAAAATGACTGCATAGTTCAGATCATACTCATCAAATATGAAAAACTTAATATTTTGCCTTGCACTGGTACTTCAGGTGGCTGTGGAACACAATTAGTTAATATAACACCTATCTTAAAACTCAGGAGATGACAAATAGTTCTTGGAGTACCATTTAGTCTACAAAAATAGATATAACAAACTGGAAACAGAATATGTTACAACAAAAATTACCAACTAAATAAAGCTGACATGCTCCTTCCTAGGGTTTTGAATATAAAATAAAGTAAATTCACCATGAAGTGATTATGGTTTTCTATATTGTGAACTAAAATTTATAACTTGCATAAACCTTAGTTATTATGACACATATAAGTTGATGCACTAATGTGCTGTCTGCCTATTGAAATAAACAGTAGGTATGTATTACGAGGTACTAAAATTTTAACAAAGTGCCAAGTTATAATAATTTTTTTAAATTAATTGGCAAATAAAATAATAAGATATAAAACTTCCAATAAGTAGGCAAACTATTTTAATCTCAGCATTTTTTTCAGTTGAAGAGAAAAAAAAGACAACCTTAGAGGTAATTTCAAATGCAAAATCAAAACTTAGATCCGAAATAACTGAGCTGAAGAATAAACTGAATACTGCAAAAGAAACAATTTCAAAATTGAAAGAAGAAATAGCTAAATTACAAAATGTATCTGTCCAATATAATAATGTATCTGTTTAGAAGATTGCCCTAAGATTTATACCTGAAAATCCAAGGCCTTTGAATGCACCTTTATAAAACGTTTTAGAATGTGTTTTAATATTAAATATAAGAACATCAAAGGATTTATTTTTCCATTTTTATTATTAAAATAAATAGTTATTAATTTTTCAGAGTTTTTATTCATTCTTTATGAAAATCTCGAATTTATTTCTGTCCAAAGTTAAATTTTAGAAGTGTGAACTATTACAAACCAAGTCTTGACGCCTCAAAGGATAGGTTTGTAAGACAGGAGAAATTTTCACTGAATGCCGAAAATAACAGTAGCCTTACAGAGATATGCTACAAGAAACACTTGTGAAAAATAAAATATTTTCTTGCAAAGTGGAAGCTGATGCCAACAAGTTAGTAATTGAAACCGCAATTTGCAATCTGAAAACTTGTTGTAGTTTCCAAGGCTGTGGATGTTTTAGTTTTATTGACTACGCTGACACCAATAGATTGAGAAATTTATTTTCGAGAACCAAGCAAAGCCACAAAACCACAAAAACTGTACTCTTCTAGGAGGTTCAAAATAGCAATACTAAAATGTATGCAATATATCCTGTTCTTACATGCTTTCATTGGCTATGACTTTTTTTGTGTGCTTTTTTCCCAACTTGAACAATATGTGCATGCGAAAGATTTCGAAAAACTGATGGACTTTCAAAACGCTGTGGTAGTTTATGACAATGAATGCTAATATGAAATTGCCCTGATTGCCCATGCCATGACATGAACTCTTCCCCTATGGGCTGCCCCCAAAAAAATAAAAGATCTAAACACATTAAAATATAACTTTTTTATAAAAGCAACTGTTTAAAGCAGCTGCATTAAACTGCCTTATTTGTCAACTACTGCAGACGCCGCTCTTGAACAATTCAAAAGAGTATACCTGTAAATCATAAATGGCGTGGACGAGAAATATCACCAGAAGATTGGGTTGAAAATATTGCGAAATACTGACACTGAAAACAATGATGCAGCTACCAGCTCAACATTCCTTACTGAAAAAGATTTTCTGCACACATGCAACAGAATGCGGAGCATCTTCTGGGTGCAGGAAAAGTGAATTAAATTGGTTGCTTACGATGGAAACAGCTGTTCCTAATCCTTCATCTATGATCGAAATTAATGACATCGACGACTACGACCATAATGTAGGTAGTTATTGAATTTTTAAAATATTTTTATGTAATGAAATATTAAATATATTTCAAGTATTATGTAAGCACCAAAGGGAGATGGGAGATCTTTGCGTTGCTTACTTTTGATGACCCCCCGGGTCTGGATGATTTTTACGTCAGCAATATTTATTTACTTTAAGTACCTGATTTTTCTGAATAGAGATTCTCCTAATTATTTACGCGCTCTCATGCGATGGTTTATGGTTGAGTTAGAAAGTTTGGAAGTAGGGGTATTATCGCGCGCGCTTTTCACTCGTTTAAAGTTATTCAATCTCATATTGGTTTTGTTCATTGAGTTTGACGTCTTATTAGTTAATGGTTGTTTTATATTGACGTATAAAATAGAGAAGATGCACAATCGCGCTCATAAACGGCCGCGATGAATGAGTGCTAAAACAGATCGTTTATCACTCATTGCAATTAGTTTCCCCAGCCTTTCCGTTATGATGTTTAAATGTTGTGTCAAAAAGTGCCTAAATGAAACATTAAGACCTTTGGAAAAAAAAATGGTATTTCTTATTTTCGATAAGCAAAATTTAGTTTATTTTTGATAAGTGGTCAATCGTGTACTTACTGTAACAAGGATTTAATAGTATAGCATTTAAATTTTTTTCATTTAAAGCACAACCAAAATGTAAGATTTAAAAGGACTTTACAGAAACATATCTAATCAATTCTGCTCTCGTACTTTATCACAGTATTCATTCGCTCATCGTTAGAGACAGTTCTTAAACTACGTAAGGCGCACTGTAAACTTTTGGAATGAATGATCAAAAATGAATTTATTGTTTCCCAAAATATTCTTCGTTACCATAAATGCACTTTTTTCATACGAATAAACCAATTATGTAAATGTTTATGCCACTCCTCCCTGGTGACCTCGGAAACATGTTTTTCATACTCTTGGACAGCCTCTTCTGGTGATGAAAATCGTTGTGCGCGTAATTGGTTCTTAATTTTTGCAAACAAAAAAAAGGTCACAAGTTGCCAGGTTGGGACTCGTATGCAGGATTGCTAATAAGTTCTACGTTATTCTAATATTTCAAAAATTATTTCCAAAATTTGTTTGTCTGTTTGACCATGTGAGACCAGTTCACGTGGTCTTGTCGTCGTGGTGCTAGAAGATACGACGCTTACGGCAATTTTTACGGAGTTCGTCAATAACTTCCAACAAACAGCTGTTCATGTACCGATCACTATTCATGGTACGACAATTCCCCAAAGTAACAGTAGCCACTTGTCCAGTTTTATTTAAAAAAGAAGCAATCATCCGTTACAAGCACTTCGCTCACACACCACTGGTCGGTTTCAGGTCTTCTGGATAGACTCTTACGGTCGATTGCTGCTTTGTATTGGGGTTTTAGTAATAAATCCATGGTTCTTTATTTGTTACTATCCACACTAAATTCTTTCAATCTGGCAAGCATGGCACTGCACCAAGTGACTCGGTCCGTTTTATGAGCCTCAGTCAAATTGTATGGAATCCACCGCAAGCATAGTTTTTTCATATCCAAATTTTTGCGTAGGTTTGATTGTATTTGACTCATGCCTATGCCGAAGGATGCCCGAATCTGATGGTAGATCACATGCTTGTCAGTTTCGATCATGTGGCGCACAGCATCGATGTTTTTGTTGTTCATAGCAGTGCATGGGCGACCATCACTAAATTCGCCACTGAGATTGGCACGACCGCGCTTGCATTCTGCAAACCAGTTATAAATCGCCGTCTTGCATGGTGCTTCATCGCCAAAAGTTGTTCGAAGTTGAAACTTCTGAGCTGTTAAATTACACTTAAAATCGTAGAAAATCATATGATAAAAAAACATTGACGACTTAAAACCATAGTGATGACGACACGCAAATGACCGTTTTTTTTGTAATAATCGTATTTAAAATTGAACCTTTTTTTTATGAGCTTTCGGTTGATATGGCATATGATAAATACTGTATTTTCCCATGTTTTTCTTTGTTACTGTAAAATGGTATTGTGAAATGTAAAACACAGATATTATGTACACTTTGTCAGAATACATGCTTCTATTGTGGCTTTGAGCCGCTTTTCGATATTAAAATAGGAAGCAACTATGCATCTTTCATTTTTCATTTATACTGTTTTACCATTGGTCCATTCTGTCGCTGTTGAAATGGTTTCAAAATTTTTAATGAAACAAATAATGTTCTTATGTTAAGAATACAACATTTATATAATAATTTGTTTAAATAAATATTGAATATGCTATAAGTTCCTTTATAGTCTCAGAATTCTTTTTAGAACAATTTGCTTTATTATAGTTTTTTTCTTCCTTTTGATTTTGTGAAATAATTATAAATGGAATTAAAGTTACAGCTATACAAATATCATTTAATGTGTATAAAACTGAAATCTTTACTGTAAACATATTATTTTTTTAAATCCCTCTCATTTTTTTTTTAAATTGTAATAAAGATGGACAAATTTTGATCCTTTAACTTTTTTATTTCATATTTTAATTATGCTATCGAAAAGGTTGTACTAAAATTCATTCAAAAGCCCTGGATTTCGAGGTTTTACGATTTTTATGTCTTACCCCACTCCGCTAGTTATATAAGATTTAATGAACTGTTTGGTTGGATATATTATTAAACTCCTAATTTTTATGCTTTTTTTTTATTTTTATCTAATTGAAGTAATAGTAATTATAATTTATCAATGAATGGTATCATGTGAGTTACAAACATTCTTATTAATGTAGGGACAACTTCCAAGACTAACAGCTTAAGTGCTTTCTCCAGATACAAAACAAATAATATTGTTTAAGGGTAATCAAGATCTATATGTATATAATTTTCATTAGTAATTATACATGAGTAAAATGAACAGTATTAAACATGTAAAATCTGTGCAGTCATTAAAATTATATCAGAATTCATGGTGGTTATAGAACTCATTTGACCCAAACTATATGTTTTGTGGAATGAGATATTTAATTTTATTTAATGTGAATAATCTGATTTGCTATTTTATTTTTTTCATGGCACGGCATACTATTCTAACAAATGTTTTAAATAAAACTGTCCATTCTCAAATAATTATGAATATCTTTATATTTTAAAAAGAATGTGATTGTTTCTGTGTGATGTTTTCTATATAATAACCATTTTTTTTCATCTAACTCTTTCTCATATTTGGTGAAATATTATAGTCAATGTAGAAAGTACTTCAATCGTATTTCAACACATTACGCGCCACATCGCAACGCGGTCTAATGTACCGGTGGCCGACTGCCTGACATCATTAGGTACGTAATAAAATGGGTTACTTGTTATGCGACACGATATAGTCGAATCACACTTTCCACGGATTATGTTGCCACACCTGTATGTCTATTCCATTCTGAAGACGTGTCGTCAATAATCAAAACGGAAAGTTGGTATGCCGCATGCTGGTATATTCTGTTTTTCTTCGATCATGCAAAAAAAAACTGTATAAACACCTAATGAGCTTAAAAAATCGCTGCAAAAATACACTTGAATCTTTTGAAAATCCTAGAATTCTCTATCTATTGTATACGTTCCACTTAATTTCTAGTTTTTTCAGTAAAACAACAATACAACGCAAAAAACTGTCGCTGTGATTAGTTGCTAAAGCGTCGCAACGGAATAAAAATGCAAGCGGGGGAGAAGAGGGAAGGGTCGGGGGGCGTTAAACCTGCGCTTTGCATCATTCGCAGCCAATTCAGAGCGGCAGAGTTTCGTGCGTTGTACTGTAAATAGAAAAAAAAAAACAATATGGCGCCAACGTAACCTACGTTGATGCCATATTATGCATTTTTTTTGTAGGTTTCTATCATTAGATAATATTTCTGGATTTGCACGTCTTTTCCTGCATAATTGAGGCCAGACAAGTTTACGAATGAGACATCTTTGTAATATTCTTAAAAAAAAATTGGTTGTCTTTAAAGTCAGTTTACGAGCGATAATTTTACGTGATAACGTCATAAGAAAACATTGATAAAAATATGCATACTTTTATGAATTGAAATGAATTATTATCACTTGCCACAATTGTTGTTGTAATAAACAATGGAAACCACATTGACTTTTCACTTCACTTTATAAACAGTTGACAAAACAGTTTACGTGTAAGTTGTGTGCGGCCGCTGTCTTTCTTCTACTCGGACGCATCGGCGGATGCAGTGGAAGAGAGATCGCTCGTTCCTCGCTCTCGTTCGCACGCTCGGCTCAGGCGGAACGCGACAATGAGTCATGCTTTTTCGTGCGTGCAGCCGACGTTCATAGATTTGTAAAACGTTATCACGTCAATATTAATCAAATCGGTACTAATTTCATAATTATGTATTGGCGCATTATCATTACACAAAAAAAAACTGAACGTGTGATCGGGGGACCCTCATCAGAAACGAAGTTTTATTTTCAATATAAATAATGCAAAGTAAGGAATAAAATTAAAGAATTTCACTTAATATTTTAGAATATTTTTTTATCAATTCATTTATTAAATAAATAATTTAAAATAGTGATTTATGAATTATATAAAGAAATACTAAATAATAAATTTCAAGAGAGAGAGAGAGAGAGAGACGCACAAAACCTTGTGAAAGAACTTCGTTCCAAAAATTCATACAAGTTCGCTTTCGAGCGACTTACAGAACAATAGTACACTACCCGCGGGCCTAGCATGACGCCCTAGACAAGAGTCTCTCTATAGGACTAACCCTTTCATTCCTTACGTTGCGCCGACTATTACTTTCACCGACTACTTGTGGTGGTCGTGCATAACTTTGACACACATACAAGACGACACCCAATTTCACACGGTCTGATGATCGGTTGCTCAACCACGAAACAAAAATAATTATTAAATAGTACAACCGGAACATTTGCTAAATAATGTAGACACGACTGTCATGTCGGGTTGTCGTGTCGAATAATCATTGGCCCATTTAATATTGATATTCAAAGCCAAAACAATTGTTGCGTGACTCCAATATCAAACACAGATTGTCCGTTAAAGCAGTTGTTGCGCTAACTGATGTTAGTGCAACCTATAAAAAAAAAATTGCTAAAAGCACACATTTCTGATTGCTTGCAAAACTTATTTCGCAAAATATTTATTTCTGATAAAAAATCGTCTAAATCCCAATCCTTACGGCGAGTCAACTACATCGTGTTATTTATCGGTTAGAAAAGAATTTATTAAATTACATATTTCATAAGAATAAAAATATTTTTATACTTACTCTAAAGTACAGCGTTAGGTACAATCTACTAATACATATTTAGAATGTCTGTATATTACGCAAAAATAAACTCCAAGTGAAGATTTATACTTATATTTTCAAGACTTGAAAGAAACTATAGATGGCACTAAAAATATCATTTTCTATTTATAGAAATTTCATTTTTTTATTTATACAAATTATTATTATTTACCTTTTTCAAAGCCAGTAATTGATAACTCATCTACAAATGAATACAAATAATTATGGTCAACTTCATATCTAGATATGTATCTACTTAGAATATAAAAACCGAATTTTGTAGAAATTAAAAAAAGAAAAAAAAAAATTTTATTCCAGATAAATGGTTCAATATGAAAAAGTCGTCGTGAAAATAACATTACATCTATTATATATAATATTATAGAATAGAATAGATATATATATATATATATATATATATATATATATATATATATATATATATATATATATATATATATATACTTATATATATAATATTTATATATATATATATATATATATAGATTTTCTGGTAATCTTTCTTGATTGTAATTTTTATTTTAGACGATTTAAAATAGTCACTTAGAAGTGAAAATTCGCTTTAACAAATCATGCACCAACGATCTATTCTGTATGTGGTACTACTAGTGGCAGTACACGCATGTAAGTAATGTAAGTGGTTAAGGAATGACATAAAAAAAGTATTTTCTTTTTGATAATCAAAATTATCCGTTTCGATTCTTCTATCGTTTTTTTTTCTTTTAATCTACAAGGTTGAGGCTTGATACAATTGTCCATTGAAACGTAGATTTTTTTATACACGCAGACTGTCTGCGCCCATCTATCGCGTGATACGGAGTTTGTTTGAACGACAAGTTCGCGTTTGGCACGTGTCGTGTTCGACTAACGATAGACGTCCATTCGCCACTGACGTTCGCTTACACAAACTTCAGTATATAAACACAATGGTTTAGTTGTACAGATTAGCTTTTTTGAGTTATAGGTCGACTGTTAGAACTTGTTTGCGTAACAGATTTCCTTAATTTATTTTACTTTCTAGTCTGTAAATTTTTAATCTTTTCCCGATATAGGCTGCCAGTGACACATACTGTGTATAAAAGACTATATGTTTTCATCAGGTTTTTATCGTCCCGTTCGGAGAAACTTTAAAAAGTAATAATACCTTGTCGTATTATTGTTGCCTTGTCGTGGCAACCTCCCACGTCAAGCAAGCAAGGCACGTCCCTCCACAGCCTTATATATTTCAAAACGAAAGCCTTGGACTTTGATCCTTTGTGCATGCACATGTGGATTGGGGTCCGATGAGAATAGAAGGCGCCGAGTTCGAATTTTGAACACGGATTAAATGAGTAATTAATTTTTTAACTGAAGTCAAATTAAATTTATCTAAATTATATTTGTACTTTAGAAATTTTTAATTGGAAGAAATATTAGCGACACAAAAGCCGAATCAGAGAGTTATTTATTTTTATCTTTCTGTAACTTCACTACGCGTTACATTAAAAATACGAGTGAATTCAAATGTAATTTGGTGATTGTAACTAGTAATATAACGTCGTATATGATTTTCAAACAGAAAATCTATACGATTCCCGTATAGAATTAGATGATGAAATTTAAAAAAAAAAGGTTTTACCGCTTTACGCTGGAACTACTCATTGGATACGAATGATACTTTGCATGATTGTCACTAATACTATAGATAAATATAGTATATATTTTTCATTCTGGAAATCGAAACGGCTCCCGTGGGATGCAAGATAAAATTTAAGTACATTTTAGTAACAATATATGATTAAGTCTAAGAGGATACTAACTTCTAGATACATGGATGGAAAAAATAGGTATCCCAAATATCTAAATAAGGGTTCCTATGGAATCAAGCTATACAAAAATGAGAAATTCGTTCCGTGTATGTTCACGCAAGCGACGTGACATACAAAAATTATATTTTCACAAATGTGAATGTATGTCTGGATGTCCGGCTCCTTATAAATAGAGCCGTGACCGTAGCGGAATCGAAGTTTTTTTAAGTTCTTACTAAATTCTATGCAATAAAAGGTCGTTTGTGAGGGCAGAAAAAAAATACTTAAAAGCTCCAATTACAGCCACAAAATTATTTATTGTA
Organism: Eumeta japonica; assembly: GCA_005406025.1. Lineage (NCBI taxonomy): Eukaryota > Metazoa > Arthropoda > Insecta > Lepidoptera > Psychidae > Eumeta > Eumeta japonica. Next base: position 97,650 of record BGZK01001022.1, read on the forward strand.
TTGTGATTGCGTGTGAAAAACATGTTATCCGTCTTATCAGGTATTATTTTATCAACTCCAAATTTAGCGATCCGCTTGATCTTGTTTTACAAGCACATTAGTAACGGTAGGATACAAAGTTGTATCAATTTAAATAAAAGGTGAAGCTATGAAAAGGCGCATAGCTGATTAAATACTCAATAATTTTGACTCTTTCTGCATCAGTTTTCCGAATATTAAAAGAGAATGTTACTCGAAGTATATAAAATTTCGAGTTATTCATATATACATATTTTTTATATTATTGCTGTTATAGATAGATTTCGAAGATGGTTTCGAATTTTTAAAAATTGTGTATCCATCATTTAATACGCCTTCAGAAGGTTCTATAGTCGAAGGCAAAAAAGTAAACCTTTTATCTTGGACCTGTCCATTTATCAGTCCGTCAGTAGGCGCGACAGCCTTCTAACTCCGCCATTTAAAATAGATTTTGATGAAAATGTATAGACATAATCTTAGTTGAATCACCATACATTATATAAAAGAATTACGAAAAAAATTTGCCATGGCTTCCATATGCTTGACGAAGGAAATTTTTTCAATCAGGTTTAGCTATCCATAAGTTTAGCTGGTCATACTACGAACTTGTTTTCCAAGCGTTGGACAGTGAACGTCGTGAATGACAGAAGAAGCATGTAAGTAGAATCAATGTAGTGGAGATGCGATCCCTGCGTGATGTACCTAAGTACAGTGCCCTTGAAAAGTAGACATAAGAATAGTGATTGTTTGATACCATGGCATTCTCTGATATGTAAACAACAAAAATATATGACCGGGTTGTTTGATATCTGGGTACCATAAGTAAAAGTAAATTGGCCAGAGAAATATACATAGCGAATATGCGTGATTAAGAGGTCGGCAAAGGTCAACCTACAAAATCTTATGCGCATAAAATTGTTTGTATAATACAGAAGAGTTAGATTTAAAGCATCCAAAACCGACGAACTTACATTAAACGTTAGATGGATGCCGATGAAGCAATATCTGTAGATCGTACCATATAGTTATCTGTGTTTCTACGCATCCTGATTAGAAATAAGATTCAGATTATATTTTTTTTTGCGTTCTTCTACGGTGTTCTGCTTATAAGGGACTTTTCGTCTCTGGGGTGTATATCAGGGTTTATTTCCTTGCAAAGTCGTTATCTTCGTGCCCCTTTTTGTAACTTTTCAATTTTAAAATTAATCACGCGACACTTAAAAATAGTAGAATTTTACGGAAAATCGTTGTGAGCATAATTTGTTTGAAGTTTTTAAAATGTTCACCATTTTCAATGGCTTCGTAGCCTGTCACTTCTCATAAGCACGCCTATGTAGATTTTGATACAATAAGTGCTTACTATTGAAATGTATATTTAAACTCATATCATTTTAGATTATTTGTTTCAAATTTTATCTTAACTACTAACACGAAATAAGCATACAGGCAGACGGACGTCGTAGTAATCTCATGAAATTATTTTATGTTATTTTACGATGCAAATACAAAAAAAATAATAGTTCTGTAGCTATTATAAAAAAAAAATACAGTAAAAACTACCAAAGAACTGAGAATATACATTAAAAAGTCCACTTGTTGATAAACAAAATCTAGGCCGAATTACCCTTGAATGAAGAAGGTATCATCGTATTACGCAGTTACTTGATCATGAGTACAGTGAACGCAGTATATTATTTGTTTGTGATTTCCTAATATTTATAACTTCCAATTTAATTAAATTTTATTAAAAAAGAAACTTTTTGTTGCTTTATATTATAATGTTGTATCAAGATAAATTTATAAGCATATATATTGTTAAAATAAAAATGAATGACAGAAACCGTGCCATGGGATGTTATTGATGATGTTAACCAAAAATAAAATAAAAAGTTATACACATTTTTTTTTTACGAAATGGTTTTCCGTTATTTAGAAATCGACGTAAAATGAAGAAATTACTGCTATTGTTTAAATAGCGTCATTTAAATAATCTTAGCATCTTCCAAAATGAACGATATGATTTCAAACAGTTCAACTTTAGGTACCGATTGTCCCTGTTTATTTACTGGTCGTATTAGTAAAAACATAAAAAAAAAAGCTAAAAAAATCAGAAAACTTTTTTATTCAAATACACACGAAGAAATCTTGAGCAAAAAGAACTTACTACACTTCGTTCAACAAAAATATAATACTTATCTCTTTTTTTATAATCACATAGTAAAAACCTCCAGGTACAAAAATACATTATCCATGCAAAGTGTCACTTATTCTAAACGTCACACGTATCAAAACCAACTGTTCTCTCTCTTGGCTTTATCCCGACTCCTGCCTTTCAGTTCGAGGGACTGAAATATCTCAGACAGTCTGTCGAGATCGCGCGTGGGTGTCGGAGGCAGATGCAGTAGGTGGCACTGCTGCTGCTGAGCGACGACCGGTTGCAGCGTCTCTCGTTCTCGAAGGCACAAGAGCTTGCCGGTCTCCGGCATCGCTGACAGCTTAGCTACTTCCAGCGCGGCCTTCTTAAACCTCGACCGGGCCGAAATTTTAGGTCTGTTGTGTGTACTTATATTCTCAGAATTGTTCGTCTTTGACGGTACACTTAGCCGGGATACAGAAGTGTCTCTCGATTTGACTTTTGACGGCGTGAGGAATATGGGTTCGATGACATCATAAGTATTCTCTCGAAGGAGCTGTTGCGGTTTCCTGCCGGCGCCGAGCGGCTCCAGGGCGGTCCTATGACGGACGGGCCCGAGCCCTTCGAGGGACGAGAGCGGCTGCAGCGCCTCGCGCATCCGCAACGCGGGCCGCTCCTCCACCGTGGCTGGACGCATTTCTTTATCCAAATCGAACAAGATCACTTTGGTTTCTGAAGAGAATTTCTGGCCGATCGCGGGTAGGGGACGGAACGGCGAGAGGCTCGGCTTGATCGGCAGGTCGCTATCGAGCATGACGTTGTGTTGTAGAGCGCGTCGTTTGCGGTGCCGACGCGGCTGCCGCGGCGCGTAGACGGCGGTCAGCGGGAGCGGTGCTAGGCCGGCGGCAGGGCCAAGGCCGGGGCCGGGCATAGAGCGTGCGAGCGCGCGCGCGGCCGCTCGCGGACAGTGCGCCTCATCGCCGCCCGCCCCGGCCTTGGGCGGCCCGCTTCTGCCCCCGGCCCGGCCCGCACGCGCCCCCTCGCGCTGGTCGTCGCGCGTGGTGCCGATGGCCGCACCCCCACTCACGATGCGACGACGCACGTTCCGGTTGCGCCTCCCTTGTCCATGAGTACGCATGGCTTTCAAATATATTTCTTTTATATCCAATTTTAATAAATTATACAAGACTTGTATTAATTTAATATCAAACGTCATAGTATTTACGTCACCTATTCGACTTCATCCGTTCAACATTTGTCTATGGGCTATTTTTATCGTCCAGTATCAGTATTAAAACTATTGAAATTAACACATTAAAACAACTACGTACTACATATTTCGGTATTCTTCATTATTGATAAAACTATCGCCCCGAAGCATAATACTTTTCTCTAATATTTTTACTTAGATTAAAGTGAAGAGCTTGGCACTCACTCTGCCCTAAGTGAAGGTTAGGGCGAACTAAATTAGCTTAACTAAGACTTAACTCACATAATATCTTGCACAATCTAAAAATGTCTCGTCATTCTAATAAATATATTGATGTACTATCTACCTATTTCTTTATTTATTACATAATTATGCACAAAATTAACAATATCTAGCACACACTGTCAGCAATCCTTCATTATCATATTCCATGATAAACGGTTAAATCTAATTTTGCAAGCTTTATTTAAAAAAACCTTCAATTTTATAGATAATTTAATATAATGTTACATATATAATAATATTTTATGCATCACATACTGCAATTAAAATCAAAAAAGAAATCCACTGCGGCTAACGGAATTTAATGTCAGGTAATTTGTACAGGTATTTCTACCAAGCATAAATATAAATGTGGTTATACTAACCTTTTGTTAGTACAACCACATTTATATTTATGCTATTATAAAAACACAATATCTGATTAAAAATTATGATTTCATGTCAAAATCTATACGAAATACTAATACCCCCCGCTAATATACAAGCTACCTACATAATTTCCGTCATTCTCGTTAAATAATAATTAAGTTACGGTAATAAGTGTTATGATTAATTTTAATTCCGCTCATTTAATTTTCAAAGTAGCACGAAAACATGTAAATAATAAATTTCATTCCTGAACATGGAAATTAAAAAGTTCATAGGTATATTTCCGTTCCTAACTTCGTATTCGAACTAATAAACGCATTTGTATAAAAGATAGATATTGGACTTAAAGGATCTGTTTGTTTATTCACTCATCTGAGACGTTAATAAACTTCTTGCCTGAACAGAAAATATATAGTGAGGTCGCATAATCGTAATTTTTTTATTAAATTGAGTTAGTTATTCCATCTGAGATTTTTGTAAGACTTAAAAAATATAATGCTAAAATTTTAGAGGAAAAAGTGAAACTGGTTATTCGATCAAAGAGAAAACCGCCCAGTCCTCTGTTTTCTCTGCCAGTATGCTCGTCCTCACACTGCAGCTTTAACACTAGAAAACCTACGCAAGCTTAAGGGGGACGTGCTATTGCACCCGCCATATAGTCCCGTTTCAGCGCCATCGGACTTCTATCTCTATGGGCCGCTTAAACAATTTTCAGTAGCAAAGAAACTCTAAACGAAAGATGCTGTTATTGCATCTGCGCGAGAGTGGATTAACACGCAACCAAAAGAATTTTTCGCTTCCGTAATAAAAAAAAAAAGCTTCCCGGACGATGGAATAAACGTATAACGTGAACAGGAGACTACGTCGAAAAAAATGTTTATATTTTATCTTGCGTTTTTAATAAAAATAATTTTATTCAAAAACTGTTTATATTTGAACCGCCAATCGTGTCTACGTGTGCATATATATATCGTAGGGCGTTGCTCTGGTGGGGTATCCTTCAGGATCTCTGGTGAAGTACAGGAATTCAATTATTTAAATAAAATATGATGCAAACTCTGATCTGTTTATTGATCGATTCTTCAATATCTCTCCTTACGAATTTCAGTACGGTCTTTGTATCATACTCATAACAATCCACTTACTATGGAAGCTTGTGTACCCTTGGGCATGAGCCCTCGTCTACTCTTTTACTTGTTTACTCTTTGTTTCATTGTATATAGTTTTATTCAAATTTCATAATCGAACTTTGAATCGAACGCGAGTCCACATTTGCGACACTAAACATGCAGCCTGGATGCCTCACATGCCACCTCCTCCTAGCCTACCTATTATAATATATATATATATATATATATATATATATATATATATATATATATATATATATATATATAAAGTCAATTTAGTTTTCAGTGCATGGTCCGAGTCGTGTAGATAAACATAGTTATTTCAGTAAGATCGATAACCGGCGATGATGGCGTTACAAAGTTCGCGGCGTGGACAGGCCGCGCCGGACGCGGCGTCAAACGCATCGATCGGCCGACCTTGACGCGCACTTCCCGCCGGACACATTGTTCTATTATAAACAAATATTATTTCTGGCGTGATGACTTTTGTATGCTGTCATGCTTTCGCACAACCTGTCGATTGAATGTGGCTTTGTTTGAGTAATAGATATTAATTAAGATGCAAATTATGTATTTTGTTTCATAGATTATAGAATAAAGCTTTGAATACGTCATGATATTTTAAGAATTTACAGTATTTTAAAAAATAAACAAATTCTCAAATATTTTTTTTCCATACGTCTATAGGGCAGTTTTCCTTAGAGAAGAACGAGCAAGGTAATTAATTGTAGCATTTCCGAAATCGAATTTTTTACAATTTTAATGAAATTATAACATTATTATAAATAAATACCCTTACATATTTATATAGGTAAATCATCTTTATAACTAAAGCAAACAATTCCTAAACAAAAGTATTTATACAATCTCTGATTATTTAGGGGATAAACGTTTATTCATATAACATCAGTTCGACATCATATAGGTTTGGATATCGGACAAGATTCTTCTCGTTTTAATCACATATGCAGCAGAACAAAGACATAGCTTTACGCCATACTACTTATATTAGAACCCCAATGAAAACTATTAATATTTAAAGTAACTTTAATTTTCCATATTTTACATTCGCAAATGAAAATTTTACATATTTTGTTCTCTTCCTATTAATGAAAAGTTATTTACAATAAATCATTTTAATTAATTAAAAGGTACCTACTAAGTTCACGTTGTTATAAATATTATAGTAATAACGCATTCAAAAAACAATTTTTACTTTTTCTCATTTAAATCCAATTTAATCACCGACCACAAACCATAACCATAAACCACAACTTCTAACTTGATAATTAAAAACTTGAGCTTTAATAGAGTCAATTTTGACGCGGGAGTATGAGAAAACACGTTGGGCGGCCTTTACCAAAACGGAATTTTTATTTTGTCATAGTTTAAACATAATTCTTTTTATGTTAAAAAATATTTGTTATTGTGTTGTCTTTATATCAACTCATCCCACTATTGAGTCACCCTCGCACAATGTGTTTAGAGATTGAACCCCTAAGATGGCGTAATGCAATCGGGGGCTAATACTTGCGAAGACTCAATTCCATATCAGTTAAAATATGTGAATGCAGTAAGTAAATTTTAACCAATGAGTAAGGTTATCACATTTTTTAACTATAGAGTCATGATTTAAATACATCGACGACTTATACATACATGACTTAGGTGTGATCAAGTGTACTATTGCTATAAATATATTAAACATGTAGCACACGAGCGTACATAATTTCTATGGATATGACGTAAGATTCCAGTCTAATTCCGAAAATATGGAGATTAGTATAATGTTAATACAAATAAGTGCTTACCAGTGAAACGTATATTCATATTCATACTGTTTGGGATTATATGTTTCAAATATCAACTTAACTGCTTACACGAAATAAGCATATAAGCAGACAGACATCGTAGTAATCTCATGTAATTAATTTACGTTATTTTATGATACAAATACAAAAAATAATAGCTTTGTTACTATTATTAAAAATAAATTACCGAAGTATCACAATATATATATGAAAAAACACTGATAATTTTTTTAATCAAAACAACACGTGCCTCTAAACGATCTAAGTTAATTTTTGGGTATAATCATTTTTTCTCAATTTTTGAATAAAAATTTTTGTTTGCTGTTATTTTGATTAATTATTGTTTTTTTATTGAGTTGAGTTCTATAATTTTTAATATTTTGAATAAAATTGAATTTTTTATGAAAAATACCCAAAAAAGATGATTATACCCAAAATTAAATTAAATCGTCTAGAGGCACGTATTGTTTTGAATTAAAAAAAAAAGAAAATTTTCCCCGTGTTTTTTCATCAAAAAGAAGCTTTTTAGGGGACGTTGCAAAAAATTTAATTTTTAACGACCACCCTAATATATACATATCGTTGTTACGACTCATCTGACGACAATACAAAAATATATGTTTGACCCTCTGCCCACACTTTGTGATGGCGTTTTAGGGCGCGCAGTGAGTACTGAAATGAGTAGTTCATTGATTACTGCTGAGTCTCAAAATGCAAACGGCGAAACTACTAAAGGGATATACTTCCTATAGTTAGATATGAAAATTAATTTGTTTTTCCTATTAAAAAGGTGGTGAAATCTATTGAAAATTTAGAAATGCACGATGATAAACGAAGAAAGACCACAAGGAAATCCCGTCCGCGAACAACCAAAACAACTTTCTAGAGTGGAAAAGAATTGTTTCTATCGTATAAGTAAAAAGGGCCCAGAAAAAGGAGACCGGCTTGAGTCTCATCAGCCAAGATCGGGCAAAAAAACGCCGACAGTTAAAATCGACATATACAATTTCACAACCTTATACACATACGTCCAAAGGCTTCGCAGATTCAGGTGTAACGAATGTGAATAACTTGAAGAATTCAAATGGTATCACTGTAAACAACCCAATACATTACGATATTTACCTGACCTAATATTGTTTATCTATCAAAGATTCGTTGAAATAGAAAATTCGCTGCAAGTGGCGAGCCTCAATTTCTACCCGTTCCGATTTTATTTCATATGGAAGGGGTTGGATCTTAAGCCCCCACGCTGGTTCAGTGCAAGTTTGGCGCTGCTAGTGACCAGTGTGATCATAACGTCCGTGGCCGGTGATTAAGATGGCCTCGTGAACTGGCGGCTTCATTTGACTTAAGTTGAAAACTCATCGGTCAATTCCTCCGCGGTGAGGAACGAACCCAGCGGGTCAATTATGTTTCTTGACAACCGATATTGATATGGGTGTGAGTCGGTTCAAACACTTGTCAAACACACTTTTCGTATTATGGACACAAAAAACACGATGTCAAAGTGATATCGGATCTGCATCGCGCGAAACAGCATTTGTCGTACTATGGATACATTTTTAACATTTGAACGAATAAGCGATACACGAACTCGACTCGATTTTGAAGTGTGATCAAAATAAGTGCTTTTGCCACTTTGTTTTAGTTGTCCTGAGTGTTTCGTTCTTTATTTTTGCCTAAAATTAAAATCTGACTGGCTCGCTATGGCCTCTATATGATTCTCGGTCAAAAAATTCATTCACAAGAAATGAAAGAATTGCGAAGAAAGCGCAAAATATGGTAACACCAGCTATATTATGGTAACACCAAAGAGAGGGATATCAATGTGGGACATGTCGAGTCGATATCGCTTTTTGTGAAACATAATTTGCCCGCTGTGCATTTTAATTCGAAGACTACACTCTCGCGTACTGGGCCACCGCCGCTCAAATCTACACGAGTTCCGATTTGAATATTTTACGGATGCAATCCAGTTCGACGTTGGGCTCGAATTGATTCTCTTATTGGAACATTCTCGAAGCGATTATATATCAATTTCCCGAGCACGTCGACGACGGAAAGTCGTCCCTATTTGGGTCAGGCCGCTGGGCGTGCAGGTAGTCGATGGGTCAAGCGCAAGGGCTGTCTCGCGTGACGAGGTCGGAGTCGTTATAAGTTAGAGTTTCTTTTTTTTGACATTATGTAACCAGTGTGTTTGGATAGTAAAATGAGATTTATTTACTTCGTGTAATTTCTGCTTTCTAAAAACGCATTAGATTTGTTATGAGTGGATATATAGCTGTATATAATACCAGCGGACCCGACAGACGTCATCCTGCCCGAACTTCGGTTTGCCCGCTATCAACCGATTCAGTAAACTTTTTTTCGATAAACTACTTACAAATGATATTTGACATTGAATTTGACATTTCGATATTTTCGTTTTTTTGCTGTTGCTGATTTGCTGTTGCCCAAAAAAAAGTAAAAAAGTAAGTGCAATTTCTCGACGGTCGTTGGAAAATATTCTATTTCGTATCTATATCTATCGAAACACAGCGAACAGAGATTTAAATGCTAAAAAGACGCCAAGCTGCGACACAAGTGACTTACGCATGTTCTGATGCGTGCGTTAAATAGCAAAGAATTCGACATTAGCGTCATTTATGAGTACACACACACATAACTATTAATTATTCTCAGAAGGTCATTTATCCATGAGCTTTTTTAGATTTTGAGAGTCATTCTTTTAAAAAATGTTCGAGTATGGTGAGGGTGAAATTTTAGGTTTACATGTTGTGATATGGGAAAAAAATTCCATCAAAAAAATAAACAAAACTTGTGGGTTCACTTGTGAATCTGAACCATCTAGAGACCTCCTTGAATACAAAAACTTTCATCATAATCGGTCCAGCAGTTTAGGAGTTCGGTCACAAACACTCAACAGAAGAATTATATATGTGTATATATATGTATATAATATTTGTATATCACTTCTCTCTCTCAGTATTTGCGCATGCATGTATGCGTGCATTTGTGTACATGTGTGTGAAGAATATATCCATACTAACATGCAGTGGTGGTAAGTCAATTTCTGAATGACCAAAGACCAACCAATAAGTCAAACAACCAAAACTCAAGCACATTGTTTAATCGATAATACCACTTATGTTCACGGCGAAGGAAAACATCATAAGGAAGGGCACACGTCAAGGGTAGGTGAATACTTACGGCTGTGCCGTGGGAAACCTACAAGGATAAGCTCACGACTTGTGTTGATTTCCGTTTACTGTAAAACATGGATTTGTACCAATTGTTTCATCTCTTGCTGGTCCCCTATTGGAGACGATACTATGTGTTTCTAGAAGAAAAAAGGCCATTCGGCAGCCGAAATGGAAGTAGATTTCATTTTATTTTCATATGGACTTCATATGAAATATGTAAATTTCGGAATTTCAACATTTTAAAATGTTGTAATTTCTAAACTAGTTGACCGGTTTGGCTCAAATTTGAACTCGACATTTGTAATTGTCCATAGAACATGTATTGAGTTTCATGAAGTCTCTAAAGAATTGTAAACGCTATTGTGCTTACAAGCTCCGCGTTGTATCGTTTATATATATACATACATATATAAATTTTTGAACCATATGTATTTTCTGAGTCATCTCGTCGAGTCCAGTCGGAAAACAGCAATTTTTTTCAAAAGTTGCGTTAAGGACAAATAAAATAATTAGATGTTTATGAAATCTACTAATAAAATAGTAATATCGTGAATCCTAAAGGCACTGTGTCAACCGTTTACTAAGTTTTCACAACTAAATCAATGAATCTATTAAGATCGAAATTCGTCGAGGGATAGCGCGTCGTTTGGAAATAAACATATGACATTAAATCGCATAATAGACTTTCGTGTTTCTTACGTATCGAGTTGTAATATTATCTCATTGGTAGTGCTGACTAAGAATTGACATATTGAAAAAAGTTAATATTATAAAAACTATGTTCCGTCATTTTTAGGGTTCCGATCTAAAATGGCAAAAACGGAACCCTCACAGTTTCGTTATGTATGTCCGTCGGTTCTTCCATCCGTATGTCACAGGCATTTTACTCAAAAACTACAAGACGTATATTGATGACATTCGGAATGTAGGTGTCTTGTATAAGTCACTACTTAGTTTCGTAGTTAAATAACAAAAATAAATATTTCTAGAGGGGGCGCTCCGTACATGTAATAAAGGTAAAAAAAAAAATTTCGGCAAACATCAAAGTGTGACACGTATTTCGACAGTTCTTTTAAAAACATTTTTAAGGTTTCGAAGCAATTTTTCTAATTACATGAATAATTTTGGAAACAACCGTTCCGAAAGCAGCAGAAGTTGTGTCCGTCCCCACTTTATTTTCTAAACCGTATGCCCAAAATATATGAAAAAAAAAATAGCAAAAATAACGCTTAGTAAATACTTTCAACGAAAATGATTTTGAACATGATCGAATATACCGTTTTTATTTATTGCCGAAAATCTGCGCTTCTTAACAAAAGATCCTTAACTGCTATGAACATACACTCTTGCTGGTGCACTTTAGTTTACACTAGTTTAAGAGACATGGTCGACACACCTACTTATTTCTCTAGTTATAGGCGAATAAAGTGCTTATACTTATTATGTGTGGGTAACGTGGGAAAAAGTGTAACAACATACCTACTTTTTTCATCTGTAATGCATTTCTTGAAGTAACGGCTTCGGAACCCTGCAGTGAGCTTGGCCCGACACGCTCTTAGCCGGTTTTTTAATTGTTCTGCTGTCTATAGAAATACACATAATATGTGGATCGAACCGATAATTATGCTTTTTCTATACAGGAGTGTCATACATATTTTCTAGTTAGTAGGAAAGAGTATAACAGTTATTCAAAATTCATCTACTCCGGTTCTTGCAGTATCCATATTTACTAGCTGTGCCTGCGGTTTCCCTCGCGGAGTTATTATAATTTTTTTTTATATAAATTGGATAGACCGCGAATCGTGTTGCCCCCGCACCCACACGTCACCCCCCGAGAACTCCGACGGTCGACCGAAGCACAGGATATATCTGTCTATCGAAGGTTAATGTGTTTATCAACCTATGTATGTTTGTCGTTTATGGTACTCTAAATATTAAACGCGTGGTGCGATTTTGATGATTTTTACGTCAATCGATTTGTCTGTAATGTTACGAGTGGCACTAAAGACATTGCAGTAATCAAAATTTTGTATGGCGAAAAACAGAGACCATAATGTGAAAAAGTAAAGAATGAAAATCTGTGAACAACGCCAAGTGAGGTATCTTTGAATAATTCACTTATTAAAATTTTCAAAACTTGTAGTAAAGCTGTGATAAAGTTCTGTTATAAGCAGATAAGTCTAATTAATGTGAAAAATAATTATTATAATATAACTCAACATAATTCCCAAAATCTAATGACACGTCCAGAATTTTAACGTTACTTGATACAGAGAGAGAGAGAGAGAGAAAAATAATTAAGAATCAATGAATAATGAAAAATAGTTTCAACATTAATAATTTGTCGATAGCAATATACCTATTGATATAAGAAATTTATCATCATTATTACGAGACTTGTCGGTGACACCACTAATGAGGAATAATCTCAGAATATAGTTAAAGTAGGACTAATAATAAATAAATGAATAATAAAAGAAAATTACAAAATTCGACTGCGGAAAAGTAACTGAAAAGATGTAAACAAAATTATGTAAAAAGTCATCCATGAAAAATGTTTGTAGTCTAAGGCATCAGATTCGTGTTTTTTTAAAGACAAAAATAATTATAGCGCGTCATTCTTAGAAGATACGCATATGCTATTGCAGATATTTAGTATTTCTTTTTTAAGATTTATAATCATGTAGTACTTATGTAATATTTCTTGATAAATATCTTATGGTTTACTTAGCATAAGCCATTTAATCGTCCCAAAAGTGTCTTTTTTTCTTACTCGATTAACGATTCTTCATTGCTTTTATAATCATGTATAAAAGTTGACGAACGCGTTACCTCCTAAAAGAATTCTAAAACAAAACCGAGACCTACAACAGATACAAATAAGTCGATTAGCCTAAGTCAATCGATTTTCAATCATTCGTATAGGGCATTTATAGAACAATCAATTTTATTACGTCGACTTGCGGCATATTAAAGTGCCCTTCATTAAAGTAGAACCATAAATTATGTAGGTACGTCAGCGGGTTGCGTGCACATGACGCTTCTGTATCGCACAATCGAGTTTCTGTGAAAGCGTTAATCACTAAGCTGCATTGACTCACTTTTTCTGACCTTAACACTGACCTCACGAACTTATTAAGTTGTTTTATTCGCAATACAATGTAGGAAAAAAATAGACGAATGTAGGTATATACAAGTTGAACACTCGGATTCGTACGGTTGTATTTATTACACATTTATAACTAATAAAGTTACACAGATTTTAATGTGTTTTTTCATTATTTACACAGATAAAGAACTTAGGATAAATTGAACGTGCTTCTTGTCAATGTTTGCATAAGAGGTTCAGAGTTCAAGACTTCAACCGCGACTTCAATACGACGTAAATGAAACAGCCGCCGCTAGATTGCAAAGAAAATGCAACTATATACGTAATGAGATATGCTAATCATCTGTCATTAGTGACATCTGTAATACCATAGTATTGAATCAATAGCTATTTTACTGCTATAGCCCATATAGATATATATTTTATTGCCGTTCGTTTTCTGTGTTCCAAAAATATAAAATTAATCCCACTAAACACAACTTGTAACCAATTTTATGCCGTGGCTTATATAGATATATATATGTGTGTGTGTGTGTGTGTGTGTGTGTGTGTGTGTGTGTGTGTGTGTGTGTGTATGTGTGTGTGTGTGTGTGTGTGTGTGTGTGTGTGTTTGTATGTGGGTGTGTGTGTGCGTGTTTATGCGTGTGCGTGGGCGTGGGCGTGGCATGTACGTGTTTGTGTGTGTGTACAGTATATAAATGAACAGTAACGCACCACTTTTTTCCGTTATAGAGGATCATATTCCAATTACAATAAACATAATAAAGGTCCGAACAAAAATATAAATCATTTTTGTTAATTATTAATGAACTGACCTGTATAATTTATACACTTGCGCCTTATGCAATGTTGTTACTGGTCTCCCCATCGCTAATTTCCAAGTACGTGGACCGCACTGTAAGTTTTTGGAACTGGCCATTTACATTAATAATATTTAAAAGGTAATTTTTACTTTTGAAAATTAAACTCTTTAGCTGTAGAATGCAGTTTGTTTCATCTGCAAATTGTGCCGTCATTTTAAAATTGCGTGTCATCACCATAGATTTAAGTCGTGACAATTTTCGTAGTATGATTTTCTACGATTTTAAATGTAATGTAACAGCTCAGCAGAGCCTCGCTCGGCTTCAAACTGCTTTTTGCGATGAAGCACCATGAAAAACGACTATTTATAATTAGTTTGCAGAATTCAAGCGCAGTCGTGTCAATCTCAGGGACGAATTTAGTGATGGTCGCCCGTCCACTGCTGTGAACAACAAAAACATCGATGCTGTGCGCCATATAATCGAAACAAACAGGCATGTGACCTACCATGAGATTCGGGCATCCTTAGGCATAGGTAGGAATCAAATACGATCAATCTTACAAAAACATTTCGGTATAAAAAAGCTGCGCTCGCGGTGGATTCTATACAATTAAACTAAAGTTTAAAAAATGTACCGCGTCACTTGATGCAATGCTATACTTACAAGATTCAAGGAAAGGGTGTCAAGCTCAAACCAACCGAAGTGGTGCGCGATCGAAGTGCCTCTAAGCGGATAATTGCTTCATTTTTTTAATAAAACTGGACACGTCGCTACTGTTGCTTTAGAGAATTGTCGTACCGTGAATAGTGATTAATTAGTATATGATTATTTATTTGCCGAAAGTTATTGAGGAACTCCGTAAAAAAAACCGTAAACGTCGTATTATCTTGTACCACGAAAATGCTAATTCTCACAAAGCCAAACAGACAAATAAATTTTTGAAGGAGAAAAATGTATAACTTATGAGCAATTCTACATACAGTCCCCACCGGGCATTTTGTGATTTTGTTTTTGTTTGTAAAAATTAAGAACCAATTATACGGTGTTTTCAAAATTGGTTTGGATATACGGAATGAATTTCATCATCCATCTTTTCGCAAATATCCGTAATCTGCTTCTTCTTTAGAACAACTGTGCCAAAGTAACTATAACAAAATATATCATTAAAAATATACTTGTAAATAATATAAAATAAAATAGACACAATCTGAATGCTCGGTTAAACTGAGTGCACGAGTGCGATCGGGAGACCGTCCGCGCGGCGTGCTGCGGCGTAGTACTTATGGTTTAGCTGTTCTAAGGCTGTCAGAACAACATTTCTATATGAATATTCTAAGCTATTTTTCTCAGAAACGGTTACTTCAATGATTATTATTTCTTTGGCAAAATTGTTTTATAAGAGAAGGCGATTATGAATATTAGCGAAAAATGCACAATAAATTCCATGCTGTCTAATAATCATTCATTCATCACATAATTCATTATGTTACAGTTTATTTCTTACAATATTATTTCAAAATAATGTGGAAGAGTTGAAAGAGTTATGTCTCTCATATTCCCAATAGATATCATACGATAATTTTGATCTTTGCCTTGGAAGTATGTAATTTTTCATTTCAACAAGAAGTTTGTATATTTTACTTTTGACTAATTATAGAATCTCCGACAACACTGTGACAAGCAGATTCTTATATAGTCTCATTGTCACGGTAATCTTCATTGACATATTTTGATGTAAATGATGGATGTAAACTACAAATGACAGTCTCTAAATTATATCACCCAAATTCTTTTAAAATAAAATAATTATGTCTGTCTTGACGAGTTCCATTGATTCTAGTATTCCTGACCAACTTCACGAGTTACCGAGGTAATGTGTTTTTCTCCCAATTCAATAGAACTGTTGACATTTTAAGTATAGGATCACAGCCATGAGCACAACATTTTTACGATAAATTTAAAATAAATACTTATTATTTATCCTATATTAATTATCTGTCTGTCTATATTAAAGGCGGCCTTATAGCCTAGCCACAAATCGACTTCAAACTATACCAGAATTGTTGTTTTGCCATGGAAATTACTGGCTCGGAACCGCGCTTCATGTTAACTTTTTAAATAAGCACTTGGGCGCTTCTTTGTTCGTATTTTAATCTAAAAGTCTAAACACTACGTAAATAAAGACACCAAAATAAAACATTGCTTTGTTTATCTTGCGTAGCACATTTTTGCTTGATGTCAATAACATTTTTACTTTACTTGGTTACTCAGTGCTAGAAAATATTGGAAACTGGAACGAAATCAAAACCAAGATCGGAATCGGGATTCAGAGAGATTAAGAGTAATGGGATCGAATAAAATGTAAAGAATTTTTGGCATTAAAAGTAAATTTCAGAAAGAAGATAAATAAACTGTTGTATTAATACACAAATAAACTACGCTTTCCACTGATTTCATTCTTATTTGTTACAAGATATGGATTTCCTGATCGGTGGCGTGGCGGGTGCTGGAGCAAGTTTCTTCACCAACCCGATGGATGTCATCAAAACCCGTCTACAGCTACAGGGAGAGCTGAAAGCGCCCGATTCCTACAAAGTGCGATATAGGGGTTTCTTACACGCGATCTATGTCATCACGAAGATGGACGGCATTACGGCCCTGCAGAGCGGCCTCACTCCGGCCTTGCTCCTTGGGTTCTCTCTGAATTTTGTACGGTACCTAATGTTTTCAATTATTTTTTCAAATTACTCTTTTAGATGGTGAATTTGAAGCTTCCTTAGGTCTCCATAAATTTTGTACAGTACTTACTGTTTTCAAATGCTTCATCAAAGTACTCTTTTAGGTTGTGAAATCTTAAGGCTTCCTTAGGTTTGCTTTGAATTTTGGACTGTACTTACTGATTTCAAATGTTTCTTAAAATTACTCTTTTAGAGGGTGAAAACTTAAGGTTTCTCTGGGTTCTTTTTCAATATAGTACGGTATCTACTGTGTTCAAATATTTTTTCATATTACTCTTTTAGAGGATTATATTTTAGGGCTTAATGCAAGTAGTGAATGCAGCTCAAAATCTTTAAAGCACGAAGTTCACCCTCAGCAGTAATCTAAGCCTAATTGTATAAGAGGCCTACAGTTTGACTGCGAATATTCGCGTAGTACGTTACGTCAGCTATATTCGTAACATGAATAGGTATCTGGCTTTAGCGGTAGGTCGCTTAAAAATACAATGTGCAATTCGAATATGATAAGAAACAACTAGCCTATCACGAGAGCTGGAGATGCAAAAAAATCATCTATTCTAATTATTATCCAATTTGACTTTAATGACACCTCAATCTGCAACCGATAAACAGTCAGTTTACATCTCAAGTTAAATTAGTTAGTTCTATGTTAATTAAGAACTCGAGACCGCTAGGTCAAAATAATTTACGGTAATAACGGTCTGACCTGTATGTACTTCCTGACATGAAAGTTTCACGACACAAATTTTATTAAACTTATGATATTCTAATATAGAATGACAATAGCCTAAAATGTGTAAGTATTAATATCTTAGACTGTTAATCCACATCAAAACACTAAATATATGGCACTTGGAATCCTCAAAGTGAACAAGTGCTGTAAATACAAAGGCTGGTATTGATAAATTGTGAAATAATAAGGAGGCAAACAAACGTTCAGCACAGAAGGCACAGGTTCAGAGGTCAAGCTCTCTTGCTCCCGGACTTGGGGATGGTTAACTAGGGAGAGAACTCCTGTAACCGAAGCTGCCAGACGTGAACAGCATGGGGCGCCATTACCGGGGCTAACTCGCTTTGCACCGAGATGGTCAAACCGGGCGCCTGGGAAACGCTTCCGCCTGATTAAATAACCACTCGCTATATATACACTAACGGGACCGTAACATGCGGCTGGTCGCGCCAGATTAGGAGACATGAAGGGCACATAAGGATGGATAAAGGGCTAGCTCCGCAATGAAAGCTGGGTAGTACTGAGCATTTCTTGTTTCAATTTAATATACCGAAGCAGAGTGATATTTAAATCAAATGTGAAAGAAACAAGTCAAATCACAATTTCGTGCATATGCTATTCCATCAGCAGCCCAGATATGCCTTCCAAAGTCAAGTTTCAAAATTCATATGATATTTTCAAGCCTTGTAGCTGAAGAAGTTAAAAGCAAAATTAGCTGCGTGAGTACAGTATCTGTATTTTTTTTTCATAAAACTTTCAAGGAGCAAAGGAGTTTTGAGCCACTAAAGAGTAGGTCGTCACCGTCTATGGACACTCGTAACCCCAGAGGAATCACTAGTGCATTGCTGGCCTTTTGGCTAAGAATAAGTATCTAATGGAGGGGGAGTGAGGTTACCGAAACTTTCATTCACTCAACAAACACAAACACGCCTCTATTCTGTAAGACTGTGGTATCTATCTGGAGAGTCGGCCCATACTATACATACAACATACAACAACATAGTACTACTACTTTTTCTTATTTGATATTTTCAGGATAAACAAGAAAAAAATTATTCGTGAAAGTCGACTAAATAAAGCTTTTTTCTTCCTATTCCTTTCTTTTTGATCATACTTGTAAACCTAAATTTTGAACGCAAGGTTTTAAGGGGCCTTGCGATTGCGAAAAGGCCAGGTGATTTAAAAATGTATAAAAGAAGTTTCGTGGTTGGCAATATTACGTACTCTATGATAAATTGAGGCAAAGATCAAATTTTACAATTTGTTCTGGAAAAGTTATTCTGCAACTTGACGAAGACCTATTAGTTAAAAGGGATAAAATCTTTGTGGCATATGCACATACCACCATTTAATTTTAAAGTTTAAAGTAACAAACTAAAAATGTTAACTAATATAGTACTCGAAAGTGTCACGTCCTCGACATATTTGGAGATAAAAATCACCATATGAGAAAAACAACAATCATTAAAACCCAGTAATTACGTGTATATACGCATTCCATTGCATTCAAATGATGGTTCCCAAGTTAATTTTACTATTTAATAGGAGGCAGCACAATCTACTAGCACGAAAAAACAACTTTAATTAACTATTTACCTACTGAATCGCATCACATCGCAATGAAATGCTATTTTGTAAAATTATGTCACTCGTACTGCGGTAGTTGGTTTGTTTTTCAACCCATCACCACCACGACCGTCTCGAAACGAAAAAGTGTGAAGTAACAAGATTCAAATGTCTCATGTTAGGTACCGAGATATCCTCGTTAAGGTAAGAAAAATTATATAACCTACATTATTCTTTGGATTCCACAGTTAAAGGTTCAGTGACTTTTACTAAAAATATTATAATTCCACCAATTTCACTGGAATATTCAGTTTTTTCTTTTCCCTATGGAAAATATTAAGAACTAGCGACTCGTCCCGACTTTGCAATGTAGATACTAATATGGGACAGTGTGGAGTGATTAATAATATTATGGTTAGTCTATACTAGAGGATAGCCGTCAAAGCTGTCAAATTCGCCAATACCAGCGTCATTCGTTCATTTAATTTTGTTTGACTAGTAATGTTGGCTAAACTTAATAACAAGGTACTTTTGCATTTTAAAAATACAAAATACATCTTGAAAAGTGTTTCAAATGAAATACAAAATGTTTTTTATCAAAAAGTATTTAAACACAAAATAGGTTTTTTGCATTTGGTGTTTGCATTTTAAATACAAGTATTTCCAATAAATCGCATCTCTGGAATTAGAGCTTAGAGCCCCACAAGGTCCGTGAACCATGTGTTTTTTTACGATTTCATATAGGACAGGATAGTGACAGCGCGGTGAACCAAATATGAGGACTTGTTTTTATGAAAGTACCGTATTTTATGAATATACCCTATAAATTATATATAATTATATATATTATACAAAGAGGATAAGAGATTAGTGTTGATGTTTTTTTTTTATATCCAGTTTGGGTTACATGTTGCAGTTACGCATAGATCAGATTTACTGTGATGTCTGACATAAGTCATTGCGTCCTGCGAATTTTTCATATAAATATCGAGCTCTACCAGAGAACATTGAAGGTAGTATGACTGATTGTCTTAAGTCGCCGCTGTTTTCATTTGCGTTTTCATTTGAAGATGAATGTCATTTTCTGCTCTAAATTTTGTTTGATTATTACAGATGTAAGCTAATCGCTCAGATTCAATTTTCGTGTATTGGTCTACAAAATATTGGTTTGTTAACATTCCACATCTAAGTAAAGGGTTTACGTCTCGTCATTGTACTGTAGCAATAGTAGTTCATGCATGACACTGTTTTACGTAAAGGTGCTCCACTAATTGGATAAACTTGAGAAACATTAATGGCATATTCGTCTTCTCCACGACATGACATTAAAGTATATTGTAAAATGTCATAAGATCTATGTAATTCTAATTTTTTTTGCAAATTGTCGTCAAGACTACGCAACACAATATCTCTATTATCAAATTGCTGTCCAGTTATCACCGCCGCTTCTTTACTTATGGATGGCGCATTATATCGTCCTCTGTGTTCTCCAGCGGGAACTTTATTTGCATGAATTACGACATTAAAGTCGGGAGTGTCTAGCGGAACACTCTCAATCGCGGTTTTGAAACAATGTACGTAGCGGTTATGAGAATGTAACATATCTTGTAGATATCTCACTAAATGACTATCAATTGGCTGTGCAACATTTGGACACCGGGTTGATGCTTGTATTTCTGGATCTGAGATAAAAAAGATTTGCAGAAATTTGTGATCATCGGGCCGAAGTAATAGCAAATTCCCAGCTAAGTGATATACTTGCCCTTGAATGTAGGCATAAAACCCTGCTCTATAACTTAAGTATTTTTGAAAGAGGTTATTTGAAATGTGTTATTATAACGACGTATATTGCGCATGAATTCATTCGATTTTGGATAATCACCCGTAAGGAGGGAGTGTAAAGGTTTGGGTGGAGGAAGAATTTCGTCTAATTTTACTTTTCCTTGTAAGCAGCACATGCCTATCGATTCGTCCCCGAATTTCAAATTTCGATTCTTTTTTTCCTAGGGAAGACACCTATACATAATCTGTCTGGAAAAGTGATGCGCTGGACATACCTGAGCAGAAGTCAAAATTTTATAGTTCGAATTTCGTAAAAGCCAATCATAGTGACTCAGTTACGCTGCGTCAATCAGCGAGTCAGAATGTAATATTAGTACCCTCTCAGAGTTTAGTACACTTAGCATAAAAATGTTAATATTTTTAATTACGATTTATATCCTTAATTAAAACTCGTATTTTTTTTTTAATTTTTATATTATTTTGATTTCGAAATGGCTTTCTCCAAAAAAGGAAAACCGATTCGTCATCAAGCATGGAAAATTATTTACCAGGTTTACAAATATATGTCTTAAAAAGCTAAGGAAGCCAAAAGCAAAACGTTTACAAAGGAATATTTTGGAAAGATTTTGGACGTGTCGCTAAAACAACCGGCATAAGTGACAAATCTATTAGAAAAATCGTAGCAGAGACAGAAACTTCTATGGCTACCACATCTACACATTCTTCTATGGAAACTACAATCAAGTTTCCGACCCCGAAAAAAAAACGGGAGACCTAAATTGTTGGTGACTTTAAATTTAGAAGATTTTGATTTACGAGTTATCAAAAGAATAGTACATAATTATCACATTCGTTATAAAACAATGCATACTCTCCGCAAATTATTAATAACTTTAAAAGAAGAAATTAACTTTAAAGGCGGGAAGGACGCACTTTGCACTATATCAAAAAAATTTGGGTTTCGTTTCCGCAAAATTAAAGATAACAGGGCAATTTTGATTGAAAAGTTTGAAATAAGATGCCAAATAATAAAATACGTTAGGGAAATTCAACGATTGCGAGATGCTGAAAAAAAAAAATTATGTGGGTAAATCTTACATAAATATAGACCACACAACTGGAAAATCATGGTCAGATGACTCTAAACTGGATCACAAGAAACCTGTATCCAAAGGTGACTGACTGGTCATCGTGCACGCAGGAAGTGAAGCGGGTTTCGTTAAACGTGCATTACTGTCATTCGAATCTTCAAAAAATCTGGAGATTACCACACGGCCACGAATAGAGAAAATTGTCTAAAATTACTACAGAAGCAATTGATGCCTAATTTATCTGAAAATTCCGTACTAATTATTGATAATGCCCCATATCATAATACATTATCCAATAAAGCCCCAAATTCAAACTCTTTAAAATTACAAATGATATTATGTTGAGTGAACATAATATTTCATTCGATGAAAATTTATTTAAAACAGAATTATATGACATCATAAAGAAACACAAAGCTAGATTTACTGAATCCACAATAGATAATATTTTAAAAGAATATAATATTCAGGTATTACGATTACCGCCATACACCCAGATCTAAACCTAATAGACAATATATGGGCACAAGTAAAAAAATTATGTAGCAACTAAAAATGTATCACATTCAATGCCAAAAATAAAAGAATTGGTTTTCGAAAACGTGGTTGAAATAGGCCAGAATGATTGGAAAAAAGTTTGTCATCATGCAATGCGATGCGAAATTCAAATATTTGAAGAAGGTTTGATTGATAGTGAATTGAAAACTTTAATCATAAACCGATTCTGTGCCGTCCGATTCTGATTCAGAAACCAAGAGTGATTCTAAAATAGAATTTATGGAAGGCATAGAACTTTTGGAATAATAAAGCATTAGTATTCATTGTTTTATCTATTCCAACAAAAATACAAGAAAATGAAAAATAGATTGGATGTACTTTAATGTTTATATTTTCTTTTTTAGACCATTTAAATAAAAGTTTGTTTTTCAAAACTGTTTTTGATATAAAAATTTTAATTTTAAGAATTAAAATAAACATGCAATGAAATTTTGTCATGTTGACATGAGCACGAGGACTGTACTCGAGCACGGAAACTTTACGTGCCGACTTTCCGATGCCGATAGTATTATGTTTAAAGTTCGTAATCGTAATTGGAACATTAAAGCTTTTAAATAAAGATGATCTTGTTTTTAGACCAGAGCATATTGGCGCATTCGTTTGCAAAATTATTTTATTTCATAATTTTTTTTAAATGTCGGGGAGGTCTTCCTGATTATAAAAGTGGAAGATGACACTTGATATCTTTTGACGTTATTGTTTAAACAACGAAAAACTATATGGCCTACAGAAAATACATTTTTTGCAATAAATTAATTTTTTTTATATTCTTTATCTTATTTCAAATGAAAAAAGTCCTCATACCCATCATCGTATCTCCAACCCATTAATTGTCATCTTTTTTTTAAAATTGGAAATCCACGAAATTCTTAATTTTCTTGAATTAAATAATACAACTTGAAAATTGAAATGTTATAACTTTTAATTTTTCATTAAAAATTTCAACCATATCAAACAAAATAGTGTAAATAGATTTTGAAAATTTTCTTTATTTCTATGTTTTTTTTTACATTATAACAATATGCTTCTTACGCGCATGCACTTTTGAGAGAGAAATATTTTATTTAACTTTATTGGGAAAAGAGGGGAAACTGTTGATGAAGCACGTAAAATTACATTTGAACGAACATTAGGAAAAGGGGTAAACTTATATACTATGGTAAACTAGGTAAACTTACTTTGCTAAATCATTATGTAATGGCGGTTTTGTTAAATACAATGGCTTAATTAATTTATCATACAGAACATAACCAAAAGAAGAAAAATCTAAGGGTCCTCGAGTTTGATAGTTCTCGTTTTGGTCCCAATCTTGATCCTGGTTCCACTTTTCACTTTTACCAACTTGATTCAATTCCGATAGTCATTCAATTTTTAAGTAAATGTTTTCCAATTTTCGTACAAGAATCCTAATTTTCAGGTTGAAAAGTACTTAAATATAACCCAATATGCTCCTCTACCTTCCAGTAAAAATTTCACCGTGCTCAGTACTGTCATTCCGAAAATATCCATGCAACACAGAAAAAAAAGGCAGACAGGCAAAATATTTTAAAATGGATGTGTGGGTGCTTGATATGTACAAATAACTTTATAACCTTGATAAAACGTAGTTGTTTTGAAATCAAAGACAGACAATTATATATATAGAATTATTATATATAATATCCAGTCTACAATAGGAATTTGATATTCCTAGTATTTTCGCTATGATTAACGAAATATGTACATTGCGACACTTTCTCTAGTTGTTCCTCTTATATTCTGTCGAATTCCGCAACACAAACTTCACTGTTTCGTTTTAACAATAGCACTGGCCATTAATCCCCATTCGTGAACGGCAGACACAATTATGTCAAAGTTGTGGTAAAACGTAAAACTTCATGGACGGACGGTGGTCAAAAAGTGGAACTATCTAGGGCTGTGTGAGAGTGTATCTATAATTGAGGAAATCTAGCATTTAGAGAGTTGACCATATGACAGTATAGGCCCCTTAACTTTTAATATTTTCATCTTGTCAAAATATATATTTTTGTTGGAGATTAGAATATTTAGCGATTATAAAATGCATCTTGTATGTATGATAAGATTTAAATTTTTATCGTAATTTATATAATCATGACATTGAATAATTTACAAATGTCACCCATTTAATGTTTAACTGTAATACAATTTAATTATTATTAAATGATAACCACCGAACCATTTTGTTGTATTAATATTCTCTCCATTATCGTGTACTAATTATGATCTTTTTTTATATACGCTCAGGTCTAAATTAAATTAGTTTTTATGTCTAACTAATAACTAACAAGAATACAGTCACGTTTAATAAAAATAATACTTGTTTAACATTTATGACGTAACCATATAAAACCATTGTTAACTTTCAGTTTAGGACTTTACCGGAAAGCGGAGCGATTAGGTTGGACTACCGACGAGAATGGTGAAATTAGTATAGGGAAATCTGCTTTCTTAGCAAGCGTCTCCGGTGCCCTATCAGGCATCACCGCAACGCCTAATTTCGTCGTAAAGACCAGGTAAATTAAATGTCTCCTTAGAATTCACCGAAAATTAATATTCTCAAGACATATCGATAGATACTATTTGGATATCTTATAAAATTTAGACAAGTAACAATGAAAAATAAACCCGACGAATTTGCCAACTAAAACGCAAATCTTTGAAGCATCTTTCACTGGTCAGGGGAAAAGTATTTCGTATTTTATACGTAAAAGTTGCAATTAAATCTCTTTGGTTGTGCTGTTTGTATCTGGCTAGTTGTGATACCATTAAATGGATGTCATTAAAAAAAGACATATTAAATAAAAACGGTGTCCCGCCATTTTTCTATTGTTTTTCTGCCCTCCAAAATAAGTGAATCTAACGAGAAATTCAATACATATTGAAGTTTTATTTCAAATAAGGGAAAAATGCTATATAAACTGCGAAAAAAATTTTCGATGTTAATGTATCTAATGGAGTATCGGTTAAAGTAGCACTGGTTTAAGCGTTTTCAGTCCGGTAATTGTGATAGTAAAGATAAAGCACGTTCTAGTCGACCTGTTACAGATCGATACCATTTTGGAAAAAGTGGAACAAGATCGGCATATTTGTTCCTACAACATAGCTGAAGAGCTGAGGATTGACTTCAAAACTGTTTCGACCCATGTGGAAAAAGCTGGATATACAAAAACCTCGATACTTGGGTCCCTCACGAGCTCACTGAAAGAAATGTAATGAATCTGCACTCATTTGCGATCCTCTATAGAAATGTAATGAAACCGAACCGCCCAATGAAAAATTGATCACTGGTAATAAAGAATGGATTACCTACGACAAAAGCGTGCGAAAAATATCATAGTTGAAAAGCAAAGCAATCTCCACAGACCATAGCGAAACCCAAGTTAATTCGCAATAAGTTAATGGAAAGGCATTATTCATTATGAGCTTTTATCACCGAGCAAAACCATCAATTCGGATCTCTACTGCCAACAGCTGATGAGACTGAAGTAGGAAGTAGAGAAAAAAGGGTCGGAATCGATCAACAGAAAGGGTTTGATTTTTCACCTTGGTAACGCCAGGTCACACAAATCTTTAGCCACTAAACAATTATTGAGAGTTTGGTTGGAAAATGAAAATGCATCCATCACATAGCCCTGACCTCGAACCCTCAGACTTTCACCTGCTTCGGTCTCTTCAGAATTCTTTAGGTAGTGTTAGATTAACATCAAGAGAGGACTGTCATAACTACTTGTTACAGTTTTTTGTTCAGAAGTCCCAAAATTTCTACAGCAATGGGATTATATCATTACCACAAAAAGGCAACAAGTCGTTAAACAAAAGGACATATATACATTTAGATTATAATGTAAATCAAATGTGATGATAATACGATATAAAATCTGAAAAAACTTTTCCCTGACCCTATATATACACAGATACAAATTTTTGCTCTTAATTTGTCTCCCAGTAATCATATCAGATCATATCAAATGATGATCTTATAACGATTAGCACTTTAATAGCTTTTTTTATTGAGAAATTTTAAAGATCGTAAAGATTGGCGACTTCACGAAAAATCTTCCACTTTTTGCTTTATGTTAAAATGAATAAGACGCAATTTATGTCCATGTTTATGGATGTTGTCTTATTACGGCAACAAACGAGAACTCCACAGGGGGGCATTTATTAACCTATGTAAGAACGATTTTGGCTATTTTTGACCGCCCTCACCCATATGAGAGCGCATAAGATTTCTCGGACTCCTCGTCCCCCTTCTTACGTAAGATTTTATTTGATTTTAGTCAAAAATCAATTACATATATTAAATCTCATAATTTGACGTAAATCAAAATTGTTATTTTTTTAAAACATAATTTTGGTTAAGTGTGCCATTATATTATTAGATTTAGAAAACGATTAGATAATTGTCAAATAGTTTTCTAGTATCGCTATCTGTATTATAACTACGTAAGTAAGTTTTCAAATAACTGTGAAGTAAGAAAACAAATCAATCAAAATAAAATAAGGAACTATTATAATTTAAAATAATCTCAAAGAAAGTTTATAAGTTAAACAGTTACAGAACTTAAAATAGAGTGGGGCTAAAGGCGCCATTATCGGAACAGCATAGAAGTTCCACGCGATATTCATATTTTTGAAACGATGGTAGTTTAAATAAAATTGTATGGAATTGTGACTAATCATTAATTGTAATTATTGCGTGATAATAGTTTTTTTTTCAAATAATTAAGATAAGATTAATATACGAATAGAACGCTGTATGAATTTAATTTATAAGTTTCGAAATGTGTAAATATAGACTCATTATAGTTTGGAAAAGTTAATAAGTAATTAAAATTTCCAAAGTAAAAACATATGGAAATAAAATCGTAAGTACATTAAAAAATTAAAAATAGATTGAGGTAAATTTTTTTTTTTTTTGGGACAAAAATATACCTTTCTAAGGCCTCAATTGATATTGGGCTTTGGCGAACTTAACCTAGATCATGCTCTTCAAGATATTAATGTATCTTTGGGAAAACAACTCACTCCTTAGAATTATTTTCTCTCAAATATTCATCACTCTATGTAAGAAATCGCATATTTCAACTAATACAATATTACATAGGAATGGCCTTCACCCCTCCCCCTCGGCATCCTTACGTAATTAATGAATGGCCCCCAATGGAAGTTGCCGATGAACACGTCTATTTGAGATTAACTGACAAGTTGAACAGAATCAACATAGATTCAGAGACATACAGAGAAGTGTCACAAAAATTTAGACCGACTGGACAACATTCGTGACATATTTGAACACATACCTTCACGCCTAAAAACAAAAGTCTTTATTCAGGCATATTGCTAGTGACGACAGTTCGATGAGTACTCGATATATAAGGGTTTCTTTATATCGTAGTCCAGAATCAAACGAGCAGGCGAACTATAATATTGTGTAGATCACCGCCGCCCATAGACTTTCGCAACTCCAGAGGAGTCACCAATATGTTACAGGCCTTTTGGGCGAGAATAAGATATCTACTGGAGAGGAATCGGGTAGATAGAAGGGTTAAGTAGGGCACCAAAACTGTCACTTACTGGACGAAACGCAACAGCTGAAGTCTGTTGTCCGCGAGAGCGTCGTTTTTCACTAGTTGAGCTGAACTATTTTTGTGATGCAGACAAGTTGACCGTAGTATAACTATAAATGCCATTATTTAAAATATGCTTATACCTTCTCTAAGTCCCTCATTTAACTCTAAATCCTCAAATTATTTATTAAGGTAAATAGCAGTGGCAATACTTTAATTTCTATCTGTTAGATTGCTCATTTATTTCCTTGTCTCATTTATAACTTAGTTCTATTTCGTAATTAACTTCATTCTATCTCCAGGATGCAGGCGTCAGCAAACCCAAATATTGCCGTAGGTCGCCAACACAAATACAAGAATACCTTGGATGCGTTCAGCCAGATATTCAAAAAGGATGGTGTAAAAGGCTTTTACGTAGGGTTTAATGCGACTTGCACAAGATTGGCTGTAGGCAGTGCTGTTCAAATGAGTTCATTTTCTACGTAGGTACTTATTTTACTGATTTGTCATTTTTATATTGCGTGTATTTTTAAACTAATAATAATATATTAAGCGTTGTCCATAAGGAAATAAAAATAGGCCGTTCGATATTTCGTTAAGGCATCTGGTCGGTTGCAATTATGTGCTAAATTATAGTATCAATGCTGTTCATGCCGTTGGTCATTGTTCTTATTTAATAAACGCTTAATTGCGTTGTGAACAAACTTATCTTTTTCAATTCACGATACGTCAAATTTAATGCCTGTCAAATTATCAAAATAATTAAAAGTGGTGGCAATTTAATTACGTTTCTAAATTATGCGCTTGACATTTACATTTATGACGTTATTACATGTCGTGTTATGTACAAAATAAGGTAACGTAATGACCACTCGGTCACAACCATCAATAACACTTTGTCCTATCAAAAAGTTGTTTAAACAAGTAATTCGTTGTTAATTTAAATTGAAATATAATTCAATTCTTAATTCGGTTTATATTTTATTAAAAACCGAATGCAGAATATTGTTTGGTTATTTGCTTATGGCTAAAGCTATATTTGTAATTATACGGTTCAAAAGGCAATATTTCTTAACCTTTTGTCGTGTTTCAGTGTAAAAGAACTGTTACTTCACGCGCACCATGAGCATTTCGTGAACTCCAACGCTTTGCTGGCGTTCAGCGCAAGCTCCGTGAGCGGTTTGCTGGTGGCGATCGTCATGTGTCCTATGGACGTCATCACGACTAGGTTATACAACCAGGGTATGAATTCATTTTAACGAACAAAAAAAGAGAATAAACTATCTAATTATTCAATGTTATTTCATGATATACGACGGCCTTTTCTTATTCAGCCATCGATTGCTCGGCGTCTGTAAACCACTTTGCTATAAGTTTTTCTTTTATTTGAGGAAATAAATAAAAATCGCAAGGTTCAAGGTCGAGACTGTAAGGTGGGTGAACCATTATTACCTAACATCTCCAAATAGTTACTTTTGTCTTAGTTGTTTGTCTTTGAGAATCTTACTGCAAAATCATTTCTGAACTTTTTCCAAAACAAAAGGAAAAGAATTTTTAGTTTTTCACTCTGCAGTGACTGTTCTAAAACAATTGTTGCATAATGACTTGTCATTCCAAAGGAAGAGGTTATCTTATCTTTTTTCTGACGCTTCGACCTCGTTTTAATTTAATGGGCGACTCCTCGAAAGGAAACAACCATTTAGCAGACTGTCTTTTGGTTTCGGAATCGTAACAGTACTACCAGTTTTGTCACCTATAACGATTATATTAGTTAATTTGTGCATATAAGCATTTGGAATACTTATATAATGTGTATTTACATTGAGTTTGCAAGTGTTTTGACAAAAGATATTTACAAGGTAACGAAAGAAGGAGATAAAAATTATTTTAAAAAGAGCTTTATAACTGCGGTAAACGTAGTAAAGACTTCCACAGAAAATACTTTGAAATTGCAAGAATTCTCTACAGATACAATATAATTTGAAACACATAGACGTTGTTACCTGATACTTACAGTAAAAATTTTATTGTAGGCAACTATTCTAGGTTGTGCTATACTAATTTTAATACTGTAAATGTACAATATAATGTAACAGTTATTACTACGACGTAAGATTATTTGCAATTGATTCAACGACAATAAAAAAAAAATGGTAAGACCCTTAAGTTATGAAATTTTAAAAAATTAAGGAAACATGTTTGTTTATATTTTTGAAATTGTGAACATGTTGAAATTTAATGCCTCGTAGTAAATCAGACTTTAGGAACATACATTTCACAACAATAATATTTGCACACATTTTGCTTTTATCCTGAAATATTTGATAACTTATTGATGGATGGATGACTTATTTGGACGCATGGAAATGTTCAATAAACTACAATCTCGTATTCCAATTATATTATTATCAGTTTTTATTCGGGCTTGTATGCCAATAACAGAACTGGCATACAAACCCGTATGCTAATTATGCTATTATTAGTTTCTATTTAACGGTATATATTTCTTTAGGATTTCTAAATAATATATTATGTAAAATTGGTGCAAATATTTTATGCACAACATGATCATATTGTAAATTCTCAGATTTGCCAATCGTTGTCATTATTTTCTAAATTCAACTCATTTTGGCATACATGTTTGACTGTTACTCAGGAATACCAGATTTTTTGCTGCTGGTTTCCGCTGAACATTTGTAAAAACTGTTTGGCATGTAAAAGACGTATAAGCGTGTGCTTTTTTATATTGATATTTTTTTTAATCATTGTCACTAACCATTATTAGGTGTTTGACAAGAATTGAAAGAAATCTTTTTTTCATGCAAATGGAAAATTCTCGACTGGCTGCATTTTTTATATCTTTTCCTATATATTTTGACGCAATTTATTAATAAAAATAATGTTTATAAATTTGGCATATATTTTACGATCATTGCTTTCTTTCGAGTTTTTGTTCATTTAACATAAAATAAAAACTGAAAATTTCAGCGAAACTGGTCCAAACATATCTATCTCTTACTTTTTACTAATTTTCTGTAAATATTAATCATAAAACACTAAAAATAATGTAGTTCTTTTGCTTGCTTTAATCTATCTCCATAGAAATTCTATTGAAATCACTCAAATGATATAAATAATAATTACACAACATATACCACTCTAACCACTAACTCTTACTACTAACTAGAATAATTTGTATAAATTTCAGCTACATCGGTTCAACTAAATTAATTCTCAGTAATACTCACAGAACCCTAAAAACTGTACCAAATATTCTTTTGGTACATTTTTTCAGTTATTTCGATTCAAAATTTTATTAATCAAAATCAATTCGATGGTAAGGATTTTTAGTATTCCTATGGATCCCTAAAAATATCTGAAAAATTATTTCATTGGTAATCGTTGTCTCCATACTAAGTTTTATTAAAATCAGTTAAATTATAAGGGTTCGCAGTAATTCTCACGGAACTCTAAAAATGTATTTATATATTGGCCTTCATTTGTTCCCATAGTATTGTTTATTCAAATCGGTTTATTTAAAAAAGATTCTTAGAAATCCTCGCGAAGCCCTAAAAATGTATCAAACATCCCTTAACTGGTTTTCAATTGTCGCCATTTTTAATTTTATTAAATTCGGTCTAATAGTAAAAGTTCTCAGTAATTCTGAAGGAATCCTAAAATTGTATCGGATATCCATTTATTTGCTTTCAATTGTCTTTATAGTACAATAATTTTTATTAAAATGGTATGGAAATGGAGAATGAAGACAACTGAAAACCAATAAAAGAATATTCGATACATTTATAGGGTTCCGTCAAAATTTTCAAGAACACTTTAATTAAACCAATGTTTAATTAAAGTTTTCATGAAAATTATTCTAATTTCAAGAAATTCTTCAAAATTTTCAAGAACACTTTAATTAAACCAATGTTTAATTAAAGTTTTCATGAAAATTATGACGGAACCCTATAAATGTATCGAATATTCTTTTATTGGTTTTCAGTTGTCTTTATTCTCCATTTCCATACCATTTTTTTTTAATTGGTTAAACTATAAAGGTTCTTAGTAGTCCTCACGAAACCCTGAAGAAGAATCAAACCCTTGATATTTTTTATTGTGGATAATTTTCCGCCACGACTTCACCCGTGAAAAATAACACAAACTATTTGTTATTTATTGATCTAGAAAAGATAAATAATATATAGGCCTATATTATTAAGTTTAAATAGCATAAAACATATATACATATAGGAATATTTTTTGAAATTTTTAAAGTTGAGAATAACACGAAATTTTGGAACTTTGCTGACGTGACCAACGATTTCTCAAACTTTATTTTGTAAATATACAGATATTGAATCTATCTTGTGTTCTCCTACAGGAAGCACGGGTCCAAATGGAAAATGTACTAATTATCATGGCATGATGGACTGTCTAAAAAAAAGCTTGCATAAAGAAGGAATATTCGGCCTTTATAAAGGTATAGGACCGTTCTACCTTCGGATAGCGCCACACTCAACATTAACATTAGTTTTATGGGAAGTGCTTACCGATCATTTTTATTGACATAATAAAGCTTTAAAGAATTTGGTTGTTTCATTTAGTATCAGGTCGATAATGCAAGAAAAATTTTCATTGAAATTATCGCGCTCATGCGGGATTATTATACCCCGGCAACTAACAATTTCAGAGAAATCCACAGAGCGTAAGAAAAAATGTGAACGGCGGCACGAAAGGCGCCGGCGCCGCCAACACCTTGAGGTTGTGCACAACGTCTTTTCAAAATGTAACTAACCACAAACTAAAAAGAAATGTATTAAGGGTTATTTATAGTCTCATAGTCAACTTTATAAATGTTATACTTCATACAGATACACTTGCACTAGATAATTGTTTCGCTTATCCTTCACCATGCGCTCTAGGATACAACGTTTTTTAAATGGACGATGATAATTGTAAATGTAAAATATTCATATTATGTAGTATTCTACTAATTAAACGGTAATAAAATATTTAGTAGGTAGTACATTTGTTATACTATTATTTTATTGTATACGGTATTATTTGGCGGAAATTCATTGTTAAACGCTTGTCTATGACATACAGTGACGAGCAGTATGCAATCCACCGCTGACCCTCGCATCTATTCTTCCGCTACAAAATTTCTTCTAAACATAAAATATATAGTATGTATTTTTCTGATCTTTTAAAACCTTTCATTTTGATTTATGACTCGATGTATGTCAACAAAAAATATTTTTGCAATGGCTAATTTGCTGTCATAACTCCACCATTTTGATTTTTTATAATATTAAAAGTGTAAAAAATTTATCACGCGCCACCAAAACAAATCTAGTGACTTATTAATTTCATCATTTAAACGACATAGGTTTTTCATCATTTGAGTTAAATATAATTTCATCACTAGCGTTTTATACATACATGTATTTGACAGTTCGATTGGCGCAATCGGTAGTGAGCTAACGTGCTGCGCTGGAGGAGAGAGTTTGATTCCCACAAAAAAAACAATTATATATTTCATTAAAAAATTATGTTTGTCTTGAGTGGGCTGTTTCTATATATTATGTTTATATATTTGCAATATATATACGTATTACGTCGAGGAAAAAGTTTTTTGATATTTCATTAGTAAAAATTTGTAGTAAAATCCCTTAGGTTATCAATTTGCAATCTGCCTACTTTTGATACCATTAAATAGATGACATGTCTAAAAAAGAAAAATAAAAGTGAAAACATTGTCCTGCCATTTTTATATCCTCCAAAATGAGTGAATCTAATATAGAAAGGACAATGGGCAAAATACTATGGAAATTGGACCTAATCACCGACACAGGTGAAATTTGTTTTATATGATAGGCAGCACCGGCCTAAGAGTAGAGCTAATGGAGCGGTTGCTTTAGGCATCATGTAACTAGGGGCGCTAAAAAACCAAATGCAAAAGATAATTTTCAACAAAAAATTAAAATTTGATATTCCTTTCGGAAAGACACGGAACAGTGTTACGATACATAAAGTTGCTTAATTTAATTTAAGCTTAATATGTGTTGATGTACGCAATAAAAACTTACTTTGAAAAATTGGCAATTATTATTTAATTATCATGAAGCCGAATTAAACTCATCTCTTTTGTGTCCAACCCAAAAATGCAAATTTCCATCAACTAGGTTGACTTGACTGAAGCAGTAGTCTGCTGGAGTCGAGATGTTACACACGTCTGTAAAATGTTCTGCTGTAAAATAATGTGAGACTAAAAGAGTTCACCAATTTATTTCACACATTCTTTATAAATGTTCTGGGCATACTCGTACATGTTGAGGAATATAGAACTGGTGTTCAGTCATTATGCGTTTTATAGAAGATATGCTGACAAAACATGATTTTGTCTGCGTTTATAAACAGAACGTGAACACAAAACACATAAACGTCATATGTTCATTTTCTTAGGTATGATTCAAGTCAGAAAAGACAGCCAAGGTCCACGAAAGTCAGAGATTATCATCAGAGTACAAAATTACGCTATGGTCAAAAATTAAATCAAACAAATAATGGAAGCACATCCAAGGCAGTAAGAATACCGGCTGACGAAGGTAACAAAGAGGGTTTGATCTAAGTCCATGCGCGAGCGCTTGTTCAAGTTTCAGTTTGCACTTTCTCGCACTCTTGCAGCATTCGGTATTTTCATCTCGCTTGCGTAATACGACAATAATTTTTCGTACACTACTACTTTATTGTTCATTCTTTATAATCCTTTTGTAGAAGTTAAAGACTGCTGTTTTGTCTTCCTACCGACTTGTTTCTTCAGTGTGTAATTATTATATTTTAACACACATAACGACCTACCATTTTTATTGTATATTAATGTCTTATAATGTATACACATAACTACATTGCTTTCTATACTTATTCTTAATTAAATAAGTGAAGATATTAGTGTAAGAAGCTTACATTTGTATGGAAAATATTTTTTTGGAATTTGTCTACTGTATAAATACCCGGTTCATTTAATTTTCTTTATAATTTTTTTCTTTATGTACATGTTATGGCCTGTCAGAAAAAAATAATCGCTTGTGTATTGATGATGAGGCCCAAATTGACGCAATGTCATTTGAAACATTTTTAAATTTTACTATAAAGAAGAGAAAAATGTGACAGAAGTCGTGAAAAAAATTTATCACGTTTATGGACCTAATGCAGTATCGGGAAAAGCAGCACAAAGTTGGTACAAGTGTTTTCAGTCCGGTAAATTTTAATGTCAAAGATGAACCTCGCTCTTGTCGACCAATTATGTATAAAGACGAAGCCATTTTGGAAAAAATAGAGCAAGATTGGTGATTAGTTCTTATAACATAGCTGAAAAGCTGGAAATTGACCACAAAAGAGTTTTCACCCATTCGAAAAAAGCTGGATATACAAAAATAACTGTATATGCAAAAAAACTCAATTCTTAGGTCCCATACGAGGTCATTGAAAGAAATCTAATGAATCGTGCACTCATTTGCAATTCTCTATTGAAACGTAATGAAACAGAAAAGTTTTTGGTAAGATTGATTAAAAATGGATTACTTACGACAAGAACGTGCGAAAAAGATCATGGTCAAAAGGCAACCGATCTCTACAGTCTATAGCGAAACCCGGATTAATTCGCAATAAGTTGATGCTATGGGTATGGTGCAGTCGTAACTGCATTATTCATTATAAGCTTTTTATAGCCGAGCAAAACCATCAATTCCTATTTCTACTGCCAACAGCTGAACGTAAGCAAGAACTAGAGAAAAAAAGGACCCGAATCAATCAACAGAAAAGGAGTGATTTTTCATTATGATAACGCCAGACCACACACATTGTTTACGTCTAGCTCTTATTTATATACCATAGGAACTTATGTAAGAAATGATAAAATGTGTATGGACTATAATTTTAATGTACTTATTTCAATGAGTTACATGAATTCAAAAAGGTGGACACGTGGAGACGGTTCGTATCGAAGTGAGAACATGATAGTGCTGCCTCATCCTTCTCTGTCGCACGACGCCGGCCTACCGATGATTATAATTATTAACACTCATTTATATCCATTCAGCTAATATCGAGAGAGTTTGGTTGGAAAGTGTTAATGCATCCATCATATAACCCTGACCTTGCACCCTCAGATTTTCACCTATTTCGGTCTTTTCAGAATTCTTTAGGTAACGTTAGGTTAGCATCAATAGAGGACTATCAAAACTACTTATTGCAGTTTTTTAATCAGAAGTCCCAAAATTCTGCAACAAATGTAAATAAAATATGATGAAAAACTGTCTTGAATTTGTATACGTATTAAAACACGAAAAAACCTTTTTCCCAATCTATATTGAATCAACAGCTATTTTACTGTTATATCCTATATAGATATGTATTTTATTGCAAAATAATAAAATAACATAAAATCTGCATAATATTTTCTTCATCATTTTTCTTACATTTAAATCACGCCGCTTTATCGGAGCGATAAAATTTATAAATTCGTTTATAGGAAGGTATTAAGGAAATTAAATAAAGAAAATGTCTGACGATTTGCGATAGGCTATAACGAGCTTGCACTGCCAGCCACCATAAAGCTGGTCATCATCATGCCAGCCATGATGGTGATGAATAGGCCCAACTGCGAGGAAGTGGGAATGGTTATATAATAATTATTACAGTTATTCGTCACATAACTCATTAAATAATACTTTATTTATTACAATATTATTTCAAAATAAAGTTAAAAAATCGAAATGGTTATGTCTCTCATGTCCCAAACAGCTATCATTTGACGGTTTTGATCGTTGCCTTAGAGGTATGTAATTTTTCATCTCAACAAGAAGTTTGTACATTATACTTTTGACTGATTATAAAATCGCCGCATAATTACTTATATATAATCTCCTTGTCACAGTGACCTTCATTGACATATTTTGATATATTAATGACGGATGTAAACTACTAATGATAGTCTCTAAATTCCATCAACCTAAATACTATTAAAATAAAAGAATTATGTCTGTCCTGACGAATTCCATTGATTTTAATATTCTGGACCAGATTCAAGAGTTACCAAGGTGATGTAAGTGCTTTTATTCAAATTCAATTAAACTGTTGACATTTTAAGTGTAGGAACACAGCTATTATTACAAGATTTATAGAATAATTTCAATAAAAATACTAATTCTTAATACTCCTATACTAATTATGTGGCCGTCTGACCGATATCTAAAAATCCATATCAAACGATGCCAGAATTAATGGAACCGCGCTTGGTGTCAAACTTTTTAAATAAGCACTTAGGCGCTTCTCTTGTCCGTATTTTAATCTAAAAGTCTAAACACTACGTAAATAAAGACACCAAAATAAAACATTGCTTTGTTTATCTTGCGTGGCACATTTTTGCTTGATGTCAATAACATTTTTACTTTACTTGATTACTCAGTGCTAGAAAATATTAGAAACTGGAACGAAATCAAAACCAAGATCGGAATCGGGATTCAGAGAGATTAAGAGTAATGGGATCGAATAAAATGTAAAGAATTTTCGGCATTAAAAGTAAATTTCAAGAAGAAGATATTTAAAATGTTGTATTAACATACAAATAAACTACGCTTTCCCCTGATTTCATTCCTATTTGTTACAAGATATGGATTTCCTGATCGGTGGCGTGGCGGGTGCTGGAGCAAGTTTCTTCACCAACCCGATGGATGTCATCAAAACCCGTCTACAGCTACAGGGAGAGCTGAAAGCGCCCGATTCCTACAAAGTGCGATATAGGGGTTTCTTACACGCGATCTACGTCATCACGAAGATGGACGGCATTACGGCCCTGCAGAGCGGCCTCACTCCGGCCTTGCTCCTTGGGTTCTCTCTGAATTTTGTACGGTACCTACTTTTTAAAAATTACTCTTTTAGAGTGAGAAATCTTAAGGTTACATTGGGTTATTTTTGAATTTTGTACGGCATCTAAATTTTCGGACATTTTTTCAAATTACTCTTTTAGAAATTTAATGTAAGTGATGAATACAGCTCAAAACTCTTAAACCATGAAGTTCACCCTCAGCAATAATCTAAGCCTAATTGTATAAGAGGCCTACATTTTGACTGCGAATATTCGCGTAGTACACTTTACGTCAGCTATATTCGTAACATAAATAGGTGTCTGGCTTTAGCGGTAGGTCGCTTGAAAATACAATGTGCAATTCGAATATGATAAGAAACAACTAGCCTGCCACGAGAGCTGGAGATGCAAACGAAAAACGTCTATTTTAATTATTATCCCAATTGACTTTAATGACACCTCAATCGGCAACCAAAAAACAGTCAGTTTACATCTCAAGCTAAATTAGTTAGTTCTATGTTAACTAAGAACTCGAGACCGCTAGGTCAAAATAATTTACGGTAATAACGGTCTGACCTGTATGTACTTCCTGACATGAAAGTTTCACGACACAAATTTCATTAAACTTATGATATTGTAATATAGAATGACAATAGCCTAAAA
This sequence comes from Eumeta japonica, assembly GCA_005406025.1. Taxonomy (NCBI): domain Eukaryota; kingdom Metazoa; phylum Arthropoda; class Insecta; order Lepidoptera; family Psychidae; genus Eumeta; species Eumeta japonica. Next base: position 136,309 of record BGZK01001022.1, read on the forward strand.
TATGTAAGTATCAATATCTTAGACTGTTAATGCGCATCAAAACACTAAATATTGCACTTGGAATCCTCAAAGTAAACAAGTGCTGTAAATACCAAATTACTACGATATTTATAAATAATGTGAGGTAAGAAGCTAACTTCAGAACAAATAAAACGTTCAATATAGTACAAGTTATCCCGGCTTAGAGATTTTAGGTTCCATGTTAAGAGAAAAGGAAAAATAATATTATAGCTTATAGCACCCTGGGCCTAATACGAAATGGACGGCGCCACTCTGCCGAAGTAGCGGTGATTACTAGTGACTATGTTTGCACTTATGGGGGCCTTATCTTGATGTAGACCCTGATGCCTTCATACATCGCATAATTAGTGTGTACATTAAACATATTTTAATATATGTTAAAATATGTTTTATAACTAGCTCGTAGCCATGTATATGGCTACCAAGCTAGTGCCAAAAATGTTATAGTAACATATTTTTAGAGCAAAGGAGTATCCTCCTTTGATGAACAAGAAGGATGGACAAAGGACAAAATTAAAGCAAGCAGCGTGAAATAGCTTAACTGTACTGAATATTTCTTGCGTTGATTTAGTTTACCGAATCCAAATGCTATTGAAATCAAATTCGAATAAAATAAGTCAGATCCCAATTTCGTGTATATACTATTCCCATAGCAAATCTGCTACTCCTTCCAAAGTTAAGTTTCAAAATTTATATTATATTCCCAAACCTTGTAGTAGAAAACTTAAAAAGCAATATTAACTATACTATTCTTTATTTTTTTTTTGTATAGCATTTTTGAGGAATTAAAGAGTTTCTGACTCACCAAAGAGTAGGTCGTCACCGCCTATGGACACTTATAACCCCAGAGGAATCACTAGTGCGTTGGCGGCCTTTTGGCTAAAAATAGGTATCTAATGAAGGGGAAATTGAGGAATGTGGGAAGGGAAGGAAGGGAAGTGAGGTGATAGAGAGGAAAAGGGGTGATGGAGGGAGAGAGTGGTTTACCGGAACGCAGCCAAGTTGACCACAACATACCATTATTTATTATTTTCAGAATAAATAAAAAAATATTTGTAAAAGTCAACTAAATTGAACCCTTTTTCCTCATGTTCACTGGTTTTCGATTCTACTTGTAAACCTAAATTTTGAGTGCACCGTTCTTAACTTTTACTTTTCTCATCTTAATAAAATACACATTTTCTTTTGAGATCAAAATATTAAGCGATTTTGAAATACTTCTTGCACCTATGATAAGATTTAAATTTTTATCGTAATTTCTGTAATTGGATTGTACAATTTATAAATGTTATCCATTTTATGTTTAACAATAATTTACTTGTTACCAAATGATAATAAACATGTAACAAATTTTTCGCATTAATGTTCTTTCCATTCTCTTGTAAGATTTGTGACCTTTTTTATAAACACTTAAGTTGAAAATTAAATTCGTTATTATATCTGACTAATAGTTAACAACTGACAATATAACGATTACGTTTTGAAAAACAATACTTGCATAACATTTATGATCGTATAAAATCATTGTTAACTTTCAGTTTAGGACTTTACCGGAAAGTGGAACGATTGGGTTGGATTAACGACGAAAATGGTGGAACTAGTGTATGGAAAGCTGCTTTCTTAGCAAGTGTCTCCGGTGGCCTATCAGGCATCACTGCAACGCCAAGTTTCGTCGTAAAGGCCAGGTAATTTAAATATGTCCTTAGAAGTCACTTAACATTAATATTCTCAAGTCATTTCGATAAATATTATTTAAATATTTTATGAAATTTAGATAAGTAACAATGAATAATAAACCCGACGAATTTTCCAACTAAAACGTAAATCTTTAATGCATTTAAGCACACTGTAAATTAAGTTAATATGCAAACACATATTTTTATTCTTAATTTGTCAGCTAAAAAAGTAAATATATTAAAAGATGGTCTCATAACGATTAGTGTTTTATTAATTCCTTTTATCTAAAATTGGTATATAATATAGTATAAAATATCGTAAAAATCGACAATCTCGGAAAACGGATTAAGCCCTTTTTGATTTTGTGAACATGACAAAGTTTATGTCCGATGTCTATGAGTTGATTGTTGATGAACCCGAAAAATAGACTGACAGATTATGCAGATTCAATTTAGAGATATTGAGAGGCCACACAGAAATTTAGAATACTTGGACAGCATTCGAGTTATCTTCGAATTCATACTGTTTTTATGTTATGTTATAAAGTTAGGTAACTTCCTAAAAACCATAGGGTTTGTTCAAGCATATTGCTAGTGATGATAGCAAGTGCCAGATGGAATTGTAACGGAGAGGATTATTAACCGCTGCTCGCCGTTGAGCCAGGGATTCGTTCAAAAAGGAACCTGGACTCGATCGATTCGACGAGCACTACGGCGGTGGAGCAGGGACTTGTTGAAACAACTTTCTTCAGAGAAACAAAGAGGATATGGAACCATCCAGCGATTTCTCACTTTTTCTTCCATGCACTGTCTCCAAAATGAGTCGCATGATTTTTTGCAGTTCTACCCGTGGGAAGGGGAAGGAAGAACAAAACCCATTATGGGCCGTCCGTATGCCTGAGCACACAGAGTGTGTCCGACTTTTATGGACTAAAAACTAAAAACCTCCTAAACTACTTTGCCATAGGCTAGGGCTCTTTTAACTTCAACTAACGCTGCCTGACCGGCGTGGAGATGCCGTCGATGTATGACTATACGGTGGGTGCCTTTTAAAGGCACGTTGGCATAGTAGTCACGGAAGGGCGTCAACAGAGACTGGGCCCTCGGTTGGGGATGCCGGGAGGCGCGGGAAACGTACCGAGTTGTTGACATCTGAGGGCCGAGTATTGGGATGTTTCTTATTCCTATTTTTCAAACATGTTATTTATTTCTATGGGCCTTTCAATCTCAGCAATCAAGTCGTTGAGAGGATCGGTTAAGGCATTTCGTGGCCCTCTAACAAAATATTGTGGAGAGGATGCTTCATAACGTAATATGAAATGTCAGTAGCTATTCTGCAGAATCTGTTCTATAGGATTTGAAGTATATTAAGTGTCTGACGGACCGGGCGCAAGCGAATGGAATACCTAACGTTCCGTTTTTTTTTTGTTTGCTGGTCGACTAACTATTTGTAGGAGCGACACCTCGGCAAATTAGGTCCTAAAAATGATACCTTTGAACACTAGGTGTCTATAGAAGCGAAGAGTTTCACATCCGATGTGCCAACACTTATGCAGTGTACTATAGCAGGTTGCAGAGAATGCAGTATATTAATGCGGTGCAGTGCAGAATTTAGTGCAACATGCAACTGCATTTTTATATTATTATCTACAATTTCCAGATTCTTCCTTCAAAGAGTAACTAATCAGACGGTTCGATTTTAATCCAATCGAATCGAGACGATCCGGATCTGCAAATATATATTCAATCAGAAGCCACACCATCAAGACAGCTATGCTATTTTTCGACATCGATTCCGGGCCGTGCCGTGACGGACGCCGCTTTTCGGCAGTTCATTCACGGGTCTTCTACACCCTGCTGTAGGTGCAGGTGCGGGTATGAGCCTATGGCTCGAACTCGGACTTCATCTCGGGAGGGAGATTACTCTCTCGGGTCTCGATATGACGATTTGCAGTCAGCCATTGGGTGTTCTGCAGGCGCCGACAGGCATGCGCGGTTGATGGAATCATGCACCGTCGGACGCCTTTTCGGGGTTAGAGGGGCAGAGGGTGCGGTCGATTACGCTGTGCTCGGCTTGTGTGTGTGTGTCGATCAATCGGCTGTCCATGTGGCAGGAGTTCGAATATCTGTCCGTAGTTGTCACGATGACACGATGACGATCCAGACGTCTTCACTCACAAGCTCGTCTTCTATCAATTTCAGTTTGTTCTTCTCTTTTTATTCGGGATTCAGTTGTATTCGTGGGTCGCTTCGTGATGGTTTCCGTCGCAGGTGTAGACGCCAAACCACCTACGAACGCGCGCGCATCATTGCGCATGCGCATACCGGCAGGTGGAGGGGGGCACCCGGCATGAGAGGCGGTAATCGACGAAGGCTGCGCACGTCGCCTACCGTCCAGCTACTGCTAACATCACGTGCAGCGGTCCGCTCCATACGGCTCAAGCCGCACACACTACCGACCGCCGACCGCAGGTCAAGGCTGCACGCATCGGCGATCGCTCCGCGCAGATCTAACCGAGCACGCCGTCGATCGCTGATCAGGCTATCCATGCATCCAACAGCAGCAGTCTAGGTAGCACAAATCAGCGATCTGCTGCCTTCATACCTCTCGCTCCGTCGCGGTGTTCTTCATGATGTTAGGTGTTCATGTTCACGACAGGTGAATCCGGCTTCTTAGGGCTTTCAGACCCCGTCAGGGTGGTCAGTGCAATCGGCGAGGACCATCCCCCGAAGTGTCGGTTCGCAATTTAAAATCGTTCCCACGACGTAGGACGTCACGCAGGCGCCTCGCCGTCCGCAGCGTGGTAGGCGCGCAGCGTCGGCCGCATTCAGCGTCCATGGAACGCAGTGAGCGGCCGTACCAGTGCGTTTTCGTAAACACGTCCGTGGCGGCCGTGTCGCCTGCATTTTAATATTCAAAGATGTGGCGACATTGGCTTTGGAGCTATATTTGTCCGGGGATCTCAAATTTGAGGGTAGTTTCCGTACGCAGGTCGGTCTGGGGCGCGGCGCTTGTGTTCGGTAGCACGCACGCGTGCATGGCGGCCTGCATAAGAGCCTGTCCACATCTCCACATCACGACGTCGTCAACGTGGAACGGCGCGGTAACGTGCCACGTTACGTTGCAGCGTCGTGCTAGTACGGCAACGTCGCCGTGGGACGACGCGTCACGTCGGCCGACGTGGCTCAATTCGATGAGCCAAGTCGAACATCTTTTTTCTTCAACCTCTCTCTCCGTCATTTTAACAATAGTAGAATCAGAATACGTCTTAAGCGGTCCATATCTAAAATGAGACTGACGTACGTCAGTGAAGAATGTAGCAGAATTTTACAAGGGACGGTGACGTGCAACGTTGCTACGTCGTGACGTGCATTTTTACGTCAAGTTAACGTAAATTTGCACGTTACGTCAACGTACCGTGCCACGTTACCGCACCGTTCCACGTTGACGACGTCGTGATGTGGATATGTGGACAGGCTCTTAGCCCCCGTGGGCGTCGGGCGTGACCTCGATCATCACTAGTTGTCGGAGGTATTCACGAAGTCGATCGCACTCGCGGGAGCTGAGGTTATCCGAATGGTCGGAGCCACACGTCCATCCACTATGAATATCTGCCATCGTATGCCTATTCGGCAGCCCTGAAATACTACCGTCAGTGATCGACGGACCTAGCGTCATGAGAGCCACCAATTTCTATTTCACGTAATCAGCTTCTTAAATGATTACCGAATCTATACTGCACACGTGCATGATGGCTTTTAAAAGTAAAACTCATGCAAACTCATCTTAATTTACGAATAATTGGACATTCTATTATAAACGTCTCCATTCTCGTACCGAGCATCTTTTTCTCGAGGCTCTCGTGCGACCTGTTTGAACTGTTAGAGATTGAAGTATTGTGAAGAATTTTGTGAAGATTGAAGAATTGAACTTAAAGATAAACAGCAAGCGTGTTACAAGAACGCGCAAAATTAAACACAGTCGAACTACAGAACGAAACACCAATGAGTGCGCCGACAAGCTGGTCGTCGGAAACCGGCAAGTCAAGTACGTCGTCGACGCACACGTAGGACCACGGCACGAACGAAAACTTGAGTGAAAGTTCGCCCGGGCGGGAAAGAATCGATGAAGAGGTTGAATATTTACATGCGGATACAAGATTCGATCAAGTCGACGCTCCGATCCCAGCTAGCGCGCCCGATACAATACGTGGCCCTCTAGCGGCAAATATGTGAAACCACAGTCCCACACGTGAAGTGAACATTGGCGATTCAAATCGAAATGTGAACGTGGCGCGACAGAGAAAGGTGTCACGTTATTAACTCAACTGAAATTTGAGCAATTGGAAAGTAAACGGATAGCTGCATGAGCCGCAACCGCGCGTACGAAAATGTTGCTCTTGCGCTTGCACGCGGACAAAGAGGATTCGGGCGATTTAATTGAGTGTGATAACGCGTCCCATTTATCCGAAACGGATACACTTGCGAAACAGACCATTATATTGGGCGATATTGAGCCCGCACCCGAATCGAATCCGACGTTAGCACCACCACCGCCGACGGCGCCATGCAGCGAAACTAATAATGCATCTCCACGTAACACCGACTCGAACATGAGTGAATTGATATTGGCCGATGCGATCATATTCGCGATTAAGTTAGCGAATAAAGAGACGTCAAGAGTCGTATGCGAACTGCCTAAAACTCTGGTGGATCTGCCGACTTTCAGTGGAAATGTTAGCGAATGGATCGCATTTCGTGCGGTATACAATGACACGTTGGGATTATTTAGTAATGTGCAAAGCGTAGCGCGGATCCGGAAAGCGCCCGAAATGACCGATAAGATAGTTGATAAATTCAACGGTATTTTGAAATTCAAATAGTGCGAATATAAAGATTCTCAGGACATCGACGAGTCTGAACTTGTAATGTTGTCCACTTTTTTGAATAAGACAGCCGACCAGTGCAGCGCCTCCATGCCATTAGAGAAAAGCGGCAGTCGAAATTTTAGACCTACACCGGAACGACGCCCGCGTAGAACGAACGCATTGTGAAGTACGACAACGACAATTCGAATTTGCACACTGCCTTTCAACCATCGAATCGGTCTACTGTGAATGTGAAAATGATACGTCGGCTTTGTAATAATTAACACGGCTTACCCGAGTGTGGTGAATTTGTGAAGTTGAATATGAGTGAAAGATGTAACACTGCAAAAAAGCTTCGCATGTGTTTCCGATGCCTGAGGGACCGTCACATGCAAGCTGTAAGCAGAGGAAAGCCCTGTAAGACATGTCGAAGCGGACATCATAGGCTACTCCACCAAGGGCGGACTACGAGAGAGGTCATTAGGGAAGCGCCAAGACGACAACCGTCGTCATTAAGCACGCAGCAATATCTTTAAATAATGTCAATAAAATGCGTGCATATTTGAAGATTATTCCGGTCGAGCCGTATGGCTCCAAAGGGTTGATGAAGGTCCACGCACTCTTTGACGAAGGTTCCACGTTCATCTTAATCGACGAACAGGTGGCGAATCGAATCGATGCGAAAGGACGCCGCGAGACATTTCACGTCTCAAGTGTTGGTGGTAGTGAAATAACTGATGAAGGATCCCGGGTCATTCGAGTTAAAATTAAAGGCCTATCTTCTCTAAATATGAAATACATGACAGCTCAGACTGTGAAAAACTTGAAACTGGCACCGCAACGCGTAGAGCGCACCACTGTCGCAGCCTGCTCGCTTTTGACAAACATCGCCGAAAGTCTGATTTATGACGCCGCCGCACCTTGCATCTTGATCGGTCAGGATAATTGGGGCTTAATTATGTCTTGCTTGCTTATGGCTTGATTATGATTAATTTTTGGGTGTACTCATCCGATTTAAACAAGGACGCGTAGTGGTGTATGCCGACATCAAAGAAATATTTCTGTGGGTGAAAATGAGATAGGAATCTCAACACCTGAGAATTTGAAATTGAGTACCCGGAGGCGTGTAAAACGATACGATTAGATCACTACCTTGATTTTTTTTTTTAAAGTTTCGACACTATTGAGGAAGTGAAGCGTGTTTCAAAACAAGTTTACGAGGTTTGAAAGAAAGCGGCCTTCGAGTTACGTGGTTGGGTGCGTAACAAAATTGAAGTCTTGAATGAGATGTCCGACACACGATATAATGATAATATGCAACTCGAGGGCGATACACATATTGAAAAAATCCTTGGTCTACACTGGGACATCAAGAATTACACCCTGGATTTTAACCTTGGTCTGCGGAATGTAGTTTCGCTAATAATAGGAAAGGTTCGCGTCACTCCATTAAAAATAATATCGATTCCTCGGCTCGAGTTGCAAGCGGCGCTATTGAGCGTTCGATTGGCTTTATCGATTTGAAACGAAATAGAATTGAATATGACCCAAAAGATAGTTTGGACCGATTCTCGAACAGTTTTATTTTGGATCCGATCCAACCCACAATCGTTCATACCATTTGTGGCTCATCGCCTGGCCAAATCGGAGGAACACACGACGGTAAAATGTTGGAGGTGGGTGCCTACGAAATTGAACGTCGCCGATGACACGACAAGCGGCCCGCCTACCGACTTCGATGAAACGCACCGGTGGTGTGCTGTGGCCCGATTTCCTGCGCAAAAACGAAGATGAATGGTCGCAGGAAATTATTGAAAGTGATTGACCGACGGGGAAGGAAAGGTCATATACGACATTGACAGTGTCCGACTCGCACGGACTAAAAACCCCCTGAAACGTTAAGGCGCCTGCCATTTTAGCCCATAGGCTATGTAGGCTTTATCTAAGCGGCCATAAGGCACAGAGGTGCCAACGGCGCGAAGGTCATGAAATCTTTCCGGTTTATCATAACGTAATAAAAGAATAGGTGACGGTGTTGCCCCGGGAAGAGGAAAAAATAATTATAAACTTACCGATTACCATGTGTAATTGATTTAAAAATAGACGACGCTTATAAAGCGTAGTGGAGGGGGTGACAAAAAACCGGTATATCTAACGGTTCCAGTTGAGAGCTTTATGCCCTTACACCACTGAATTTAAATTTAGAAATCCAAAAATGACCTATAACCGTTACGTGAAAACGTAACGTAACATTATTGAATTAAATGCGGCATTGGATTGACCATCAATAACAGAGTTTGACCGCTAACCGTGACGCTGAGCAAGTCCCTCCCCCAAAGACTGCTGCTGGTCAAAATGCGGTCGCCCTCACGTAGTCAATAGTTAACTACTTAAGCGTATAAAACACATGAAATAACTAAAATAGCGATCGGCGGAGCCCGACACTCCGGAACGCGGTTCGAAAGAACACTGCACACACAGTAACACACTGTACTAAACGGTGGTCCAGGGGACTGAACCGAAGGCGATCGCGATGGCAGAACAACCGGAACGATGCGTATTTTTTATTTTTTTTGGTTTGATGCGCAGGAAGTGTAAAAATCTTCACGGACGAAAGATACGCGGCCACGCGACCTACAGACCAGGTTATGTGGGATTTTTACCCACTAAAAAGCACTCCCTTGGGGTGACTCTATCGTTAAAGCTAACACTATAACCATAGTACTGAATAGCTATGCTGGACGTCAAAGCGAAAGCTGCAAACTATGCACTCGGGTGCAATGTACAAAGTTTAGGGGACTTCGCGTCGCGTGGGTGAGTGGTGTTGTGATTATTGACCAAGTTTACCGACTCGGTGTGGGATGGCTAGTGATATTATATTTTGGACGGGTTAAATTTTGCTATTTTTAATCGCCTCCACGAGCGGGGCGTATTCTGCTAAAATTAGGATTTTCTCCACGAGATTCGCGGCGGCCTTAAATTTGTTGGTGAGTAACACTATCTCCCCGATGTCGATGATAGAGATCACCGACATCAAAGCTTTGATGTTCTCGGAGGGGGCGATGTTAGTCGACGGGTCCTTACGGAGGCCCGCCGTCGCTTTCGCGTATGATAAATTTTGCGTGACCGCGCGCGGGCGCTCGGCGCGGCGCGGCTTGACCGGCGGAGGGAGGGTTTTATTATTATTGATGTTGCTGTGTGCATTTTCCCTCTTAGGCGCTCGGGGACAACCTAAGTAGTTAGCCGTGTGGCCGGATGACTTACAAAGGACACAGGCGGGCGGCCCGTCTGTGCCTTACGATGCGTAATTTTCATGACGGCGCTTTTATAGTGCCCCACCCCCCACTGTTCTAGTGGAAGGTGAGGCAATACGCACAGCAATTTTTTCCTCTTTATTTTAATTATGAGCGGCATCGAATATGCTTAGTGTCTAATTATTTTAATAAAACAGAACTAAAATCTTATTTATGCGGATTCCTATTTCATAAACAATTATTAAGAAATTTTGCAATACATAAAAAATAAACCAATCATATAATCGTTTTCTATGTATTCGCAAATACAAAACCTGCATATATAGAAAACATTGCAAATATATGAGCAAACCTACAAAGAAACATAATTTAAACAATAGTTATTATCAAGTAGCAATTTAGTAAATCATAATGTTGATTTTTGTGGCCTCTTCTTACAAGGATTTTTAGTGTTTCTCTTTTCGTAAACAAGCTTAGAATCATTGAAAGTGCTGTGGAAATAAAAATTCTCGATGTACAATGATGTTGTTATTCATAGTCCAGGAGCAAACGAGCAGGCGAATTATCAGAGAGTAGACGCCGTTCATAGACACTCGCAACTCTAGAAAGTCACCAGTCCGTTGCCGGCCTTTTGGGAGGCAATAAGATATTTAATTAAGGGGGATCGGGTCTATGGAAAGGGGAGAGGGAGAGTGGGCCATCGTAACTTTCACTCACTGGACTAAATGCAACAGCGGAAGCTGCTACTTAGCGTCCATAATGTGTAAGAGTACCGTATTTCACCGGTCCAACCGGACAATTATTGTGCTGTAACCAAGTTGGCCGTAATATAGTTACAAATACTGTTATTTAAAATGTACCTACATATAACTTCTCTACATTCCTCTACACTTCTCCACATTCTACCTTCTCTACATTTATAACTTTGTTCTATTTCGTGATTCACTTAATTCAATTTCCAGAATGCAAGTGTCACCAAACTCTAGTATTGCCGTTGGTCACCAACACAAATACAAGAATACCTTGGATGCGTTTATCCAGATTTTCAAAAAAGACGGTGTAAAAGGCTTTTACGCAGGAGTTAATGCGACTTGCATAAGATTGGCTGTAAGCAGTGCTGTTCAAATAAGTTCATTTACTGCGTAGGTACTTATTTTATTAATTTGTCATGTTTATTCTACACGTATTTTTAAACTATTAACAATAAATTAAACGTTGCCCATACAGAAATAAAAACAGGCCTTTCGATTTTTATTAAGGTTGTTAGCAATAATGTGGTAAATTATAGTATCAATGCTGCCTCGTGCACGCCGTTTTCAAAACGCTTAATTGCATAATGAACAAACTTATTTTTTTAATTCACTATATGTCATATTTAATGCCTGTCAAATTTTCAAAATAATTAAAAGTGGTGGGAAAATAATTACGTCTCTAAAATATGTACTTGACATTTATATTCATAACGTTATTACATGTCGTGTTATATACAAAATAAGGTAATTTAATGACCACTTGATCACATCGATCAGTAACATTTTATCTTATCAAAATGTTGTTTAAACAATTTATTCGTTATTAATTTAAATATTCTTAATTCAATTGAACATAAACCAAATGTAGAATGTTGTTCGGCTATTTATTTGTAGTTAAAGCTATATTTGTAATTATACTGTAACAAAAGGCAACATTTCCTAACCTTCTAATATGTTTCAGTGTAAAAGAACTGTTACTTCACACGCACCATGAGCATTTCGTGAACTCCAACGCTTTGCTGGCGTTCAGCGCAAGCTCCGTGAGCGGTTTGCTGGTGGCGATCGTCATGTGTCCTATGGACGTCATCACGACTAGATTATACAACCAGGGTATGAATTCCTTTTAACGAACCAAAAATAGAACAAATTATCTAACTATTCAAAATTGAGATTTAATCAGATATCGATATGTTGCGGTCCTAGTAAGCTATTCCCACAAGTTTTACGATAATATCTATGACTGAGCAGGTGTGTGCGAGCATGTGAGTGTGGGTGTGCGGGAGGAGGGTGTAGCGCAATCACCCTGTTTTTAATTCAGCGCGAACAAACCTTTATTTACTGCTGATAGTGGTCGCAGTATAAATTTGTAATAGCTCTTATTATTATAGTGACATGTAGCTAAATATAATTAGCATCACAAAAATATTTTTGTTAGTCTTTGATTTCAAATATAGTTATCTATGATGATACGTAAACTTCGGAGACATTCCAATCATGTACTGAGCAGTATTGGTGGCCCTGCAAAAGACAGTCTTTGTATATAGCATGTGAATCATTATTACATGCTTCATTATCATAAGCGTCGTGGGAAGTTGCCGTTACGCAGCCTTTTCTAAGGCACGGGCTGGAACCAAACCAAAAAATAGTGCAAAAATATAGATAGCTTCATAGAACATCGCTCATTTCTGTACCGACAAAAGAACCCGAGCTGTCTTAATTCTTGTTGGTCAAAATATAGGCCTCACTACCGTTCCTACTATAAACGACAAATCCGAACATCGATAGAATACAAGGTGGCGTCCATTGATTACGTGAGGCAGGGTATCGAGCTGAATCTCACCCAATCTTACGGGGAGAAAAGAAGTCTCGCCAAATATCACGTAATTTTTTTTCACAAGAAACAGTTTAAAATTGCCGAAAAACTGTATTAAACTGAACATGTTTTTTCACTAAAATGTGGCTAAATACTACACAATAAATTTATCAAGCTACTGAGATTCTGAGGTGTGCAGGCGATAATGGTTTAAAGCGGCTAAACCAGTGAGGCTGATGAAGTAGTTGATTTTATTGACAATCACATGGACATATCATTCACTAATAACAATTGAGTAAATTATGTTTTTTTTTTTTAATAAATCCAACGCAATGAAGCACAGATTAACTAATGTATTTATAATAAAAATATGCATTTCAAAAAATCTCACGTAAGATTAAGGGTAGGGGAAGGGCTCAAGCTAATTCTCACCAAGAGGGAAAGGCGTCGAAAAATCATCAAAATCGCATTTGCGAAAATAGCATTTACGCCTGAACTTCAATTGCATTAACAATACACAGGGTTATAGCTACATTATACGACATTATCTCGGGAGATATCTCTGAACCGGCGTTGTCACTAGGGGTCACTTGCATTATTTTAAAAATTAAAATTAGACGTAAGGCCTGTTTGTTTTTAAAAATTAAGGTCGAATCAGTATATAAAATCCGGGCCGTCAGTGAATTCATACTGATTTACTAAAGCCGAAAGAGTTGTGAATAATTTTACATAGAAGTAAATTGCATATTGGAATCTGACGTAAAACACTTTTTACACAAAAACAAATATATTTTTATATGAATACTAGAAAAATAGTAATTGAAAACTGTGAGAAATTTTAAATCATAAAATAAACATGCATTACTAAATTATTATCTATGCCTAGAGAAGCCAGTGAAAAACAGCTAGTATATATCTACGTAAGCATAAAGGAATGTAAGTGTTTGTTTCTTATCGAGCTTGAAAAGCTAAAGCTAAAAGCTAATTATTGATGGCTATATTGTTGAGGGTAAAGAAGATAAAAGGTATATAGAATGGAATTTATTATGTATCTTTTGGCAAAAATACATAATTTCCTCCCCTTATAAAACACTTTAGACAAAGAAACCATATTTATTAAAGTAGCCGTTTCTGAGAAAAATATCTTAGAACATCTCCTTAGAAATGTCGTACTGACAGCCATAGAACAGCTGAAGCGTAAGTACTGCCCCTTAGCGCGCTGCGCGGCCGGCCACCCGATCACGCCCGCGCTTGCAGTCTGACCTAGCGTTTATTAAGGTTATGTCTATACTATTTTATATTATTTGTAAGTATATTTTCAATGACATTCTCATTATGATTACTTTGGCAAAGTAGTTCTAAAAAAAAGGGGATTGTGTATATTTGCGAAAAGATGTATAATAAAATCCATCCTATATACATTTTCTTGATTATAAATTTGAAAATAGCACACAATTTAGGGATTGGCTGACGAGAACAATGGTTTCCGAGATTTTCTTTCGTAAAATCAAAAGTATTTAATTTATTTTTTGTTCTTCAACAGAAAGCGCGGGTCCAAACAGAAAATATACAAATTATCATGGCATGATGGACTGCCTAAAAAAAAGCTTGCACAAAGAAGGAATATTCGGCCTTTATAAAGGTATAGGACCGTTCTACCTTCGGATAGCGCCACATACGACATTAACATTAGTTTTATGGGATGTGCTCACCTATCACTTTTATTGATATAATAAACCTTCAAAGAATTTGGTTGTTTCATTTACTATAAGGTCGATAGTGGAAGAAAAATTATAGGATAATTGAAACTATCGAGCTTATCCTGGTCCGGCTACTAACACTCGCAGAGAAACCCACAGATTGTAGGAAAACATTTGGACCGCAGCACGAAAGACACCGCCGCCGCTGCGTCTTGCAAAATCTCAAGGAAAGCCCGACATAAGGTTGTGCATGGGGTGTTTGCGTTTTTTTATTGAGAATGAAACTACCCACAAATTAAAAATAAATACATTAAGAGATATTAATTTACACGGTCTACAGTATAAATGTAAAACTTTATACAAATTCACTCGACACAGTTATATAGATAGCTATTTCAGCTTATTCTCCATCACTCGCCCAGTAATTATAAACGTAAAATATTTATGAGAGTACATTTGTAAGACTAGTGCATTTAGTTCGTGTTCAGTTCCCTTTATCAGATGAAATAATGAAATGCAATTACTTTTATTGTCACTATAAAAATTAAAGACTGGTTTTGTATTGCGAAAAGTGCCAAAAACAGTAAGTGAACGAAGGTATGTGCCGTATATTTTTAGGTTACATACATTTTAAATTTAAATCAAAACAAGTCAATAGTTACATAAATTTCACAGTACGTATAAATCCAGTATACATAAATAAAGAAACAAATAAAATGCACTTAATTCATTTTTACTATTGACACTCCCAAATAGAAAAGACAAATTAATCTATGACCCGTATGGGTTATGATTTGCTAGTAAAAATGTGCTTTTATTAATGTTTTTAGTTTTATACGTATTATGAAAACAGGAATATTTTGAATTCGTCGTTTTCGTGTGTTTCGTTCATATATGTAATCAATTTGCTAACCAGATGTATTTACGTTAATAACCTTATAATTTTTGTATGGATAACAAAATTTGTAAGATTTACTAATTCATAAATGCAAAAGTGTCTTTGTCTACCTATCTGTCTGTTACATTTTCAACAATCAGTTCTGTGGTTTGCGCGTTTAAATACGCGCAAACCACTGAACTGATTTTAATGGGAGATATATTAGACCTTAAAAAATGATATAAGCTGCATTTTTTCGCGAAAATAAAACGTGGAGGAGGTAAAATAGAGCATGGAAATTTGTATGAGACTAGATCATTTTCCAAGTTGATGACATAAATCTTTATTATTCAGGGTTTGTACGGTAAAAAAATTACATTTATGCTTTTAGTAAAAATCTATGTATATATGAAACTCAAACTGTCTGTTGCATTTAAGTTCTTTTGACGCAAATACCATTTATCCGATTTACTTGTTTCTTTGAGTAATTATCTGGTCACGTAATAAAATAAACTTTCTTACATAAATAATGTACGAAATAAATAAACAGTGGCGATAATGGTGAATCAAGTCGGAACAAAGACGCGTTTGGCGCGCTTAAACGGCCCGCGTTGAGTAAACCACAATAGATACATAAAATTAATTTGTTACATAATTGTAAATCTTGATAAGAGCTTCAAAAAAGTCAGCAATAGCATGTTTGCGCCTTCTAAGTTCGGCCGACAATAAAAATTTTAGTATTTAAAATAACCACAGCGATCGAAGGCAAGCAATCGCCGGCGGTGGCGGGGCAGCAATGATTCTCATGCCACTTATTTACAGAATTAAAATAAATAAAAAGAACCGGACTGTGCAAAAATAAATTAAAAAGATGGAAATGAGACGACTAAAAAAATTATGCAATCAAATACAGTTCAATCAAATGATTTACAAAGATTCGTGTTTCGTTACTTGCTGCAACTCTTGCTACATGCATACCTTAAAGCCAATTAATTGCGTTAGAGTAAGTCGTTAAAGTGGTTGTTCAAAAGTGTAATAATTTCATTTCGTTCCCATTTGTCATTTCAAAGTTTTTCTAAATACACAAACTGTATCTATTGTTGTGATCTCCTCTTAAACCCCTTCATTTTGATACACCACTCGGTGTGTTTGTAAAAAAAAATTATAATGCCTCATTTGGTGTTAAAAATCCACCTTTTTGATTTTCTATAATTTTCATGTACCAAGTGACACTTGCACAACCAAGAAAAATCTAGCGCCGTATTGTTTAGTAGGTATTTCATCATTTGAATTAAATATAATTTCATCACTCGTGTTTTATACATATATCGGGTGTCAATTAAGCCCCAGGACGGCTATATATTTTTTCTGGTGACGTATTTTTGTAAAAGGTCAAGGTTATTTCTTAAGTAACTTTTAACGAGGAATCCAATAGTTTTCTTTAATTCGACCTTGAATTTGTCCTTCAAGGTTATTTTAAGGTCAACTTGTTTTTTTTTTAATGGAAGTCTCCATTTTTCCTATCGGTAATCTATAATTAATTAAGCACAAAATTTTGGATTCAGGCAGATACATGATTCAGATGCAGTGAACCTAAAACATCTCACGCAAGCAACTCAATAGTGACAAGCAAGGAGACCTTTACAAACGTTTATTCATTCATAAATCTTTTAAGGTTTGATGACAATACTCTTGACAATTTTTGTACAATTTACCTTGATTTTATAACATTTTTTTACGATCACTCTAAATGCCATTTCGGACATGCAATTTTGCACATTATCGAGTGCTGGTGCTAAAAATGGGTTTTTATTAAAAAAAAAAGTTGTCCTTAAAATAACCTTAAAGTTCAAATTCAAGGTCAAATTAAGGTCACTATTGGTATTCTTGTTGAAAGATATTCCAGAAATGACCTTGATCTTTTTTAAAAATGCTTTGCCTAAGAAAATATTCAGCCATCCCGGGATTTAATTGACACCCGGTATTGTCCAATACATGTGACTGCCTGATTGACGGAGTCGGTAGTGAGCCTACTTAATGCGGCGAAGGCGTGGATTTCGAATCCCACAAAAACAAACATTCACTTGATTCGAAATTAATGTTTGTTTGAGTCTCGGTGTTCCTATACGTGCAAATATTGACAAATAAAAATCAAGTGAGTCAACTGCGTGTGCGCGTCTGCAAGTCTGAACCTTACAACGAAAAGTGGTTATTGTGATGTTGTCACTGAAAAGAAGAATATTTTTGTGTTATAATAAACTTAAAGAGAGAACTATATACAATTCTTTAAATTAAAAAGTAATCCTGCGTATATAATGTGATTTATTACTAGTTCTTGAAATAAAAACTTAATTAAATTTCTCTGGAAAAAAAATGTTTTATTACAAATAATGTTTTACATACAATATTTCACTTCACCATAGAATTTTACATAACAAAAATTACTAACCTGGAAAAGAAACAACATTTAAAGCTGTTATTTCGTTATAATTGATTCGATTCTCTTTATTTAACGTAACGGCTTCTTCAAAAATTGTATCTCTTTGACAACTTAACTTGACGTTCGTCCCTTTCGTCCCTTCTAACAAATATTTTGGGGAAAATCCTGTAACTGTGTGTTCAGTTTCATTGTACCTTCTGGTACATTCGTGGGCAATGGTTCTCCAGGATAATTTATTTTTCTTTTCGTTTATATTACATCTTATTTTATTTACTGACGTTTCGTTTAATCTCTTATTCAACCCATTCGAGAATGGTGCATTTACCGCCGTGAAAATAATTGGTATATTTTCATTAGCTAGAAAAATTTTAGTCTTTTGAATTTATGCCAGGATATTGGTCGGAGAGAATAACAACTATTTTATTATTTTCCTGTAATACTTTTTTTACTAACTTTATAAAATCACCTTAGAGTCTTTGCTTACAGCAAAGACTCTAAGACTTTGCTTAGAGTAAGCAAATCTTGTAAAATGGTCTACTAGAAGGTGCAAATATGTTTTCGTGGAACGTGAACCACCAAATCCTCCTATAGTGTCTATATGGGCATTATCTCAAAAGTGTAAGTAGTGTGGCCTAGATGAGACATTAACCCAAATTTCGTTATAATTAATTCGGATTTCTTTATTTAGTGTAACGGCTTCTTTAAAATTGTATCTCTTTGATAACTTAAAACTTAACCTTCACATCTATCTGTCATAAAGCAATCGAATGACATGAGTAAATAAATGCGCGGCAAATTCAAATTAAATGAAGTGCCGCCCATATCGCCGCAGAGCCGCGCTGATTTAAATATATTTTCGTGGAGATAAACCGTTTGAGTGGAATATTCAGAACGTTCCTACTTAAGTTTATCGAATTCATTACACATTAACTTTACTTCTTAGATACCATATTCTCGGCACTGGAACGATAAACTTGTGGTGCTTTTCCGCGACACTCCATAATACAAAACCATGTTTGTATACTCGAGGTTCGTAAAAGACATTTTAAACCACAAAACTTATTAAAAACGAGGAAACTTGTTTATTAATTGAATGTCAATCTCACACAAATTATTAATTGTTATCAATTATAAAATAAGTCAATGTCTTCTAAAAAGTAAATAAATTTCTACTTGTAATAAAAATAAACCACGAAAGATGAAGAACCACGTACAAAATAGTAGACGTGTTACTTTTTCTGTGACTGCATCAGAACTATTTTGTACAGTTAACAAATATATTTAAGTTTGCTTTACGCCGATCCCAGATTTGTGTGCAAGTGTGCATCATTTCGCTTGCACTTGCTAAAGTAAATTAATAAAAAACGAGACGAATGTTGGGAGTGGGATTATTACCAATAATCGGGAACAAAATTTCAGTTTCTTTGATGGCAGGTGTGCGGACCACCTTTTGCATTTAGCATTTCCCGATAGTCCATAATCTATCGATAGTTTTGATTCGATGAGTCAAAAGTATCCAAATTATTCAAAACATCTTTATTCCATAGGTTATAATATAACAGTTGCAATACGTCTTAAGATTTAAAAAATTTACAGTTTTTTTAATTATTTTCACATTTTTTAATTACCACTCGTTCGTAAGGCGGTTATGTTCGATATATCGATTCTATTGCCACCTTCACAATAGCATCAATAGTACAGATAAGGAGTCTAATACCATAATCCATAAAATCGACTGTATCGATACTATTGAATTGATTTCAATTCATACTATTGAATTGATAATAATGGTAAGATAATTCAAATCAATACTATCGACGTTATCGTTTAACAGAATATTGAAAATTTTCAGAACATGTATAAATTTTATAAACCATTAAAAGAAGAAGAAAAAAAACTGAGGGAAGGTCTTTCATCTTTAAAATGACTTTTAAATAAAAGTTTCTTTTGAGACTAGTGATTCATTAATTTAAATGAAATAAACCAATGACGAACCTTAAAAGTGACTATTAATCACTTTAATTTTAAAAAGTCAGAGCGGAAACCTAAGTAGCAAGCTCTTAGATAAAAAAAGAATTAATAAATATTATAGTAAGACTAAAAAAAATGGACTGGTCATAAGTTATGTACGAAAACTATACAATGCTATCTAGAACGATGGCGTGATAGTATTAGTATCGATACTAACCGTAGTATCGGTGTGAATCATTTCATAGATACTATAAACAATATTGTCAATTTTAAACCAATATTGTCGATACTATTGTTGCTATTAATAGCATTATGGCGTGACAATAAAATCAATAAACCTATCAAAATTGTGTGATTTAGCATTAATTCGTTAAATAAACTTAGATCAAGAACTTTTTCTAAAAATGACGATCCTATATTTTTTCATTTAGATACAAGAATTAAAAACAATACACAATGTAAAGTTCTCACGTGTTGTTTGTTTTCTTTTTACGATATCATTTTATCCTAACTACAGTAGTACGCTAAAATTAACTTGATTTTTGCAAAATTTGTTTTATTACTGGATAGTACTTTTTTCTTTTAGTGGCAGCCATAATTAACATGAAGAAAAATTGCTATGCAGTAACGGCACCGCATCGCTAAGGATATTATTACTCCATGTACACCCGCTCTTCTTTGCCTACCCCATTTGGAAATATTGGCTTGGTCCATGTTACGTTAAAAAGGAAAATTATTTTCGCTTGAATGCTATCGATGTATCAATTATCGACATTATCAGCTCTATTGGATAAACATTAATGCATCATTAATTCAAAAATTAAGAAGCCGATGTATATAAATTTATTTCGTTATTTAATTTTCACTCAATAGTGATACATTAAAGTAGCAGTGTTATTATTTATGCGAATTTTAACCATGTGAAACGTCTATTGTGATGTTATGCGATTGCCAGTTCAATATTTCTAATCAAAATCATTGACACTAATGAATTTTATGCAACTTTTTTAATGCATAAATTGAAATTTGTCTCTTTAATTTTGAACAACCTACATTTCATGTTATGCATTTACTAAATAACAATCCTTTACACGGTCACTTGCATTTTTATTTTTATTTTATAAATATTTAAAGACCTTGGCTTACAATACACAACAAAATGACGTTACATAATTTCACGTGCACGGAAACAACATAATATACGGTATTATGTTCAGAACATTTAACGAGTCATTACACATAACATTAACAACAAAGTAGAGCACAAACGAGACGTTTTTAATTTTTGTCCATGAAGCGCTTAGCCAATTCGATAAGACGGGCCCTTTGTTGTTTCTTCATTTCTTCTACGCCAATAAAAGAGCTGAAGCAGGGTACGTGAAATGAACTAACAGGGATCCCTCGGTCTTTTAAACTTTGCATCCTTATTCTAGGTCTTCTGTTGGCGGTATCGAATATTTTGAAATACGTTTTATTACCATCAGTATCAACGGCTACTACTCCCTTTTTTGAGGGTTTAGGATGTGTACATATATATTCTTGGTAAAAATGGCTCTGTTCCTCTTTAATGCGATTTCGCTCACTTTCTGACAATTTGCTCGGAGGTACACCTGCTGTTTGACGTACTATGATGTTTTGACCTTTAGCAATCATTTCGTTTATTTTCTTAATCAATATCCTTTTATCGTGTCCATGACCAGTTATACCCAACTGCGCAAGAACATCTGTTGTCACACCATCCCCAAAACATTGCCAATTTTCTTGTACTGGTTCTTTCTCTAGATTCTTGTGCTTAATACTAGATAGTTTTGTCTTCTGTTTTTCTTTTTGCTTTTCTTTTTGTTTAGCTTTTCTCCTTTCAGCAAGCTGGTCTTTTGTCAATGGATAATAACGCCACTTATTATTGCAATCAACATAACCGTCTACGCCGACGGTTAACCAGTTTCCAGAGGAATCTTGGAATTTCCCTTCATCTATATCAATATCTACCTTTTCATCACAGGGTCCAGTAAAACTAAGAGGCGCCCAACGTTTATCTGCGCCGATGAATCCATCTTTATTAATTTTGAGCCATTTTTTATTAGGATCCCAAAACCCACCCAAATCACTGCATTGTTTTCTGCCATCGGGGCCTATGAAGTAACGAGGAACTTCATTGCCAGACTTATCGCGAAGTTTGACTCTGTAGTCTAAGTAAGTATATTGAGTGGACGCTTCAGTTTTTATTAACTTTATTGGCTTGAAAGCAGAATCGTATTTTGCAATTGGCGCTGTAAACTCTACAAACCACTCATCATCATCAGTTTCAGATTCAAGGCTGTTCTTATCTTCTGAGCATGAACACGAATATTCACTTTGAGTGTTTTTATTCTGTGACCTGATAAAACAAGAACAACCAGGTCCTTCCGCATCGGGGAGGATTTGAATAGCTTGCTGGTAAGTTTTTGTACAAACGTCGTCGCAAATATTCGTGAAAGCACTTTCAATGAAGTTACGTTGATCTCTTTCTAGACGTCGTTGCATTCGTTCCTTCTTTTTCTGACGTTCCATGTTCTCCTCCTCTGTTCTACCTATTGTATATGTTAAAGGAGGCTTATCTTCATATGGTTGCTGATTAAATGTTCTAGGTTTAGGATATATTTTCATAGTCTCTAACGTAACTTTAAACGTGCCATCCTTTTTATGAACGACAAGCAACGGGCGCTTATCTAGTTTCTTTTTGGGTTCCTTCTTCTTTTTCTTTTTAATTTTAACCTCTCCCGGATTCCTGGCTGCTTTGAACATTGCAATTACATTCCTCGAACAAGCACCAGGCTTCCAAAAAGGACGGAACTAAAAATCATAAGTATTTACTTTTTTCTTTTCAACTATTATTGGATGCAATAAAAAAAAATGAGCACAAATGAATGGCATAAAATCAATATTTAATTGTACACTTATGAAGACATAATGACAGTTAATCCTTCAAGTGATATTATAAAATATTGAAATTAAATTAATTTATTCAGAATATACTTTAGCTACAGTATGAGAATGAAAATTTAATACTTTTTACTAATCTATTTCTATTTAAGTATGTTTTTGTTAAATTGAATTTAAGTTTAAACACACTCTTGATAAATAATGTTAAGTAATCCTTTAAATGTTTTACAGTCACATCACATGTTTTCATTGACATCAATAGGTTGAAAATAATGAATTGATTAATAAAAAGATTTAAAAGGAATAAACTAATAAAAATATGCTAATAAAATCGTGATAAAATTTAAATTTTGGTTACTGTACACCAAAAACAGCATACCTTTATTCCTGGTACATTTCCTGAACTCCATAACCATCCCATATTATAAGGCACAGGCACCTTGACGTGAGGGCAACATCCCAAAACACAGTTCCCGTGATATTTTTTAGGCGCTGTAGATATTTACAAAGATAGTTTAAAATTCACTGTAAAACTATAATGAATTTGTATAATTTTTAAAGACAAAACTTTCTTTTGTTGCAATGTTTCCGTTTTAGAGATATTCAAACTATATAAAAAGCATAAGCCAAATTAAAATTTAAATATAGACATATCACTAAATTTAGAAACCATCTTAAAAATGAACTATTTGTTTTAGATCTGCCATATTTGTACTACTTTAATATGTAATATTAAAAATAAACAGAGATAAACAATTACTTAATACCTGCGTAATCGAACCAACATTCTATTTTATTATCTTTTTTCCCATCGTCTGTTAAAGTGGTAGCTCTTTCTCGTTTCTTTTTCTTTTCAGGCTTAACAGGCTTAATCGCATCCATTAAATTGTGATACACGGGACACGGTGTTGGCAACTCATGATAGGCTACACCGAAAAGGTCTTCTCCCATCTCTTCGTAACCTCCACACACTTTGCAATAAGTAGTTTCTCTGACAAAATTGAAAACACATTCGCATGTACAGTAACAGTTATCTATAAGTCTATTTTCATCCGTGTCGCCACATACAGGAACATATATTTCCTGTTTCCTTTCCACTTCATCTATCTCCTTAACTTCACAAGAGGTATTTTCACATTTAGTTAGATGAACGTGTGGAAATATTTCAATGGGTAAACCCAAAGAACAGGTACTTTTTGTACACTCTGGTGCTTTACATTGGGTTTCACTTGTACATACAGTGTATTGCTGTCTCCATTGAGTTCTATGCAATTCATTTTCTGACACAGAACTGGCTGGTGGTGGATAATAGATTTCCGATCTCACATCTTCATTGCAACTGCAATAACCCACGTAAAAAACTTTATTCCCAAATGAATATTGTTTTTTTTCATTTCGGTCAGAATTCGTCTTTATATTATCCATCGTCAATAAACTCGGTACACTTTTGTTGGGTCTAAGATCATTAAATATTTCTTTCCGTAGAGCCGCTGATAATTCATCTTTCACTACAGTGTCAATAAAATTCTCTAAAACATTTTTTTTAGTTTCTCTGGTTTTTGTTGAAGTCCCTAACTCTTTCTTTTCGTTTAGTTCAATTTTATCATATAAATTGTCTAAATACTCGTTCTCGATTCCTAGTTTGGCCTGTGTTTTAGACTTTCTTTTTGTAGACTTTTTTGAATCTAACTTGTTTACTTTATTACGTATAACAATCTTTCCATTTTCTGTTATGTTCTCATCAGCACAATAACGGTTGTTGCTATAAAACGAAGAATTCAATTCTGGATATACAGCTGTCAACTGTGAATTTTTGGTTTTATCTTTAAAATTACTTAGCCTTATACGTAATTCCAGCGCAATCGTGTGTTTGAAACGAAGGTCTGAAATTATATGGCATTTTTCTAAAACTTCGATCGGTAAAGGATTTTGCAATTGCTTTATTTGCTCCAAGTATAAGAAATAATCTTGAGACCATGGAATGATAACGGAACCTATATTTTCTTCTATTGTATGAACTGATATTTCTAATGGAGATTTTTTCATAGCTTCTTCCAACGACTGTACACTAATTTTCAAAAATACAGATTCTTCTATGGGTTCGACTAATTGGAAAAAAGGTCCATTGGAACTTTTTCGCTTTTTCCTGATTTTTTTTCTCGTCTCGTCTGCGTCCATCGCACCAAAATCATGACATTGAAAAGGCGGCTGATCTGGATCACACAGAATGATTGAAAACATTTCGGGAAAATCACATTTAATTTCATATAGACTACAGTTTACATAATTCAAGAGCTTTTCTAATGTCACTTCAAACAAGAACAAATCCAAATCAGCCATTATTGTAAGTACAATCAATTTGTAACAAAATCGTTTAAATCACATTTAAAATTTTCTTTAACGGCCTAAACTACAACTAATCCATGAATGACATCCAAATGATGTGTTAAGTATTGATTTTTATTATTTATTGTGTTTATGGCCTGATACTTAATTTGATAACATTTTCAGAAATAGTACACAATATAGAAAATCTTTGTATATTCGTGTACAAAGAATAGGTATGCCACACTTTTAACCATATGAAAATACAAAATAGCAGTTTTACTTCAATTCTATTTATTACGTCACCAAGTCCCATTTCTCCGCTATTCTTAGCCACTCCATTATGAATACAATTTCCAATTATTCAAATCTACAGTTGTATATAGACAAATCTTTATAAAATAGAGTCTAAAAAATTATCAAGAACCGAGCTAGGACGTACGGGTTCGATCTCGACCACGGACAAATCGACCAATGCGATATTTCAACTTAAATCAATTTAAAACCACTCGCTTTGGGTTTTAGAAAGCACATTAAGCAGTCGGCCAGGATATTATCATTACGTTAACAGTCCCCAACTCTCACTGGGCTATCGTGGTGAGCTTATATTCCAAGACTCTAATTCTGAAATAAATGGATTGAAGAAAGGTATGTGCTTCAGCAGATGACTTTAGGACGTTGCAAACTAAAGGTGCCCGGATTTAGTTTCGACACTAAAGTTCGAACTGACTCGGTGTCGCAGACGATTGTTCAGAAAACCAATCTGAATTATATTAGACTCAAAGCAGCTGTTCTTTAATAGATAGGGATAATTTATGATTGATAAAATCGTTTACGAAAATTTAGAAAAAGCCGAGGTGTCATCAATTATGTCATACCTCTTTCCACGTAGTTTCAGAATACCAAATCTAAGTCCGTTATTTGCCCCTCCAAGAAACTGGACGTAAGGGGTAGCAAATTTGTCATAACCAACGACTAATTTAAAAAAATGTATTAATACAATACTATTATTACAAAACTTATCTGCTTCCCAGAAGGTTAGGCAGAAACTATAAATTTCCATATGGTACGATTTTTGGATATATCTCTTGCTTCACTGACACCTACCAATCTTTTTATGCAAGGACATCACTTTTGGATGCTTTAATTTGGTTCTTTTTTTAATGTGCCATCAATTTAATGGTCTGTATAGGATTTTATAAGACGACCCTTGATGATCTCTCCATCACCCGCATTCACTTTATATGTTTGTTTTGTCAATCTACTTTCATTCTTTCCAAATTGCCAAACCACCGCAAAATACCTTTTTCTACCCTTGTCACTACGTCTTCTTTCGAACAACACCGCTCTCGGACATCACTGTTCTTACACATATCTTTAAAAGACGTTCCTTATACTAGGCAGAGATCACATCTCCGCTGCATGGATTCTATTTTCATTCTTCTTCTACCATACCCAACATTCACTACCATACATAAGCGTAAGGATCAGGACCCCGATTTAGATAGGCAAAGCCGCTTCTCGCGAGACAATTCTATTATTAATAATAGCAAACAAGGCCTCATTCACTGCATATCACGCGTTCATATTTCGATCTAGTTTAGATACCATTCTTTGTAAACAGACTACCCAAGTATACAAATTTTATATACATGGTATTTATAGTATGATTACCGTATATATGGTATTCAGTGGTCCTTTCGCTTTATTCAAACACCATGACCTTAATCTTGCTAACATTTACGTTCATATTCTTAACATTCTTAGTTCTTAACGTTTCTTAACATCTTTATTCTTAACATTCTAATCATTCGTTTTAGTTACCATCGCCTGTCACTCGGACGCCGATGAGGCAAGAATTACTTGGTCGACTTGGAAATGAAATGATGTAACTTTTATTAGTTCTTTCAGAGTCAACTCTCTGATTCACTTTATACCAAATCAGTTACTGTTCACTTAATATTTATTTACCAGCATTTCAAAATTCAATTGAGAATAATTAAAGCAATAAATGTATAGAACCAAAACAATGAAAAAAACGATATAATAATAAATATGACTATTTGAACAGTAAAAACAACGATATTTGTTTCTCGTTTGCATTTTATTGATGACCATTTTTATTTTACAGGTTTAAATCAAATGTTAAGTCAATAGATTCAGCTAATTTAGCCCAATATTTATTATGTATTCGATACAACAATAGCGCCAAAAAACAAGTGTCTTTTAATATTAAACATAAAAAAACAAGTTGAACATTTTTATGTTAAACATATTTTTAACAAATATGCACTACTTCGTTGTCTAAACTTAGCAATGCTCTTTGCAGAGAAGTAGATTATATCCTGGAATACAAAACAGGAGACAGAGACAGAACGAAGCTTGCACTATACAAAAGGTGTATCTGCCCCAGACTGACCTACGCTGTTCCAGTATGAAATGAACTGTGCTTGAAAAAGTAACACCAGGAAATCGAAATTCAGCAAGATATCTTCCTCTGTGCACAATCGTAGATCCACATGGTCCTTCCGCGAATCTATGTTCTCCATCTTCGGTCAAGCTCTTCGTATGCATTGTATTCAGTTCGCAGTCCAATGGAATGTCGGCAAATAAAAGACCGCCATTAAAATGCATTCAATCCCACTCTGGTAGATTGGTACCTAGGTGGCCAGATGATCTCGCGCGTCCCTTTCATTGCCCTTAGTTGTCAGTTGCTAGAAGTATTTCAGTCTCTTCGCTGTTCTCGCACTATGCAATTACTAAGTACTTATTACGTGTCGTATTGTGTTTTGTTGTGCCGTATACATCCAATAATCAATTGAACCGTGTAAAAATTATTCATGTAAGAAGTCTATCGTCCGAAGTACGATGATCGTGAGTGAACACGAAGCCCCCCCGCATCACCCGCAAGCCCCCGAGTGCCGCATACTAATTAACGAAAGTATAGTGCGCTGCGTTCCGACGGTTAATCTGATACCGCCGTGTACAGGAACTATTTCCTACCACACAACTACTATTAGCATATTGAATGCGCCTAATCCTTGGCAGCATAACTATATGTACAAGTATCGAAGTTTCAAAAGCGCCTCTACTTCAGAGATCATATCAAACCCATTAGGCAAACAGTCCATTTCTACATGTCACGCCGCATTGATATAAAAGAAGTAGTGAATGTAAAAAAAAATATGTAGCAGTCGCTGGACGCCCGGCGGATATGAGCCATCGACATATTATTATGGGAAGAATGTCTAAATAAAGAAAAACAATTAATAAATATTTAGTAACATGACCAAATAATACCGTCACTAATTTAAAATCTTTAAGCAAATCAAATAATGTTCTTTTATAACAATAATATTGTAGTATTTTATATTTGTACTTTTGCAAGTTAAATTATTTAGTGGCAATATCCTTTTTTCTTTTTCTCTATGATGTGATAATGTAATTCGAAACGTAGTCGATATCATAATACTTATCTATACTTGTAAAATATTTATGGAACACAAATATATGGGGTTTTTTATAATTGAATACAAACCAAAACGATCATTTTCAGAGCTCTTCCATCTGTCTGTACTATGTCTGTTTGTTCTGGCATCACGTAAAATTGAATGCGATTTTCACAGATGTGTTTCTAGAGGTTATATTTAAAACTCCCTTAAACAAGAATGGAAAAATTAAATTATTTTTATATATTTAATAGTTTTAAAAATCACATCATTAACGCTTATTATGACATTTAAAAATTGAGACGAGGGCAGGACCGAAATCGAGATCATGATGGACACAATGTCATCGGTTGATATGAAAGATGTAAAATAGACGGAGAGCTGGCTGGCATTTTAGAGAAGGTGTTTTAACCAAGATGAAATTTTTTACAACACTTCCTTAATCATAGGTAAAAACAAAAGTGCAAATCTGGCAGGAGGGTAGCGATTACTTTCACCCCTTAAATTTTCGAAGTAATATTTTTTTTTTTGCAAAGAAATGTTTATTGGGCATTTTGAAGTTTTTATATATTTTAATTTAGCTATCAAAAAGTTTGAAAATCAAAAAGTCAGACCATTTGGTCGGTTTTTGATGATTCAAAAATATGTATTTTAGGCAAGCCGAAATTTTAACAGCACGAAATTAGTAATTAAAGATAAATAATTACAAAAAGCCATATCATTTTATGGGTTTATTTTCTGTCAGATGACCACGTAGGTTGAAGAGAGTGCGGGCGAACAGCGCTGTGTGCGCTTATCGGCAGCTGTATCAGTTGAAGAACGCTGCGTTGCGATTGTCTCTGGTGAAGTCACGTGATTCACACACATATGCGTTTGTTGAGATATTTTTGGAGCAATTATTACATTTCTCATTCATTTGATACAAAACGTGGTATTATGAAACTCATTTTTGAGTAGTTACTTATAATGGACAGTAATAGTAGTAAGAAGTTAATGTATTATTTGCACAAAAGACAATAATAAAGTTATAGTTTTTACTTATAAAATTCTAAAAAAGTGTAATGCAGTATTATTGATAGTACACGAATTAATTTGCGAATACAAGGCTCTTTATACAGGTTCGAATGGACGTTGTTTCGAAACTAGGTACAAAAAACATTTCGGCTTATAGTAACAATAAAGAAGATAAATCTGATTTTGCCAAACATTTGATGGAGATCGGTCACAGACTTAATAATAATCACAAATTTGATATTTTGCATGTGTGCGAAAAAGGCTTAAATTTAGATGTTTTGGAATTGTTTGAAGTTTTAGAACATAAAAATACGGATAGTATGCTTAATAATCAAATCAATATTAAAAAGTCGGTGTTATTAAGCTCTTGCATGTGAAAATTTGGGCAATGATTTGGTTATAGTTATTCTGAGACAACTGCCTAAAATGTCTATCAATGATTACATGAATGTATGACGTGCATTATACGAGGTGACTAGAAGTGCATCCTTTGGTAGTTTTAATACACCCGAAACCCTTGTGAATGTGACTGTCTGCATATTTTTGAGGGTGTGTCTAGTTAGCATGAAACGTAAGTAGAAATAACATTATAGCAATTTGGCGGACTAAAATAAATAAAATAGTAACACTTGCTTAGGTGTTTCATATCCGTTAATCCTCTCAAATCAATATTAAATTCGTTGGATAAGGTTTCATAGTGGAAAACAGATTCGAGAATCAGCCTCGAGTTGCATGCTTCATGTTACTGTATGTCGCAGGTAAGCGTCTAATTTGGAGATATAAACTAATACTAAAAGTTAAGTAAAATATCGTACACCGATAAGCAAATTAACACATTTCATTTTCTTACAAATTCGTAAGTTCTTCAGGATAAGTACAGTGAAAGGGTAGTGAACGTACTTTGGCGTATAAGAAATTCTGATTTTCATAGGGTCATAGGACTCCCTACCATTTCCAATTATATAAAGGACGCGTCAGACGAATCTTCAACATATAGGTCAATCACCTTACCGCATTAATTTATTCAGCTATTTCCTACGAAGTACCTCCTCTATTAAGCCATATTCTGAAAAACCCGCCCGACGTCCTCACTGCAGAGATCAAACGGCCCAATATAGTCTAAAAAGGTTAATGGAGTAGGAATAGGTCCCCTCTAATTATTTCTGACTTATATGGTTTTAGCCCCGGGGCGCTCTCCGCGCTTCAGCGACATTTTGAGCATCTATTATAGCAGCATCTATTATATTATGCAAAGCATAATACACAATTCATTCATTTATTTATGTTAATAGTAAAACAATCAATTCGTCATTTAATAAAATATTGAAAATAATTATGTTATACAATAAAATTTTTAGTAAGATTGATTTTCTCTATCATTGACGTTATCTTGCGTAATGTTTATCACAGGAACAATAGTGGTATCATTAAACTCTGAAACAATTGGTTTATTTAAAGTTCAGTTCATCTTTCAGAAATTGTACTGAACGGAAACCATCTTCTTTATTAAAATCGATATTAAAATCTCCACCAAGTAAAATGGTATTTGTCACATTCTGATCGATTGAAATGTAAACAGTAACCATGAAAATTTTTATTTATTTCAGTAACCATGACGATAGCGTAACGTCATTTATCTAACACTTGATTTTACTCCCATAAAATTCCATACACCGGGCCTAAATATGAAATCGATTCTTAAGGAGTAAACTCCAATAAACTCCAAAAAGTTCCATTTCACTGGGGGTCGTTCAACAATTGTTGTTCGCATTAAACTTGTGCATCATATTTTTGGAACCTGAGAAGATGCAATTGGAATATTTTGCGATCTCTCCACATAGGTGTAGCACAGCGATCAATTCGTGATCCATTTCTGTTTTTAGACCATACATATTACTTACCTGACCTTATGAAGGATATTGATGATGTAATATTGTTTGCGGACGACACTTTCTTTTTATTCATAATTAAAAGACAATAGTTTGCTTATAACTATGTGTACAATGCTACCATAAAGTAGAGAAATAGTTCACTACAAATAATCTATATGTTAATGAAATGTAAACAAAATGTATGAAATTCTTACTTCTACATTTAAAAAATAGAACCGAACCTATTTCAGTACGAAATGAAGAAACCTGCGTATACAAAAACGAACGAAAAAAATAGTAGATTCATTAAAATGATTATTTTCATTCAGTAATTTGTTTTTGAAATTAAATTGTAAAAGTTAAAAAACTATGATCTCATATCCCTTTTTTTTAAAAAAGGTACTTTTTTTTAAGTGAAGACTTCGTTAGCGCCATTGTGATTTAAAACTCGATGAAACGAAAAAGCGACAGTAAAAGGAGACAAATATATACATCTATAGAATTTAGCCTGCGAGAGAATGAGATAGAATATATGATGAAACAGAATACCGGCGAGAGAATGAGATAGAATATGAGGTGAGATATAATGCGAGCTAAAGAGATATTTGTGTGCTTATATGCGCCTGTGTATTTTCATTTGTTGAAATTGAAAACAGGAAGTCTAAATAATAAAACCTAAAATAACTTTTAAACTCGATATCGATATTCAAATAAACATACCCTACAATCATCGCACGCCTGATACCGCATTCGTCTCATTCTCTCGCAGTTTAATTCTCTCAAGATTTCACTTCTAACGCGTGTGAACCGCACACATTTTTTTTTTCTAACTAAATGTCTTTTCAGCGATCAACATATAAAAATTCAACAAAACTCGATAAATGGTATCTCCTAACAGAATATTATCGTTGAATTTGAATATTTCAATTTGGTAAATATGCGACCTTTAGAAAATTAGTAAATGATTACAAGTAATTGTGTTAGTTATAATTTTCATATTAAACTGTATTTTAGTAAAAAAAAATTGTAAATATTTTGAGATATCGAAAATTATAATTTACTAATTTACACACTCAACTTCGCCCACGTAAATATAAAATTGTAGTATATAGATTTACATACGATGAAGATAGCATGTGGGTAAGTTAAGTTTAGTTGGTAATATACTTCGTAATGAAGCAGAAACGAATTCTATCGTGTTTTATATCGACCGATCATGCTGTCCTTGACCCTATTCTCAATCAGCTCTCGACTCCGATCCTACTCCTGCTATTGATTCCAATTTCCGTCTTGATCTAGATGTCAGTTTTGCCTTGGATTCAATTCCCATGAAATTATTCTAGAGGAACTCATATCTTAAACTGAAAACGCATATAACGTTATATTTTTTTGCATCAAACGACGTCGCTCACGCATTTGATTTCGATTACGATCCTGCTGGCGATTCCGTTTGCGGACGGACATTGAACTTGACCTTTCTTTAAACTTTACTATTAGTAAAACCCAATCGGCATAAACAAAGTATTCATATTCGTTCTAAGTTCACGAGAGCAAATCCGCGAACAAAAGCTAGTTGTTTATAAATTATTATTAGTAACAAATATTCTCACATACTTTCGCATCTATAATATTAGTAGGACAGAATATACACCTGTACTATATTTTCAAATTGTCGAACAAATACTTTCAAAGATATATACTATGACAGAGTTTTTCCGTGGCCAATTTGCCTACAGCATCAAAATGAACCAGCCCGACCGATGAGATACCACACTTACACAAATTAGACATGAAGTAGCTGCTTCCTCTGTTGTATTTCGTTCGGTAACTGAAAGTTCCGGTGGCTCACTTCCCCTCTATCAGATACTAAAGCAACTTTGAAAAAAAAACTATCGCAAAAATGTACCTGTAACTCAGGAGAATCCTTCCCTGAGCGCTTTTACTCGATTCGCCCAACGTAATCTTGAGAGGACTAAAATCCGCTCATTTTATATTCTGAAGGCAAATGGAGTAAACCAAGAATGATGCTTCTTTCTATGTCGTCTGTGGACTTTTACAGCATTAGAGAAGGCCATTCAAATTTAAATACCGTCCACCACCACCTCGAGACGACAAAATCGAATTTCTCTTTTAACCGAGGCACAAATATTTATTGCGGCTGATATACGACACACTTTATCCGGTTTGAATTTTATTGCAATATAATTTTTGTTTTTGGACGATGTATAAAAATGTGGCAACCGGAATAAGACAGATGCTCTATTTCCGGTCGTATGTAAGATATAGTTGCGTCTTTCCAAAAGACTGTTCATCTAAATACGCGCTTTCATTTCATCGCATTTCATTTTGAGTGACTAAAATGATAGAACCTTTTAGTATTGTGATGTGTATATAATGAAACCGTCTTTCCGAGTATTGGAAGGAAGTAAACGTAGAGACCGACACTGCAGTCATTTTGTACCGGTAAATCGAATGGAGGTGTGCTGCTTGTGCGCATATGAAATCAGGCTTTCCTCCCGTTAGGAAGACTGTAATTAAAGTGAACATGTCAAACAATAACTCACTACTAACAGCTGTTCAGTTTTCTGATTAAAGGGAGGGCATCTACTAATGTCGACAAGAATAGAGAACGATGAACTTCTATACAGTGTTCGAAAATATTCTCCTTACGATCTGTTGTAATTTGAGCACAGGTCTCCTCTCGTCTCTGTTTAAGATATTCATGTCAATAGGATTATCAATGCATCTATTCAATTTAGAACGTGACAGAGATTGCATTTCGTTTGGGGATAAATTACAATAGACGAAAATTTTTTATTTCAAATTACATGAGCTCAACACTTACGACAACCACTTTTAGGCTTCTTTATAAATGTAAAAGGATACATTCTCGATCGTGATGTATTACAGGCCCGATTAATTTTTTCAAGATGTCGCATAGCTCCGGAAGAATCATACGTTGCTACTTGAAAACAAGCTGTATCATGTGCTGCATATTTTGGTCGTACTTTCTTTGTGACCCAGTGCGGTTGATATCTGTCATGTATCGTGGACAAATTCATCACGCAACATTTGTTGCCATAAGTGCCTTTCCTCTTGTCTGCAGACGCAAACTCTGTATTGATTTTATTTATGGAATTTTTCATTTTAACACCTGATTGCTTAATCGATTTTCCACCATCATTATGATTTTTATGTTCTTTTACTTGATTGTTTTTTACTTCTAAATGCCCTTTTGGTACAGATGATAAGAGAGGTTGCAATCGCTTCTTTTTAGAATACCAAGCCCACTTACCATCTTTATCTACATAACCGTCTATTCCAATATGCAGAAGTTGTCCAGATGTATCTTTAAAATTACCTTCATCGGAAGGGTACACATTACCATCCGGACCAGTAAAATTATTGGGCACCCAACGATTGTCTACCCCTATATATCCATCTTTATTGATCTCTGTCCAAACGTGTCCAGGTCCCCAAAACCCACCTAAATCACTGCATTCAGTTTTTCCATCTGGCCCTTTGAAGAATCGAGGAACAGGATTACCACTTTTGTCTAGAAGCTTAACTTTGTAATCTAGATATGTGTATTGAGTGTCTTTCTCCTCAAATTGGGGCGGGGGCTCTACATTAGGATCCCATCGAGCCGCTGGTGGTGTAAATGAAATAACCCACTCATCGCCATCTGTGTCACTGCTCACTATAGCAGCGTCGTCTTCCGAACACGTGCACGACTCTATAGAGGGATTATCCCTTTCGTAGGTCTCACAAGGGCATTCGGGGTTATCTTCTATAGGCACCAACCCTAGTGCCTGATTATAAGCCTTGACACATATTTCTTGGCATCTGTCGCGAAACGTGGATTGAACGAATTTGCTTTTCCTTTTTCTATCTTTGCGTTCTCTACGTTCACGTATTTTGCTTATTTGTAATTTCTCTTCGTCTGTCTTCCCAATAGTGTATAAAAGGGGTGGTCTTTCTTCATATGGATAATCACAAAGATACCTCTGCGTTGTATATTGTTTAAATACTTCCATTTGTACCGTATACTCTCCACCAGCTTTGGTCACTAGTAGGGTTGGTTTCATTTCAATTTTCTTCTTCTTTTGCAGTTTTTTCTTCTTTGCCAATACATCTATCTGGCCTCTTACAGCTTTGAATTTTCGTACAATAAACTTACTTGCTGCCCCAGGTCTCCACATAGGCCTTGGTCCCATTCCCGGTATATCTTCAGCTGTCCACAACCACCCCATATGCTTTGGCACCCTGGGCGGCCTTTGGGGACCGCATCTTAAATGCGGGTTAAGATAGGCTCCAGATGGGTCTTCCACTCCTTTTTGTTTGGCTGATTTTACATCCTTTTTTCCTTCGGAATTTTTTTTATCATCTTTTTTGACTTCTGATTTTTTTGTGCTTGGGAAACCCATCGCTTGCTTTTGATCGAGTTGAGCTGGTTTACCACCGCGACCGCTCGTGTTTGAATTATCTTGAATCTTATCTTTCATTTTACTTTCATTTGGCCAAGAGTACGGGGGCTGAACTTTCGATTTATCATAGATCTTGTGATACATTGGACATGGAATAGGTTGTACATAAGATGGTTCCCCATTCAAATCATCCCCAAGAACCTCGTAGCCGCCACAAATTGGGCAGTAAGTAGTCCTTTTGATGGTACCGAATTTGCAATCACAATCACAAAAACATGGATCTTTTTTTCCTGAAGCATCAAGTTCTTTTTTACTCTTAACTGAATCCAATATCATAGCTTGAAAGTTTTTAGCAATATCGCATGTTTGTGCAGAACATGGACCTGGTATATCCTTTAAGTCTAACATCACGTGACTGTCGGCAGGACTTGGTTCATGTTCTGGTTGTATACTTTTTTGACAAGACTTGCAGCCACTATCATGACTTTCAGTAAGTTTAATACCTTTAACAGTTTCTTCATGAAACCGGCTTAAATTTAAGGAACAAGAACTTCTTGCGCAGGTTCTAGGCATAGACTTCAAACTAGGACATAGAGCAACACAATCTCCACTTCTAATAGATTTGACTGATTGGTCCGGAGTACTCGTTTCAGATTTCATTTCATACTCAAAATTGTACTGCACTGCACAATAGTATATTTGTTTTACTTTACTTGTGTTGGCACAGCATTTCTTTTTATCGCATTTATCATGGCTACTAAGGCATCCTCCAGTCATCTCTATATGTTCTTTACATATATCATTGCATGGAAACGTACATGGTTCTGTTCGGTCGATCATTGCATCTTCCATTTGGTCTAAGCAAGCACACTGCGTGGAATATCCTGGAAGCTTCTTTCCTCGAACATATAATCCAGAACGTCTCAATAGCTCTCGTATATTTACAGCTACAGTGCATGATTTACTACCACAAGGACCTATTATATCTTCAATTTCTATTTCTTTATTATCCTCGATTATCAACTTTTCTAAATACGACCTTATATCTCTTGCTACCCTACAATCAGCCCTCCCGCAAGGTCCTCTAATGTGTTCAATTTTCAATACAGCACGTCTTGCAGCTTCACGCTTAGCAGAATTATCAATGCAAAGTACGCAAGGCTCATCTGTAATTTCTTCTTTCATAACTTGAGCCAGAGGACCAGGTGGCCAGTCCTTTTCAGCACATATACACACTTTATCCAAATCTGTTGCTTTTATTTCTGGTTTTATAGTTGATTGCGGTGTTAACATCCGCAAATTATCATTACATGATATTATTATTTTTCTAACGTAATCAATTATGTAGTCGGTGGATGGCAATGCTTGTGGTGCTTTATATATTGAAGATGGAGGTTTATCAGCGTTACCCATGCAGCAATAATCACCCTCAGTGTACAGACCTAGATTAGCACCAGGGGCATTTTTATAATCTGCATACGCTACCGGTTTGTCTTGTATGAATGTTTTCTCTATTTTATTGCTACTCTCTTCATAAACTTCGTCTGTTGTATTCATTGTGCACATAAAAGACGTAGTTTTTGAATTGATTCCCGTATAAAGATATTTTTTTATAGCTGGATCTTCTGACAGTGATCTGAAAGATGTCGTAAGTTTGTCTTTTAAATAAGTCAATTTTATTTCTAATTTTACTTTAGCAATTATTTTGGCAATGCCTTCTTCAAATATATTATATTCGTCATTGTATGAAACAGAATTTGGCATTTGACAATCCATAATCTCATCTAAGAATTTAAAGAACGTGTTTTCCCAAAGTACAGGAGTAGAGCCAACGAAAACCATATTTTCTTCTTTATTCCATAAAGAAAGTTCCACCGTATATTTTTTCATAATTTGCATCAGAAGATCAGCACTGCAAGCAAACAGCACTGATTGCCCAACTTGAATGACAGGTTCCCCCGGTTCTTGCCCTTTTTTTTGCTTAGCTGGCTTTTTGCCCGGCGGCAAAGGTGCAGGTTCCGGCATGACAAAATGTATTTTTTTAGGATCTTTCAACTCCAATGAAAATATATTTGCAAAATCGGTTCTTATTATGAGTTGTTGACAGTCGCTGAAATTTGTCACATTTTCTAACATAACTTCAAATAAGAATAATCCTGTAGATTCAGCCATGTTCAAAATTTAAGTTGAAAAATGTTTATAACAAGCTTTAATGCGACCATTGAAATAAATCTTGTAAATATTACTTTTAAATTTGAAAATAAAATCAAACCTCAATAACTAAATAATGACAACAATGATTTAGTATTTTTTTTAACAACTTGTCATTATTTCTACCAGCAGTATTTGATTGTTTCCTGCCAAAATTAAAACACAGACTACTATTATTTTGTTTAACTAGTCATTTTATTTGTCAATATTGGCTCTCCTCAAATACTAGTAAAATACAAATATTTAAAATTAATTTAATGCGCGAGCTCAAGAAAAAGTCGTAAAATACAAAGTAATTATTAATGAAAGTCGCAATAATATTAAAAAGGAACTAAAGGAGAAAATATCAAAAAAGATTTATAAAAAATATTTTTTTTTTCTATGTTTTGTAAAAAAAAAGCTTTAACTACGTATGTTTTAGAGTTGCATACCTCAAAAGGAAAAAAGGAATCCTCGTAGGATCACTTGATTGTCCACCTGTTTGTCAAGACTCTTTCTCAGGGACGAGTGGTGGGTATCGATCAGAAATTAATACCAAATAATGAGGTTACTGTCCATTGGAGTTCTAGAAATATCAAGTTTGTAAGCTAACCTAATTAATCTTATGGCCATTTATGCCTTATATTTTGACACATCGTAAGTAAATCAAAACCTATAGGATACATGCCATTAACCTGAAATTATATAATTTGTCAAGAAGCAAAATCTCATAGCATAAATAAAGGAAGACATGAAATGATATTTGCAGTTTTCTTGAGCACATTTATCCAGATGTTGTTATATGTGTTAAAAAATCTACATGTATATGTTTTTGACCTTCTTTTTTTTTGTTTTGAACATACGTATACAATAAAACGACATATAAGTATTAATATATTTTCTTTATTATCATTGAAATTATTTTTTCTACTATGAGGCCATATAACAAAAAAAAATTAATGATCAGACACATCTTCGTAATAATGTTTTTAACACTACGAATTTACTCATGCTGTTAGTTAATAACTACTTAGATGAATCATAAAAATGAATTATCCAATCACTAAAAAAATTTAAATACAATAACTTTTACCAAAAAAAATTGGAAACCGCTTTTAAAAACGTGTTAGTTAAAATGATTTATTGTTTTTGCAGTCCGCGCCAGCTAAAGATATGGCAAACGCAGTTTTGTTTTAGCTTTATTACTTTTTTTTTTGTAAAAGGTATTTTATAAACCATAATGCCAATAACTCTGTCGAACATGTCTCACTGTGCATGAAGAGTGACGCATATAAACGACAACGTCATCAAACACCTCTGAAAACTTTACCAAAAATAATTTCAATTAATGTTCATATAGCCGTTTTTAAGAAATAAAAGAAAAACTAATAAAAAATTGTATGTAACCCTTTTAATGATATGTTAACGTATTCTACTTTTTATATAATGGTGTTGCACATGAATTCAAATTCCAAATATGTTTACTTGATAAACTAGAACATAACATTTGAAATACGTTTTGTTATTTATACGATCTAGGCCTCGTTAAGAAGTTAACAGGATTTGTCCTATTTGATGCCCCATTTCTTCAAACACTCCCGAACTATTTTCATTTTTCTTTTGCTATATAATAATTGCGATAGAACGTAATTATCTTAGATTATGAAGTATTTGAAACGAAAGTTCTGTAACTTAACTTATTTTCTA
Source organism: Eumeta japonica (assembly GCA_005406025.1). NCBI lineage: Eukaryota > Metazoa > Arthropoda > Insecta > Lepidoptera > Psychidae > Eumeta > Eumeta japonica. The sequence continues at coordinate 175,586 of BGZK01001022.1, forward strand.
ATTAAAAAAACATATAGTTATTTTAATGCTCCATTATAAATTAACTGTGAACTTACTGTTCATAAATTATTTTCATGATAGTTTAATATAAAAAATACAGTAAAATATATATTTCCTTAAAACTACATTATATTCTATCGTTGTAATTTAGTAGTCAACTTTTAATGATTTTTAAAAATTTATGTATGGAAGTCTTCGACCTCACTCTCTCGTATATTAAACGCAACACTATCATACACCCGAAACAGAGAGGTCGTATGAATCATAGATTAGTGAATGACAGAGGAGCAGAGTTCCGATATATTCTTCTCTATGGCTGCGATCCTTTCTACCCGTGAGGTCTATTCCTCTCAGAATTGATGCAAACTAACGATATGTTGTATTGTTACAATTTATATCTTGACAAAATAAATGAACAAGATTTTTAAATAAAATTGCGTTTCTTTTTCAATTGTATGTGGCATCTTCTAACAAATCATCCTTTCTTTTTTTTTAATAAAATAAATACAATCTAACACCCATTTCCCAGAAGGGTAAGCAGAGACTATAGATTTCCATACGGTACGATATTTACATATTACCTATCTCTCATGCTTCACTGACATTCCGATACGGTGACAGATATTCATACCCGACGGACGTGTGGTTGCGACCCTCGGGACAACCTCCGCTCCCGCGAGTGCGATCGACTTCGTAAATACCTCCGGCAACTAGTAATGCCGTCGAGGTCGCGCCCGACGCTCACGGGGGCTAACGCAGGCCGCCCTGCGCGCGTGCGTGCTACAGAACACGCGCGCCGTGTCCCGGACCGACCTGCGTACGCAAACTACCCTCAAAGAGATCCCCGGACATACATAGCACCAAAGCCGATGTCGCCGCATCTTTAATTATTGAAATGCAGGCGACACGGCACCGTGGCCACCACGGACGTGCTTACGAAACGCACTGGTACGGCCGCCCTCCGCGCTCGACGGACGCTGAATGCGGCCGACGCTGCGCGCCTACCACACTGCGGACGTCGTGGGAAAGATTTTAAATTGCGGACCGACACTTCAGGATGCTCCTCGCCGACTGGATTGACCACCCTAACGAGGGCCTAGAGCCCTAAGAAGCCGGATTCACCTGTCGTGAACGTGAACACCTAACATTATGATTCATAATGTTAGGTGCATAATTTATGAAGGACACCGCGACGGAGCAAGAGGTATGGAGGCAGCGGATCGCTGACGCGTGCTACCTAGGCTGCTGCCTACCATGGATAGCCTGATCAGCGGTCGGCGGCTCACCGATGCGTGCTGCCTTGACCAACGGGCGGCGGTCGGCAGTGTGCGCGGCTTAAACCATATGGAGCGGACCGCTGCGCGTGATACTAGCCGTGGCTGGTTGGCAGGCGACGTGCGCAGCCGGGTCTGCTATCGTCGATTACCGCTCCTGATGCCGGATGCACCCCTCCACCTACCGGTATGCGCATGCGCAATGATGCGCGCGCGTTCGCAAGTGGTTCGCCGTCTGCACCTGCGACGGAAACCATCACGAAGCGCCCCCTGAATACAATTGAACCCCGAATAAGAAGAAAAGAACAAACTGAAATTGATAGAAGACGAGCTTATGATTGAAGACGTCTGGATCGTCATCGTGTCATCGTGACAACTACGGACAGATATCTTAACTCCTGCCACACGGATAGCCGATTAATCGACACACAGCTGCACCCGCGGCAGGGTGTGGAAGACCCGCTAACGAACTGACATCTCGAAGACGGCCGCCCTATTGACCGCCCAACAGCGTATCATGCCACCGAAGCTGAGATTCCGGGGACAGGAAGTGGAATGGCAGACCAGGGTGCGATACCTGGGCGTACAGATCGACCGCTCCATACACATGGTAACTCAGGTGGAACATGTCATCCGCCAGAGCAGAGTTGCAAAAATTTTAATGTAAAATGTAATGCAATGCTCATTACATTTTTTAATGATAATTACGTATTCATTCATTACTCATTAAACAATTAATGAAAATGAAAATGAAAATGTAATGCATTAGAAAAAGTAATGCATTTTTTACAACTCTGAGATAATTACGTACTCATTCATTACTCATTAAACAATTAATGAGTAATGAAAATGTAATGCATTAGAAAAAGTAATGCACTTTTTGCAACTCTGCACCAGAGCAGAGCCGCGCGGAGCATACTGCGCCCAGTTCTCCCATCGCATCTACCGCTCCGAGCCAAAGTCGCCCTGTATAAAGACTACGTCCATTCCCAGCTTACGTACGCGACTCCAGCATAGTACGCACTCTGTTCCGCATCGCAAAGGAAGAGGATCAAGCCCAGCAGAACATCGCCCTACGGATGGTCGTGGGAGTGGGACGGTATGTCTTAAATGACGTAAACGCTCGCGACCTCAGTATCGAAACCGTAAAGGAATTCATCCAGCGCATCGCTCGCCGGATGTGCGACATCGCCGACCAGGGCCCCTATGAATTCTCCCGGAATATCGCACCGATGCACGAGAGGTCGCCGAGCAGCCGACCCCTCCTCAGAGAACTTCTCAAAACGCCTCCCCCTAAAAATTAAATACACTGCGAGAGATGGACCCCATTAATTGGACCCCCGAAAGGGGGTCGCTACCACTTGGATCCGTCGAGGTCGTATCCCCGACGAGAAGACGCCCGGGGCATGAGGCAACAATAAGTCTCCGTTCCGTACCTGCGACCAAGAAAAGGTCGCGGATGACCCACGAACGAACTGACATCCATCACTGACATACAAGCTCGTTGGTTTCGGGTGCTTAAAATTTGGCCCTTTCCTCTTCTGATTTACTATAAAATGCATTAATATGTAGTTCACTAATAAATATTAATGTTTATTGATTAAAGTAAATTATGCCAAAAATTATGATTAGCTGATGATTAAAAATGTAATGTAGATATACAAGATTGCAACGTCATTAAAGATATTTTCAAAATAAATAAAGAATTTGATTATCGATATAAATCATTTTTACGATGTATCTAATGGCAATAATACATATGAATATTCATTTTACGTAAATTACAAGTTTATAAAATCGAAGTTGCCATCTCATTATCTAAAAACTAACTCTTAAACTTAATTTATAGTTTCAAAGTTGTTTTTAAATTATATAATAAAGGAATATTTCTGAATATATAGTACGTATTTACTATATAGTTAAATACACGTATTGATAATAACTAGTTCTGTTCCCGTAGATATTCTTCTAGTATCTTCAATTGATCCCAGCACATCAGTAGAAGCACAGTGTGCGGTCCCAAACGTAAGTAGTTCGCTACGACGCCTTTGTAAATTCCCATTACACCTTCAGACCGCAAAATTTTCATGAAACAATCCGTTGTGCCTTTGTAAAGCGTGCCTCTGTTTTGACCGTCAACGGCTGAAAAAAGAAACAATATATGCAAATATGGTAATAATAAAAGTGATTCGATAACAATCAAAATCAATAAAAAAAAATTATTTAAATTTCCTGATTAACGTAATTGAGTTAAATTATTCCTGCCACATAAATCACATGAAAAATTAGTTTATTAAATAATATATAATAGGAGATGTAAAAATTCAATTAAAGAATGGGAGGCATAGCCTATTTCTAGTTGCAAGTCAATGCGCAATCTTTCACTAACATATAAGATAGCGTCAGTTAGTTATTTTTACATAACATTAGTTATATTAATCAGTCATTAGTTATATTATACGTATAACTAATGAGAAACACAAAGAGAGCAAAATAGCGTGCACGAGCGGATACATATGTACCCAAATTGAAATAAGCTAGATTTACAACCAAAAAATTTTCTTTGTTGAATAATGATAAGGTATGCGTTAAAATATTTTCTTTACAATAATAATAAGTGCGAACACAAATTTATCCGTCTATGAAAAGTGTACCTATTTAAGAATTGTGGAAAGTTTTTGTCTAAAAATATTCATTTCCATCGATAAGTGTATTATAATATGTATTTTCTATAGAGAAACGTTTATTTTCATCATGTATTTTTCTTTCAAAATAGTGAATTTATACTACAGATAATATAGAATACTGGAAAATTTCCATATTAATTTTAGGTTATCGAATTTGCTAACAAATAATATTTCTTTGAGAAAAATTTTTATTGCATCTCACCTTTTTAAATTTTATACTCCCCCTTTCTGTAAACTTTATTTCCAATATCTCCCAAAAAGAAAAAAAAACAGTAATACTAAAAAAATGTCAACGTCTACTAAAAAGGTTCAATTACATTTTATTAAAAATCATGATTCCTTGTAAATTATTATAATAGCATTTCACCTAGTCTTAATGAGTAATTTTACAGCAATCTCGTCGACCTTTTTTTGGAAAGGAGGAAACTGTAGTCATAAAAACTAGAACTAAATTTATTTTTTTTTTTTATTATAAAGAAAGTTAATAATTACAAAAACGAATAATAACATTAAAAAAATAGATTTACGTTGATTTGAAAGACGAGTAGCAGCAACATCGAACGGATTGAGGCATAGTGTCATGGCGAGCCCGCCAAGATTGGCGCCCATGAACGACAGCGCCAACGGGGAGGCCGAGAACCAGCCGCGTTCACGCAGAAAATCTTTGGCGTAACCAAAACTGATCATCTGTGCAGCGCTGCCCACGGTCCCGCGTAAAGTTTGCGGCGTTACCCCCCGAAATAGACCTGCAATAAATTTAGTAAGACACAGCAAAAATTGTAAGTAGGACATGGTATCTAACAAAATAATTCCCTCTATGTTGTACTAGAAAACGTACGTCTGCAAAATACGTTCTATATCGTCATACCTTTCAAACATATTATATCGATCTATAGTAGCTTTCGCATGCCCATTCACACGTCAAAATTATGCCCATACTGCTAGTGTAAAACTTCGATGTGATAACATGCGCGCAGAAAAAATACCTACCTAATTAAAATTGCTATTATATTATCTACTATTAAATATCAATATTTTCACTCATTATTAGGTGTGAACTATAATTATTCAAATACTTGTAAATAGCCATGAGCTCGAAACGAATCACGTGTTCAACTAACTGCGATATATAGACGTATCCGAGTGTACTTTTTCTGGCTACTCTGTAAAGGGAACATAGCGTGAAGTTAAGTAACATAAAATTCCCATTCATATCATACAGCAAAAAGAAAGCCGTTTAATTTCTAATGTCTATAATCCGTTGGACGGCACGAAGTCTCGCGGAAACAGTAATTGTGTAATAGTTCAACTGTAAAAAATGTTAATGTCATTTACTGTGTCAGGTACCTAGGTACTCCGATGTAAATACTAGAAGAGTATTGTAATACATCTGATTTGAATTCTTTCAATTTCTACATTTCCGCAGATTCTATAAGTTTATACACAGAGATCCAATTAACCTGTTATTCCTTCACTTTTGTATATCTGTCGTAAAGCACTAAGAGCGCTAGCGTATGCGTGCTGGTGTCCCACGGCTATGGCTTTTGCCGCTTGAGACTGCAGTCTCGTCTTGACCAGGTAAAATGGAGTAGCGGCTACGGAACCCAATGCGCCGCCCGCAGCGGCCGCGATCGCGCTTCCTAATAACCGAGTCCTCCCCTTGTCGTCTGTTGTCAAACCTCGCCTTTCACATATACGGTAGACCCCTAAACTAAAATAAAACATCTGATTTATTCATTGTAATAATTTCTTATAGTTTTAAATTATAACTAAATAATCTATTTATAAAATAAAATGTTTTGACTTAAAGAGATAAAGACGAGTCACAAATGCGGATTTTATCATAAAATAGTTTGATTTATATTATTATTAAAGTATCAATATTTCAACATTTTATATTTGTTATTAATTCTCAAGATAATTCTTTTTTTATAAATGGGCGTAAATAAGAAATTGTACAAATAAATAAAACTGGAGACAAAATTGCTAAAAAGATTTCAATGTTATTTTTACTATTATAATAAGACATTTCTTTAGAATTTCTTGTTTAATATAAAGTAGCATAAACCTTTTAGAAAATATGTAATTAAGAATATTACAAAAACTTTCAAATTTTTCGAATTTTATATAGCAGTTGTGTACGTGAAAATTTATATACATTTTCACTACAGCAAATCTTAAGATAACACTTTCTCTATTAAAAAGCGACATGTTTGTTCTACGATTTTATTATACACATAAAGAATATATAAATTGGGTATTTGACAATTTTTTAAAAAGTATTTTATTGTATTCTTAGGACACCAAAATTACGATTGATAATTGTCTATTTCGTTTTTAAAGTTAATTTATAACAAAAACAGTCATTTTAAATAATACGATTCAAAATTCCCGCCAAAACAGCGTTCACGTCAAGAAACGTGACAAATTAGGCCGTGACGTCACGATTCAATAAACAGTGAGTGAAGTGAATGATCCGTGAGTGTGAAAACTGTTTTTCTTGAAATCTCGAAGAAATGGCTTCGTCATCATACAAAGTTTGCACAGTTCCTTGCTGTACAAGTACAACAATAAAAAAATCCCAATAAATTATTTATTCATGTGCCACAATCGGGGCCACTTCGTAAAAAGTGGCTGCAATTAGCACGACGCGATCCGTCCACTGTATCACCTAAATCTTCAATTTATTTTTGCGAGGACCATTTTGATGTGAGTATTATTCATTTATTTAGTCGTCAAATACTAGTATTATAGTGATAAATACCAAATAACTTTAAAATAAAATTACTTGTGAGGTTAGTATTTTCCATATAAATAATACTTGTTTGTTTTATTACAGCTGCCAAATGACATGGAAAATTACATGGAGTACCATATTAAGGGCTCTGTCTCAGCAATAAGAATGAAACTATGCTATTAGTAGTTATATTTTGATAGACATTTTTGGCATTCTAAAACTACGTCACTTAATTATAAATTATTACCTACCGCATTAAAACCCGAAATACATTTTTGATATACATAACCTACAAAGTAAATAATGACAAAAAATATCAAAATGTTAAGGCTAAGGACATCGATTGAATTAAAACATTATAAATATATATATTGGATAGATTCCGTTTTTTGTACTTACACTGAAGTTTTCACGTTTCTAAATTCTGCAGAACAGAAGTCCGGGTTTGATGCAAAGAAATTTGCAATCATAAACGAATCAACTTTTGGCAGATTAGCACTATCAGCTTTTATAAAGTCTTTCTCCACTATCATTTTGACTGAATAACTAATTAAATCAACACAAAATTATTATTAAAATAACACCACCGTACAAAAGTAACAGTGCAATTTGTTTGTTTATTGAATCGTGACGTCACGCGTTCTGATTGGCTGGTGAGCCGTTTAAGTTTTGTTATTCCACTGATGTAAAATTTCTTATTTATTTTTAAGAAATAAAAATATTTATAGTGTTTAATTTGTAAATTCACATAGATATTCTGAATCAGCATCTTGAAATCTACATAATTCAATTATTTTCTTGTTTAATTGTTAACCATGTCAAATACCGAATTGTCGGGATGAAAGTATGTATAAAAATCGAAAATTAAGCACAAAAATGTTCATTTTAGTTCACGCTTTATTATACGTGAATTTCAATTTTAATCGTTATGCACCAGCTCTTCATCCTCGAGGACGTACCAAAATTTTGTCGTGTACACATAGACGTCGAATAAATGCTTTCTGCTCTCGGTTCTAATTGAGATCGCTTACGAAGGCTCGTACAGACAGGCGTCGTTTTCGCAATCGAAACTAACGTGACCTGCCGGTCTACCAGAAAACCCACATTAAAGCAGCGAATCCATGGATCGCTTGGAACTTGTCGAATCTATAATTAAACGCATGCGGCCAAAATCCCGCAGTTAGCCTGATATTGTGCTAATTGCGATATTAACGGTAAAAATCGGTAAAATACCCAACATCGTTCCATCTAGTGATACTAGAAATACGTACATATTTTTCTGTACATATCTGTAGACATATCCTAATACTTGTTAAATTTATTTAAATACATTATAATTTCTAATGTTAATAATTTCAAGATATTGACCATATTTCTTTCAAAAATGTTATTAATTCTCTATGGTTTTTCAGACAACTTCAACCTAATGAGGTAACCACAGTACCCTATTACCGAACGAAATGGCTGTATGTACCAATAGCTGCACGACGGCAGAGCTTGACGTGTCAAGAGCAGCCGTTGACTACCATAGATGCGTGTCGATGTGTAGACTCCAATGGCGGCGGCTGCCGTTGACGTTCATTTTCAGCATTAACGTCAGGCGCTGGCTACATAATCCAAGTAAATAACGCGCAAAATGAAAGGAAAATGTGTAAAGAAGATTGTGATATCGATAATTTTATTAATTCTATAGAAGAACACGAATGCATATGAAATTGTACACGTGAAGACTACAACGACGACGATAGGATTATTATATTTTTTCCTTCTCCGTACAAACGGAAACTTTGGTATAAGCCAAATTTTCTTAAAATCCACCATAGAGCATTTTTCTCATTCGTTGTCAGTTTCAGCACAACCTCTGATACCTACTAAACGTTCAGTCTTCCGCGAGCATTGACATCCTTAACGGCAAAACGAATCCAGTCAACAGCTGACGTCAAGCGTGCGAACTTCATGTCACGTTCTTATCGACCGCAAAAATGACGTCTGTCTGTACGAGCCCGTTATCCATCGAACTTATTTCCCGTATCTATAAATATCGTCAAGTATACAGCAACTACTTACTTGGACGACGTTTTAAAATAAGTTTTTACACTTTTATCTTATACTCGATGCCGCGTATTTATTATAAAAGAACTTTATAATAAAAATGTCAAGCATTAAATGACTACGTTACTTAAATAACAATACTTTGTAAAGGAGCACAAGCGTTTTTAATCCTTTACATTCTATATACAATATAAATATATCCCTCTATAATTTTTCATCTTAATTCGTTCAGTGGTTAGACTGTCTAAACCAAAGAAACACATACAAATAGTATAACTTGCGGATTTAAGTGTTATGTTGGTATGGATATAAAAACGCATGGGTATGGGAAAAATGATGGTTTTGCGAAAATGAAAAAAAAAATTATGACAACAAACCTAAAGGTGTTCAAAAAAAATTGAAATCCAAGCATTGCACTCAAACCGCTTTGCAAAGCGATAGCGCCCTCGTTCTTGGCTATCACGTAAAGTGCGTGGGGAACGTTTTTATAAAAAACTGAATGTTTGCCTCTTGCCATTAATTCTCCTTGCAATTGTAGACGCGTTTTTACCACTTCTAAAGGGTTCGTAAATAGAGTTGCGAACATAGCGGACGTTCCTCCCATAGCAAAATCTGTGATGTCACGAGCTGAGGCATTTCTTTGTGATGCCGCCATTTAGCGACGCTATAAAAATGACGTGAAATAAATTAGACTGTTTAAAATATTTATCATTATAAAGAAAAACTTTTATGGTGAATGCTGTGTACATACTCAAGGAAACGAATATCAATAAAATATTGTAAAAACAATGATAGAAAGAGTTTTTTTCATTTTTTATACATATCTAACGATCTCGCTATTAATGATGCTGATGCTGCTGATTATTTCGTCGATTTCATTTCCGGTTCCAATATAGGTTCCAATCTAATATTGGAACCGGAAATGAAATCGGAACTAATTCCGATCCCGTTCTCATACTCGATGGACTCGCGCTCCAGTCTGTTTTCAATTCCGATCCTGTATTAATTATATTTTCATGTCACATGCATTGAAACAGCGAGTTTTGATCTCTGTTTTGCCAGTCGAAATAAGACAATTTCAGAACAATGCGACCGGCACATTCATTTATTTATGTCTTTATTTCAAGTCTGTCAGAATCGCATTTGTTTATTTTAAACAAAAATGAATGAAATCATAATCGTCTGACAGCTGTCGTCAAATCGTTGTCAGGGATTTTAATCAATTAAAAATAAAATGAGTACCCCAAAATAGTAAAAGATATTACTGCGCTGTTTGTCTGAAATGGTCTTACTTCGACTGACAACAGATATCAAAACTCGTTGTTTCATTGCATGTGATATAAAAAATACAGTGTATGGCGCGGGATGAAACAAAGACCATTTCAGACCAGGGCGATGACAGCCATAGATGAATATAATATAATGACAGCCCTCGCTTCGCTCGGGCAGTCAACTCTCGCCCTCGTCAGAAATCGTCTTGTTTTACCCCTTGCCACACAATATACTATTTCTTACACCTTCCCAACTAGATTTCTTGGAATTCTTATAGCGTATATATTGAGTAACGTTTCGCTAGAATGGAATCACCATCGAAATGCATTTAGCCATTTTTAAATTCACAAACGGACTACTATTTTATTTCATTTATAGATTATACTGTTGTTGATGAACGAAAATAAAGTCACGTCTATTTCCCAGAAGAGTAGACGGAGACTAGATTTCCATATGGTATATGATCATCGGTTTCAGATGCTTAAAATTTAGCCCTTTTTCAATATGCACCAGTTTGTTCTGCATGAGATTTTTAAGGGCGACTTTTACCGACCCTTACACACAATCACTCTATAGAATTGTTTTATCAGTTTACTTTCATTCATTTCTTCCAGTTACCCAAACCACCGCAACATACCTTTTCCTACTTTAGTCACATCTTTAAAACCACACCCCTCTCTGACATCACTGTTCCTTAATCCGTTTATGAAAGACGCCAAACACACACGCAGAGATCACATCTCCAGTGCATTTTTTGGTATGGCAAAAGGAAAAATGAAAGTAGAATACTTTCATTTATTTTTTTGCCACACCCAACTTTCAAAATATAAAAAATACAAAATATAGCAAAATACAAAATAAGAGTGGGGATCAGGACCCCCAATGATGTACCTCATATAAATAAATAAAATAAATGAGAAAGAAACATCAATGTACATTTTTAGGGATGGAATAAAACATTTATATTATAACAATATTTTAATATATTAAATACAATATCACACATTTCAAATTAACACAACACAAACTATAAAGATAATTGCAATTATTGTTACTTATATGATCTAAGTATATCCGCAGCACAGAACAATAATATAGGTACTAACATATATGCGCTGGCTGATAACATTCTAAAATTTTACTTTAAATTCAAAGCATAAGAATTTCCATGGATTTAATTATTTTATTTACCCATAGATACAATTTCCATAGAGGCTACTCTGTATTAATCAGTTGTGTCAATATGTTACAATATCTACATTACCTGAGTAAATTTGACAGAATTTATATGAATAATTATGGCGAAATTAGTGGATTTTCTTTGGTTGTGAATTCAGAATTAATATTTACAATGTTATTTTTTGTATTAAAAACCTACCATTATTTACAAAGCAGATACATTATTATTTAAAAAAAACGGTGGCCATCTATTTGAGTATAGTAAAAATTCAAAACATTCAGATTATGACATTATCTATTTAAATTTATATTTCATTAGTGTAATTGTAAGTATATATGCAAGTAATGCAGCAAATTTTAAATTAATGACTGATGAAATCATTTTTTACATGTTAAATGAACGACACAACACATTCGAAAAAACGACATCTGTTATGAAACAGCGAAAGTATAAGGTAGCTGTGAACGAACATATTCAATAAAAATATTTTAATTGTTTAGTGAACAAAGATTAAAAAATATATTTTGAATGTATGTAATAGAAACCTTAAATCATATATTTTGACAGTTCTAACAACAAATAAATGCAACAAATCAAAAACAGAACAGTTTATGGTTATTGGAACTAAGTTCGTTATCGCACGACACACCGCAAGGAGCTACGCACAAAAAAATATAACATTTTAGCATTAACATTGTATAGAATAAACGGCCCATACTGTACAGCGGACCAAAAACGAGAAAGAAGCAACGGAGAAGCAACGGCGTACACACCGTCTCTCAACGAATCTACCTCTCTCTTTCTATAAGCAACACATATGCCCTGCCCGCTCCCTCTCTCTCTCTCTCTCTCTCTTAGCAGTCGAAGCTACGCTGTTATACGAATATAGCGTTTGAATGTATGTCTTGTGTATATACCTTATACACAATTGGTATATGTGTGTGGCATATTAAAGCTGTGTTAGCATGCTCAACTATCATATAGCGTCGCAACGTGTTCTGCTCTGTTTTTTTTTTATTTTTACCTATGCCTTTTAGCATTATATTGCATATACATTTAGTATTATATTGACTATACGCCTAAGCCTTTTATTTTATAATATAGTTAGTAGGAAACATCTACCAAAAAGCGTTCTTTTTCGTTCCGACTGGGTATCCCCGAGATACCACCTATTTCTTTCTATACCTACGTGTTAGTCCACGTCAAAATAATCTTAATTTTATAGTTACTAAAAACAAATGAAACAGGTACTAATAAAATTTTCTTTTAATCATGTTATCAAAGATAATTCGATACTAAATACAGAAACACGATATAAATAATATAATAGTCTTATGTTACAACATCAACGTCATGTCAGGTCACTTTTTTAAATATAAAATAAACTTTTTGGAATAACATAAATTTGACCTACTATCCAGCAGCTAATTTTCGGCACTCGCAAGAAATGAAGCTCCTTCTCGATAAAGTGAAAAAAAAATACATTAAAAAGAAGAAAAATATGCATTCCCAAAATGTATAAAAAAGTGGTGTTTGTACACAAATAGTGCTAACAACACAATATTACCTTTGATGTCACACTCACAAGTGCCTAGATTAGGTGCCCGTTAGACAGTCACTACAATTAGATTTCTCAGAAACTTAAAAGTTTTTTTTTTTATAACATTTTTCAGTTCTAGACATTAGTTCAGTAAAATTCGTATTTATTACAATAGCATCCTCACAATTTCTTCTATAAGTAGAGATTCCACATTTATATTCAGATATATTGAAACTCATAAAAAAGAACATCATCAAGTAACAAATACTATTAAGAAATGCATTATATTTATGAACACAGACTTGTAAAAAACACATATATCTTGAAATTAATATTTTATATTAAATTTATGACATACAGAATAGGTAAGAATAAATACCATTTTTACTAATTCCATAAGATTATCCACATCCTGATACTATATATTTAATACTGTTCAATATTCATTGTTACATCAATATTCACTAACCTACTTTCCGGGTACTAAATTGTGAGAAATGATTCAATAGGAGCTAAAATACTTCATACAAAATACAAACAAATAATCATTATCTAAATTAGATAGCTACAAACAATAACCGGCATATCAAGTCAATTTCAGTATTCATTTTCTATCATCATTAAATTCAAACATTTCATATAACTTAATTCAAAATGGCCTTTCAAAAAAATACATCAGACGTTTCATTTGATTGTGTCACATTAAAGCAACAATATCAATAAAACAAAGATAATCCAAGGTCCGTGGCTGACATACAGGATGTAAAATAGAATTACAAATTAAAAACAAAATTTCGGTTTTAATCAAGACTATAAAATATAAAGAAACCATCCTACAGCTTAAATATTGTCAAAATTTCTTGTCGCCCCTATAGAGGCGGTGTAGAGGCTAAATTTTCTCATTAGTCTGAGTAACTTGATGTCTCACTCCCCCAGATTGGCTTAATGCAAGTACAAAGCTCTTAACTACAATTGTCACCAATCTAGTGACAATCAACAGCTTGATGTGTTTGTTTGAGTTACGAGAAAAACGGTCTGATTTGACCATGTCAATGATAAATTAAGCCACAATCAAAATTTTAACAAATTACATTCTGATTTGAAAGTAATGCGTTGCATCAGTCTGTATGACAGTATAGTCAAGGTTCCAAAAAGCTGTACAATTAGTACCTACTTAGTACTTTTCACTCAGGAATTATAATACATATATACAGTTAAAAATCTCCCATTATTCTGACTTCCGTGATTAAGGGACATTTATTATTATTTAGAAATATGTTTTATACATTGCATTTTGGAAAATCTATTGCAAAAAAGTGTTTAGAAATTAGACCAAATGAGAGTGACAGAAACTTTCATAAGAAAATTTTTCCTGATGTCCACAGTTTGAATAACAAGCATAGTTCTTAAATTCCATTATCTATATTTAAAATTTTTCATTTGTAAATAATGATATATTTCAATTGAATCATGTTTAATTCTTTGATATGTCTTGATAGCTTCAAGTCTGCCATAATAACAGCATAAAAGGTAAAATCACTCTTATCAATAATAGTGTTATTCATCTTATGCTCAGAAACAATTCTTGATTATATTCAAATGCATCTAAAATACATATATTCATATTAAATCTTTAAGGGGAAATGAAAAACAGAAAATAGCAAAACACACTTTTCTACCAATTTATAGCAGCTGTCTTTTCATCACAAAATGAACCAATTTATTTTTTTAATATAACTAAAAAAGAATAAAAGTATTTGTAAAACAATTGACAACAAAGGATAGTTATGCCTAAATTATTTATTTTTGAGTGTATTACAGACCAAATGAGTAATATTTCTTAAAATGACTGTACCTTTCAGATGGTCATGTCCAAATCGTATACAATTTTAGGTACGTCAACCTCATTAAATATATAAAATTAAAATCTATATCGATATATAGCGTCTAAATATTTAGAAATGATTTTATGGTAATAACGGTTTAGTTGTGTTAGTTTTTTATTTAAGACACAAAAAGATTTGAATATAACTTCATACATAACCCTAACTTTTAACAGTAATGTTAATCTGTTATTAAAATTTGTAAAAAAGAAATATACACCATTCTAAAAACTAACTACGAGTGACAAAATGATATATCACTTTGCCATTACGTATTAATGTTTCAAAATAGTTTTATTCTTTACCTTTTAAAGTCAAACTTTAACAGCGTGCTGTCAGTTATTGGATCGGGTATAAAAAAATTAATGAACTTGCTACTGTAAAGGCATTATATATAAATTTCGCGCAACTACCTAAAACAACCGACCCTGGCACTTATACAGTTGTATTTAGTAATTGTTTTGATAATGAATGTATGAACATAAAAATGTTCACATTTTGTACAAAGTTATATTAACTCCTTTCAAATTCAGTTTCTTAATCTACTTAGAAATGATTTGTTCTAGTAACTTCTGTTCTGTATAATCAATTTTATAATAATAAATATGTATGTAAGTTAAAATAAATAAACATTAAAAAATGAAAATACACGAGCATAAAAATCAAATTTTCTGTTCATATTTTATTTCAATATATTTTTGTGCATCTTTCAGAATATCCCAAAAAACGAGCAAACATACTGTATGAGGGGCTTGCCGTAAGTAAGATGGACCTAAGCCTTTATAGAAAGCAGTCAATCCTTCAGTTCTCTTGATCTTGCGGGTGCAATCTATAATGCCTCTATACAAAAGGCCATTGCCTTTGGCATCGATAGCTGCAAAAAAAAATGAATTAGTAAAAAAATGGGATGATAATAAATCATCTATTGATGAAATATTGGTTTTGAATGTGGTGATTGAATTTTAAAGGTACCATTAAGCAATATGTACTATTAAACATAAATAAAAACTAGACATATGCGATTATTTTCGAGAGGGAACTACCTTCCGAATGAGCGGTAAATTTATAAAATATAACAACATAATATTTTAAGTGTTAGATTATATATTATCTTATAAAGATATCTTTGAATTTCAATGAAAATCACATAGTTAATTTTTCATACTGTATTTTTGCATAAAAAACACATTAAATATGTGTGACAGAGTTTGAATATTTAACAGAAGATTTGATACAAACCTTATTCAAACTAC
Organism: Eumeta japonica; assembly: GCA_005406025.1. NCBI lineage: Eukaryota > Metazoa > Arthropoda > Insecta > Lepidoptera > Psychidae > Eumeta > Eumeta japonica. The sequence continues at coordinate 191,464 of BGZK01001022.1, forward strand.
AGCTACTAAAAAACAATGAGGCTATTCTCAATTTTTTTCAGGTTATATCTACTTTTAGAGATACAATGAGATAGCAATGCTTTTTAATATTCTTTTAATATAAATACGAATAATAAATTTTAGGGTATGTAGTTTCGAAGACAATCGATTCGGATCCACAAGTGATTTTATAATTGTCTTATTTAAGTAACTAATATTAAAGTATATACTTTGTGCATATGTTTATATTCCTATACAACCTCTTATTTATAGATAACGTAGATAGTTTTTTAGTCAAACAGTAATTTTTATGATATAGTTATCTAGAATGACAATAGTAATATCATACACAATAAATAATAAGATAATGAATGTCAAGATTGGTGAATATTTAAACTAAAGCATATCTTCAGATTAAAAAAAGATAAAAAATAGCCTAGATTTTGTATGCAACCTTGATTATTGTATGCAAAAGATAATGGTCATATAACTAAAATCTAGTCTTTGTTTATGATATGATATTTTATATTATCTTTAGATTAAAGATGTTTAATTTACGTCATGTATGCTGAGCAAATGGACACAAATATTTCACCTTTTAATTATTGATGTGTACCAAGAGCAATTGTATTGTTCAAAAAGTACTATTACTACATGACTTTTTTAATATAGTTCTAGTTGTTCATAACATTTAAACAGTGTTATAACATCAAATATATGTTCCATAATGCAAATGATTGTAATAAATAAAAACCTTTCCCTACTACATGCAAATGCATGTAACCTAATTACATGGAAATGCATGTATTTAAAACAGGTACCTAATCATAATTTCATTTCTAATTTAATTTTAATTTGATTTTTCAAATAAAAAAGTAAAAATCATTACGTTGATTATATAGTCGAGTCATAATAACATCCATTGGTGTAAGTACTACAGTTTTAAATAAAGCTCCGATGTTACTGGCCACAAATGCCGACAAGTACTTTGATTGTTGAAACAAGTTATTCCGATTCATCCATTCCTTGGTACTGAAATAAAAAGAAATACAAGAGAATTCATACATAAGATTTAATTAAAGACATTTAAATTATTAAATAAAAATAAAACAACATGAAATTCAAAATCATAATTGCGATCCATTTCTCAATAATTATCTAATTAAGAAGTGGATTTTAAATTGTTGATGTATGATTTATGTGACTATAAAAAAATACAAAATTAAGGAAAAGGTTTATTTCATAGTACCATATAATAAATTATATCTACTATAAATTTAACTGTAAAACCTACTATAAAATATGTAGAAATTTGGATGGTGCAATGCATCCAAATAATTAGATATTTTTAAATAAAAAATACAGAAATTATATTATAAAAATTGACTATTAATAACATGGATATTGCAAAATATTTGAAAGACTAATGCAACCTAAATATAAAAATTTTAAAATAAAAAACAAACATTCAATTGAAAATGATTTAAGCAATAGTTACCTAAAAAGGATCTCATGTAAATTAAAAGGAAAATAGTGATAGAAAATAAATTAATTAAATAAATTAAATGAAAATTATTAAATTTAAATTTCAAACATGTCATCACCTCGGGTCTGACCCTAACCCATAGGTCCCCATTACACTAAATGGCATTGCTGCAATGAATTACTAAAAAAAGAGAAGTTGGATTGGATAAAATGTAGAACCATTATCCTTTATGGTTCAGCTGCAAATACATAAAAGTGGTTCTTAAACATTTCAGCCCAAAGGAAGTGCCACAGCCATTCAGAGAGAGTTGTCATCAAGTAATATGCCAAAATCAGAAAACGCAATGATAGATAAAATATAATGTAAAATATCACCATAAATATAGAATTAACCTCTGTATGCAATCCTCAATTGAATTCAAATCTTTCATTATTCACTATCAACAAAGATAGATGAGTTTCAACAATTTCAATTGCTGTAAAAATTGGCCTTTGCCGTTTTTAGGGTTCCGAGCTAAAATGGTAAAAACGAAACACTTATAGTTTTGTCATGTCTGTCTGTCCATCCATATGTCACAAGCATTTTATTCAAGAACTACAAGATATATATTCATGAAATTTATATTGCAGATGTCTTGTATAAGCCGCTACCTAGTTTGGTAGTTAAATAACAAAGTAAACATTTCTAGAGGGGGTACCTCATATATGTAACAGAATCTAAAAAAAATTTTATTCAGCAAATATCATGTGAGCCATAGATTTTGACAGTTTTTTTAAACACTAAGGTTTCTAAGCAATTTTTCTGATTATGTGAATAATTTTGGAAGTAATAGCTCCGAAAGTAGCGTAAATTGTATACCCCCTAATATTTTCTAAATTATATGTCCAAAAAATATGAAAAAAACGAAGGTAATATTTAATAAATACTTTCAATGATAATTATTTTGAGCATAATCGGATATTGTTTTTGAGTTATTGCTAAAAAACTGCACCAAAAGAATGTAAGTGCCATGAAAATGTGCTCTTTTGTTGATGCACTTTACACTAGTTTAATAGTAACAGTCGACATACCTACTTGTTTTTCTAGTTATAGGCGACTAAAGTGCTTGTAACTATTCTGTGCGGGAAACATGGCAAAAGTGTAACAATGTACTTTTTTCATCTGTAGTGCATTTCTTTGTAATAATGACTTTGGAACCTTATAATGAGCATGGTCTGACATGCTCTTGACCAATTTTTATTATTTTAGTAGAACCCATGCAAACATTTAGAATGTAATATTTAAAATATGTAAACCTTATAAATATTATAATTAGCCTAATTAATTAATTAGTGAAGCCTTTTAATATTATAATTATAATTATTCAACTATAAGTCAGTCACATAGACATAGGTGTATAAATTGCATTTATATATGATGATCTATTGCTAGAAGTATTTCCTGCCTTATGGTAATGTTGGTTAATATGTTATTGCACATGATTATGCATTAAATTTTGAAGTATGTCAAACTATTATTTGGTTATAGATTGCTGTCCTGAGGATTAAATGAGTACAAAATAAAATTGAATCAAACTTAAATGACAATATAGTTGTATAATCACATCTAAAATATAATTAAGTAACAATAGAAGATATGATTATGTAAAAAGAAATATAATTAATAAATTAATACTTTATATGTAACACATAATGCATAGATCTTTGCTGCTCTAAATTGTCAGCAAATGAGTACACATACAAGCAATCAATGCAATGTGTAAGTAAGTACAATACTCCCAAACCCCTCCTTTTTTTCTACTGTGTTCCTATTTTACACCAATGCAACCCTTCCTGTGACTAATTTCACATAAGCACAGATTTGTGCATTGTATAATAATACATAGACCAGTTTATCAGATTTCATTTTTAAGAGCCTAATAAACATAATAAATACTCAATGTTCAAATTTTAATAAAGCTACAATAAGTGCAACATTATCATTCCAAAAAATTATAAACATAAACTCAAAAGCACGAAACCTGCCACCGAAATGGTTAAAAGAAGTGATATAAATAACTACATTGGATTTACCATTCAAAAGCTGCTATTTGTGATGCTGAACCAAGAGAGTTTCTTATCATCATGCCATGAGCTCCTCTCCATAACCCATAAAACCCGTGCTTTCCATAAATCTCCTTAAATGCAAACACAGTTCCTTTATGACCATGCTGTGTGCCAACTGCGATTTTTTCTGAAGAATATGACATTAATTGCGTTTTCACTAATTGCAAGGGGCTGCCGAAAAAAGCACCGAACATGCCTGCTACAGCACCGAAGAATAAGCTGTTTGTGAATTTTGTATGCTTATGTTGATCTCTCAAAAGCCCATAATTGTCTGCTGTCTGATATACACCCAGCCTATAACAAATCTTTGTACTTAGTTATTAATAAATAAAATTAATATTACATACATTAATTTTGTTTTTTTTTTGAGAGAAATTAATATAAAAATTCTGGAGAAAAGAAAGAACTTTGGCTATTTTTTCATATGTTTATGAGTTGAAAAAGCAAATTAGATCAAGATGGATTACCTAGCATTTACTAATAAAATTACACAAAAATGCAATTTCTTGCAAAATTAAACGAATTGATATTGCATACCAAAGCTCTCAATTACCTCAAGAACCTTATGATTTGCCAAGAATTAACACACATAAAAGAAGAAGAAAACAAACACTACCTTATACCATTTACCACCCATTGGAACCATAATGCTGGTATTAGGCCCTTCTGGAGAGCTACAATTCCTTCATGTCTTACAATATTGTATATTGCATGAGGAATATTTTTATAATGGACAGCGTGCTGACCTTTTGCTTTCAGCTCACCTTGCAGTTGCATCCTTGTTTTAATAACATCAAAAGGATTACTGAAGAACCCTGCACCGACACCAGCCAAACCACCAATAAGGAAATCCATTATACTAGAAAGTATATGCCTCTTAGTATAATTTTCTAAAATGTTTTGATTACTAACCAAACTCGCCTCCACACAGTGTATTAGATGAAATTGAACTATGATATAATTAAAGATAACAATCTCTTTTTATGGACACTCATCACACTGATATTTTATTTAACACTAATGAAAAATATATATATATATAAATTTATAACAAGTCTAAAACATCAAAAGCAGCCACTGAGATATTTTTTTGAAATACAATGTGTCTATTTAATGTTCTCAATAATTTTTTTCTGATTACAATAGACTTCTTCATCTCGAAACTTTATTTTGTATGGAAGTTCTGTATGTTACAAGTTGCACAAATTAAATAAAACTGTAACTCAAATGTAATTCTAAATTTAAATAAAAAGTGGGAAGTAATTAATGTTAATTAATGGTTGGGAACTTTTAAATCTGTTTCTTATGATGGATAGCATAATTATATAATTGGCATAGAAATATAGATATCTTTTAACTCTAATAAATTTAATAATAAATGTCATTTAATTCTATGCTAATTTTTACGTTTGACAACTTGTATAGATTAATTAAAAGTGATAAATAAAAACAAATCACATTAAATGTTGAAAATTAAAGTTTGATCTAATATGTTGACGAGTTAACTATCATAACAAGCAATCATTATTTGTATTCCAAAATTTCTACACTTACTAAATACTAATAATCCAAATGGTAGATTGTAAATACACAAACAAAATGTTTAGAAATTTTAATTTGAAAAATTTTTTTTTGGCTCTATTAAAGGGTTTTATTAAAGGCTCTATTAAAGGGTATTAAGGGTTTAAAAAACACTGAAAAAACATAGAAAATATTTGCAGTTTTTTTTTATTGTTATTTCTATGATATGTGTTACTTTAATTTGAATAAATATGTATATCATTTATTATATAAAGCATATGTGGGCAAGCACCGGCTCGCAGGCCACATCCGGCCCATGAGACATTTTGAAAAATTTCATTCTGATATCTAATGCTAAAAATTATGAACACTAGTTTAAAATACACTACTTTTTGAATGCGGCCCGCGAATGTATTTGCACACTAAAGTTTGGCCCACAACGGGTCAAAGGTTGCCCATACCTGATATAAAGGATAATAATTATGGGATTATTGACTATATAAAAAAAAAAGATTTTTTTTATAATGTGATCTGAGTATTTAACATATACACTTCATTAAAATTTAATTCTATATTTTATATCTAATATCGATTGTTAATTGCAATCAAAGTTGTTAATAATGTATATAAACAACTTTGATTTTAATTATTTCATTGAAATTTTATTAATTTAATTCTAACAGAATTCTTTAATTTAAATTTTAGGAATAAAAATAAAACAAGTAACATGATTACAAAGACATCAATAAGTTATTAAAATATATAACATTAAAAAACCAAACAATATATTAAAATATGTAATTATGCCAAAAATATAACATAAGATACTAACCTTGAATAGTACGTAGATATTAATTTTTCCACTACAACTAGATTATGTAATACCCCGTAATTTACACTTACAATAACATACGCTCCCACTGAAATAAAAAAGTTTGAATGAAATAGTGTGGTCCGGGTTTTTATGTATTGTGATCTATATACGATACTTATCCAAAATTAAATTGTCGGTACCGACCCCTAACCCGGTTCTGATTTAAAAATTTAAATACTACGCAATACTTTTTAAAACTTTAAAGATGCATTTTTTTATTCATTTTTTTTAGGCATGCCCCATTTTATTGTAACATATACTTTTTAAATTAATATAACGATAGAAGTCTTACCATGCAAGACGACATGAGCTAGAAAACATCATGAATCTATTTCAGTTTATTTTAAGTACATTTCCGCTAGTTTCGTAACTTTTCTGTTTTCCATTTTTACATCGTTTCAAAACATTGTCAAAGTAGTCCGTAAACGCTCAGAGGTTTACGAAATTTCTAATAGTGTGAGCAGTTTTGAACACCATAAATGCAAAATTTTTATCATTTGATGACGATAAAAGCTCTCAGATTGAAAGAGAATAGATAACAAATTCAGTAAAATTATGTACTATTTCTGTTCATACCGCCAAGGCTGACTTATAAAGTATATCGGTAGGTAGGCCGTCCGTTTGTATGACAAAAATATCACATATATGAAGCGTATTTAAACGTGTTTACTATGTTAATCTACATCTTGTAAAATATAGTGTTTTGTGTAACCTTTGTCTGCTTTCTCATTAGCATCTATAACTACGTCTAGATAGGGATAGAGAGCATTTCGATCGTAAAAATTGTATTAATATTGTCTATGTGAACTTAAAAGTACAGAACACTGATATGGCGATAAAAATTTAGTAATAAAATTTTCCATATCTCATATGTCTTAAAATTTTTAGTACCCAAGTATATAATTGGATTTGAACTCATTTTTAGATCAGCAAATGTATGTCTTCTATCCATGAAGTCAAGCGTCAACCGTTTCTGTTCATGCTTATCTGTGTTGTTTAGATACGACAAACGACTTTTTAAATTTCAAACGTCAAAAATACCCTTTTACTTACCATAACCCTACATAAGTACACAGTGAACTAAATAAAATATGTAATGGAATCGAAATAAATAGGAACAGTGATCAAATGCAGCCATTTTGATGAATCGCGTTTTAAATGTGAGTTCTATTTTAACAGGCAAACTATCTTTCAAAAATTATAACTACGTTTTTAAAATAACATTAACAATGGAAAATGTATTCTGACATCAAATTAAAAAAAAAAGATGTAGTTCAGACATCTTGATCTATAAAATAATTACGGCCAATTGGGCTTATTAAGGCCCAATTTTAGAAATCTTTAGAAATATAATTTTTGTCTATGTTAGTTGTTATTCTGTACCTCTTTGCTATTCTGTGATTATTATTTTGATTTGTACAAAACAGATGATTGAGATTACCTAAAATGTCACTGTACAGTCTTGTCATATATTCATCTATGGCCTTGACCATGTAAAGGTGAATGTTATCGCGATGCTTATGCATGTATGATGTAAATAGAGTAAATCATATACACTGTATTGGTGATGTAAAATCAAATGTTTCAGTGATCAGAGATCTATAAAGTTTTTATTGCTATGGAAATTAAAGCAATTTATTTAATTTAAAGTTTAGTACTTAGGTAATACACCTCAAATCTAAAAGATATCGAGTATTATATTTACATTACTGTTATCATTTAGTAAATATAGGTCAGCGAATGATACGTATTGTGCACAATTTTAGAAAATAAAGGAACATCCTACATTTCTAGGATCATAAATGGCAGTGTTCAATACAAATGGCTTGTTACGTGATATTACAGACTTTGCTATGGGAGGGACATCTGCAATGTTTGCAACTTTATTTACAAACCCAATAGAGGTTGTAAAAACGCGCTTGCAGTTGCAAGGAGAATTGATGGCAAAAGGAAAGCACTCAGTTTTTTACAAAAACGTGCCACATGGACTTTATGTGATAGCTAAAAATGAGGGTTTCATTGCTTTACAAAGTGGATTAAGTGCAATGATGGGATTCCAATTCTGTTTAAATACCTTTAGATTAGGTGTTTATCGTATATGTGAACGACGAGGTTTGACCACAGATAATAAAGGAAAAACTTGGTTATTAGGGAGTGCTGGCGCGGCCGGCGTTGGCGGTGCTTTAGGCTCCATAGCAGGATCACCATTTTATCTGGTGAAAACGAGACTACAATCTCAAGCAGCTAAAGCCATAGCTGTGGGACACCAATACAAATACGATGGCGCTTTTAATGCTTTGCGACAAATATACAAAAATGAAGGAGTAGCAGGTATTACAGTGTTTTATTAATATGTCTAAATGCATCTTGTCATTCATGATGTATTGCAAAATTATTGTAATAATCATAGTAAAAGGAAAAAATCCTTAAAGAGTATAATTAAATTTTAATATATTTGGAAGTGGTCATAAATATTTGTCAAAAATGTTTTTGAGCATCGAGTTGCTATCACTCCATTGTAATAGCACACCCTTCCACAATTTTATTTAATATTGAGGGGATTAGACTAAGCACTCCAATCTACTCCGGTATGTGAAGTGGCTCAACATGCTTACACATCAATATGTCAATAAATTAAAGCATGGTTAATCAATATAGTCAAGGATCGAACCCATTATTTTTTAATTTATACAATATGTCTGCTACATTGCAAAACTCATAGCTGTTTCATGATACATGGAAGAAACAAAGATGTATTAATGTTTTTTGTGTTTATTTAGATATATGTATGACATATTAAATACTCAGTTTTCTTTTAGATTCTACAAATACTTAAGATTTTACGAGATTAATTCTTTTACAAAAGCAACATGCTAATGAGATCTTTAGAATCAATAATAAAAAAGAATTTTGATAATTATTATTCTAATTCAATTTGGGTGTTGTATATCTTCAGGTTTGTTCCGAGGAGTGACACCACAGATTCCTCGTGGAATGGTGGGCAGCGCTTCACAAATGGTCAGTTTTGGTTATGCCAAAGATTTTCTGCGTGAACGCGGCTGGTTCTTAAACTCCCCATTAGCGCTGTCGTTTATGGGCGCAAATCTAGGTGGGCTCGTTATGACATTATGCCTCAACCCTTTCGACGTGGTTGCTACTCGCCTTTCAAATCAACGTAAGTTTTTTTATTATCATTATTGATATCCATAAATCACAAAATAGACACAAAAGGTCCATTCCATAGAAAAGTACCAAACAACTGGTATAAATAGATAGCAATCTACCAAAAATTAGAAAGAAAAATCCAGTTTTAATGATCCATGAAATAGAGAATCATTGTTTTGCATTTTAAATGAATGACTATAAATTCTTGCAGAGTAGTATAAAAGCTGCAAACAAAGAGGTTGCACATTGCAGTACCTAAAATCAACTGTAATAGCTGCCATATTTTTCCCTACAAATCTATTGAAAAGGGACTGTTATACGTTTTAATCACTTTAAGGCTTCATATACATTTAATTAGGTATAAACTTAAAATCCCATAATGGTGAACTTAAATAGAGTTGTCAATCTATATATTTATAGGGTTCTCCTAGAATAAATCTGTCATTATTTCTGAAACTCTGTGCTTAACACAAAGGCTACATTCTTTTGGAGCTTGTACAGACTAACATCGTTTGTACAGTTTAGTGCTCGACAGCTGTTGTTGTCTGTAAATAGTTCCAATGTCATGAACGTCAACACTTAGGGATGGTTATGCATGTCAAATAGAAGAGGAACAGAAAAGATTGTATAACAGCCAATCATAATGAGTATAAGTATTAATATATACAATGTATTATTCATGATAACCAGCAAAAACTCTTAAATTACTCATGCCCAAAAATGAATTTTTAATTTTTTTGATTTTTCGGGTCTACGGCCAGTAGCCTTACAATGGAACACATGCGGCATAATGGCCAACGAGGACATTACAATGTAAAGTATTTGACAAACAAATGCAATTTGTCTTTGCATTTTGTCTTTGTAAGTTTACTAAAATCTTAGTAAATAAGTTCCTATGTGTATGCTCTTCCATAGCTTTTGATAGTTATCACCAATAGTCATTTGCAGAAATTAAAAGGAAACATTATGGCATGTTGTATAATTCCTTCATGTTTCTTTTACAGCAATATGGTTACATTTGTTTCAATTGAACAACAATGTCTCTATCTTAGCTCTTAAAATTCACAGGACTTTTTTTTATTATTTTAAACATACCCTTTTGCAAATACATTGAAATAAAGAAATCAACCAGAACTGTCAATTCTAGAACTACAGTTGAGTTTAGGCAATATTCCCTAGTACATTCATAAGTGGACTTTATAATTACATTATATTTGGTAAAAATTTGAATGAGATAAATTTTTAATAAGTAAATACAAAAGCACATTCACAACATTTTCCTGAAAATATTCAAGCTATTAGTCTATACTACTGTGTAGTTGAAGTTTATACAATTCCGAGAATGTGAAGATGCAATCCCAGTTCATATATTACACTGTCCTTGCCACAACGAAACCATACCACATTTGTGATTTGTTAACAGCCCCTACCTTGCCCTGGGTCGGTGTGCTGGAGATAAGGTCAGAATTTCTCAGAATTATAGGATATTTAGAGGACAAAAGAACACCAACCTGACATTATGATGCATATACAATTTTGCACACCTTTAACTTTGTCACTTAGTTAATGACAAAATCTAATTTATATATATATATATATATATTTATTTTTTTTTTGCAAAATCATAACATTTCCCAAAATACTCAACTAAAAAAAATTGTTATGTAAAAGTTGATTTCTCTTTTCCTTTCAGCTGTAGATGTAAAGAACAAAGGTATCCTCTATAAAGGTATGATCGATTGTTTTGTCAAAATATTACAAAAGGAAGGTGTGACCGGACTTTATAAAGGCGTCGAGGCAAATTATTTACGATTAGGACCACACACTGTTCTCTTACTCATGTGCTGGGATCAGCTGAAGATATTTGAAGAATTTCTACACAACCAAAAATAATAGGATTTAAAATTAATCCTTTAGTCTAATTCAAATATTAAAATAAATAATAATAAGAGAAGGAATATTTATAATTTCAATTTGAAAAATTTTCATTTATTTATTAAAGGCATTTTTGAATCATCAAAAGCCAATTACAAAATTGAAACACACATAGAAAAGCCACAATCATGTGCAACTTTTATGAGCTCTTAAATGGGAGCATAATAAATAATATTTGCAATAAAACTAACTCGTATGAATTGTATGTGCCTCGGCCAGCATATGTGATACTAATTGTAAGACAAAACGAGATCAACACAATTTATGAACAGAAATGTTAATCTTGCTACATAAGTAGCTTGTTATTTATACATGTTATACATTTGTTTTATTATTGTTGACATTGTTGAATTTTGAAATCCTTATTAGTAAAATAAATATTATTATCAAAAGTTTTATATTGTTTCTGTAATAGAATAAGGGTATGAATTCATTTTGCTTATATTCCATTATCACCAACCTGGAAATAGTAGTGTTATGAAATATTTATACTTGATATACTTACAAATAAAGATAAAATATTAAAGACTTTGAAAGCTTCAAACCTTTTAAAGGATTTTTAAGGTGCAATTGTAGTCGAATGGAAGTCACAAATGAAATGAAATTCTGTGTTTATTTTAAATAATATATTTTCAGATAAAATATATCACTTTTTAATGGACAGAATATGAAGTAGTCATTACAATTTGTTAATACTATCTAAATTCATTAGAGTTTATAATTGCATTTTACATAAGTAATATTAATTGTAAAGAACAATATAATTCAAATTATTTAAAATAAAAGTTACTTGTATGCTTTAATTTTTCATAATTCCACTAAAATGGAGAATTGTCAATGTTTTTTTTTTCGTTTCCTAATTTTATATTACAAAAATAAACACAACCAAATAAAAGTACTAACACCATTTTTGAGTCAGCATTTTTAATACTAGAAATAAATAACACACAAAATAGAAATATTACACACAAACCCTATTTAAATTTTAGGACTCTATTCCAGGCAATTATAGCCTGAAATGGAATATAAAAACAATATCAGATCTGAAAGATTGGCTTAAATTTTTAACATAAAGATAAAATATATTTAAAAATGAATAAAACTATTATTGTTTTTTCTCCATAGAAACAGTATTTTTATTTCCCATGTTTTTGTTAGAAATAATTTCTTTATTCCAATCCAAAAATTTATAATCTTACCTTAATGTGGTAGTCCCACATGATGTGATATCTCTTCAATTATCTGAATATTTATGGTATAAAAATTCCTTTTGATTTAAATTGGTCACCCAGATTTTCAGAGAATATTTCAAAATAACTAAGTGTAAAAATGTACTTTGATAATCTTAAAGTTTGTTTTTCAAAATGCTTAAGCTATTTATTTGTTAGCATGTCCAAGCTCCCGTTTTAAATATAGAATCAAATAACAAGAGTGGCTTATGAAAAATTCAATTTGGATAGTATATCATAAAACTAGAATTAATTCAATAAAGTGAGCAAATCTCAAGTAATTATTATTACAAGTGCATCTAAATTAACTAGAAAAGTGAATGCTACAAAAATGGTCTTTTGACCTCTTGTATCTATCTACATTGAAATTCTTAATTTCATTTTGATTTAAATTAAGTACATAAAAATGAATATTGAGGGAAAAAATCTTTGTAGTTATAAAATCCATACAACCTGCTAGGCAGGTGTTTCCTCTAAAAAGTTGAGTCATGTACCCCATGCTGACCAAATGAGTAAGACTTCACATATCTTTGAATGAACTCTCCCAAGAAAATTTTAATAATAACATTTTTCTTAGCTATTAAAAGTGATGAATATTTTACAATCTGCACATCAGTTAAGTAGTGTTGGCCTCAGCCAAAATTTGTCTCTAAAGATTTGTTATTATTCTACATTTGACTTTATGTATAAATTTATGCTTAATCCCCAGAAAGGTAAACAGAAACCACAGACTTTCACATGGTATAATCTTTGCTCTGCATAAACTTTTCTAAAGCGCCCCTTGCCGAGCCTTCCATCACACACATCGCTCTATAGATTTATTTCGTTAATCTACTTTCATTCATCCTTTCCAAATGACCAAACAACCTCAAAATACTTTTTTTATTCTAGTCATTACACCTTTCAATCCATATGATTCTAGAACATCACTATTTCTAAAAATATCTTTCAAAGACACTTCACGCAAACTATGTTAGGATCGCATCTCCACTGCATTGTTTTTATTTTCATATTTATTCTGCCACACCCGCCTCTGCCTGCCACATATCAGAGTAAGCACCAGAGAACTCCATTATAGATAGCCACATATCGGTAAGCACTTTTACTATTTGTAATAACAAGCAAGGCGCCATTTATTTAATTCCCACCGGTTGCACAGTTTTTAGCTGGTATTTTTTGTATTGCAATGATGACACGCATTTATCCTTTTCCATATTGCACTCCTACCTCGCACAGTAGTATCAATCAAACCGTAGTTCGCAACAAACTTTCGCAAACTCTAGGCCCGCACCGCTAAACAAAAATTATAAAATAAACAAAAATGGTAGCCACTCAAAGCATATTGAAGCACAAAGGTGAATGCATTGCTTTCTCTTCTTTTTGAGTGCGTCATCATTGTAACACGCAATTTTTCCAACCAGCGCAATCGCCGCACCACCCAATTCAACTCTTATATCTCTATCATCTTTACCATCCTTTGTCAAAGAACTACCCAAGTAGACCAACACCGTCACTTGTTCTACTTTCTCACTTATACAGTCGAACCTCGATAAGTCGAAAACCTCCAAAACTCGAAATAAAGTTTGTTCCCTTCCCTTCGAGCCCCAAAACCCCCATTACTCGAAATTTCAAACCTATTAGTCGAAATAATCAGCGAGTCTCTACAAGCCATTTTGGTACATTTTACCCTCTATAACTCGAAAAAAATAAATTGGACCTCTGTGTCTCTCAAATATAGCAATGTTAACTTATTACTTTTATACCTCAAAGAAAAATAAGTTACCGACTTCAAAAATTTGCCAACAATGTTCACCATAATTTCTTAGAAAACAATTTAGGAATATAAAAATAAATAGGATTATCAATTCTTAAAAATGATAAAAGAATTTATGGCTGATGTTAACACGTGCTCACTCGCTTGGCGTCAGGTGTTTCATTTTGTTATTATTATTAGTCGAAAACCCTCCGTAAGTCGAAAACTCTATAACTTGATTTTTTGGCATCTCCCTAAAGAAGTTCGACTGTACATAAAGAATAACTTGTAAGAAGTATGAAGAGACCGTGGGACTAGAATTATCAGTGTCCCGCGACGTTTCTGCGATTCGGCCCATATGACCAAAGATGTTGGAGGGGCCGTAGAAGGTGGTGCGCTGTACACATATATCGCACTACTCATGCTTTCACTTCTTCCAAACACCACTATTCTACCTTCATTAAAAAAATAATAGTACAGAACACTAATGTATTATTTCTTTAGAGATATTGTATATAATTATTTCCTTTATACATATGTGTAAATATATTGGCATTTTATTTTTCACATAACTACATTAATTTCAGAATAGAATATACTTATAAGCTAAATTTCAGCCTTGATTTAAAAAGTGTGCTATAATTATGCAGTATATCTTACATTAAGATTGCATGGCAGTGAATGAAATTCATCAAAAATTAATTACTGATTAATATTTATGAAAAATTGCATTATGTTCACATTATGTATAACATAGTGCTTATTTTCAAGCTCATGCTTGAACATAAGCACTCAAATTGGTTAAGAACTTAGCTTAAAATACCATCAACAAGTTTATACTTTTGTTGCAAATAAACATTTCCTCAATTGAGCTAAGAATTCTACAATCTGCATACAATAAATTGACTGTGTCGTACCAGAGGGTTTGAGTGGAAGTACTTATTGTGCACAATTAGTTAGATGACTGGGATAACTGTGTATATTAAATTATTTATTACTATCAATTGTGTTCACCTTCATTTGTATTGGTCTTTCTAAATAACATTAAACATTCGCTAGGGGGCGCTTCAGTTTCTTCTATAAATTATCATAAAAACTAGATAGTAATGGTTAAAATTAACCATTCATTGAGCTAATTACATAACACGCCATAAGTTAATATTTTATATGATAAAAGAGATTGGCCATCGATAATTGTGAAACATCTTTATTTTATTGTCATACTTTTTTAGACCTACTATTTCTTGTGAGTGAATTTTAATTATTTCATGGTACAATAGGTGCCAAATAACTTTGAAGGTGTAAAATTACCCACACCCCGGTAACTGCTGATACTGTCATGAACAGCGAAATGAATTTATATTTCCACTAATGCAACGCTATAATCATAACTTGCAGTGGCAAAAGGACTTGATGGAAAACTGAAAATTGGTTGACATTCAAAATTCACACTGATTTAATAAGAAGGGTGAACAGAGTCCACAGGTATTCACTTGGAAAAGAATGATGTACAATGCAAACAAGCCATATGTTACATGGATACATGTTCTCAAGATAGTATATGCAACAAAATCTTGGTTTTATCAAATTTCTTATTTGTGAAGCAAACGCAATATTGACATTCTTATAATAACATGTAGTTTATGGTAGCATTTGAAAATTTATCATATGTCGATCCATATAATTCTCTGCTCCTCTTGTATGTGGATTTGTATTGAACAATAAAAAGCACTTAAAAGCACAGCTAACAAATAACTCACATAGTTCATAAATAAATTCAACCATTACTAAAAGCATAAAGCAAAATAAAAAATACATAGTTCAATACTTGAGAGAGAAAGTACATTGGTATGAAAATCTAGCGACACAAACAGACTAAATATTTTTCCTAGCAAAACAATTCAAGAATATTAGAGAGCAGAGATTGGTACAATATTCTAGTAACTATAATATTGAATAGTATATAAAATGTTTTTCATTGTGTCAGGACAATATTCATAAGGATGGATAAAAGAACACTGCATTGGACTACAATGCATTTTCAACAAGGCATTGTAGTCCCTTCCACAAATGATTACTATCACAAGAGTTAGCAAATAAAGTCTGTTGTAGTCATCCAATGATCATCCACAAAGATTTGGAAGTGCTTAGATATTGTCTGCTTTGGATATGTGAATCTCAGAATTGAAGTTAATATGCGTTTCTCTCTCTAAAGAAAATGCTAGCAACTACCTAAACGAGGAAAAACCAGAAACAACTCCTAAACCTGACTGTAAAAAGGCAAGTTTTACTTTCTTTCTGAATTTCAAAGGTATGTTCTATTATCATCAGCTTCTACCAGAAATTAATGAATTATTAAAGAAAAATATCATTCACATATGTTTTCTTGCCACAATGCTCCAACCCACATAACTTAGATGACAAAAAAGAATTATTTCAAAATTGAAAATATTTCCAAACACGCCATACTCATTTGACATTTCTAGAAAAGTTTTCCAACTTAAGACCAAAAATTTCCAAAAAGCTGACATTTAAAATTTACCAGAGACTTTGGATAAAAGTCGAAGATGCAGATCGAAACATAAATCTAAATTAAACTCACCTTATTAAAATGTTCAAAATACACTCAATATCTCTATTGATATATCGCATGATATATAAAAGATATATCGCAAGGCTTTATTACCAGCTCAGTATAAATAACTATTGCATACAAAAATAGAAGCGCTTTTACATACATTATTATTATGTGAGAATGTATTAACGCATATCTAACAAGAACATCTCTCGTCTTTGTGCTATGTAAGTTGACCTTTAATTATTTATTAATGAAGACAATTAATAGAATATTTCCAAATTCAGGTGCTTGATCCATTTTAATTTTTATGGCTTATCACTTTTCTTAAATTAAGATGCTAGTATCAACTTCAAATTGAATTGCTTAGGCTTGGACCGGAGTATGTGCGCTGCGCTCGTTACACAGCTGCATCACTTGTGTTGGAGTCCTACCATATGTCTCGGGGAAATATATTCTGTGAAAGTAAACAAACTATTATACCTTATATAATTTGACAAGATTTTTTATTGAATTATTAAAATCCTTTCATAAGTAAAGTAACAGTGTAACTTTTACAACCAATGATTTTTATTAAATTTATTCCTAGCATATACCAAATATTGCCTAATTCAGAATTAATTTCCTTAATATCAAATTATTATTGAATTATTCATATCTAAATGTTTCTGAAGTCCTTTTTATTTAACATGTCACTTCATTAAACAAATAAAATTGCCTGTAAATGAACAGGCATGGATGTACTTCAATGAGTCTTCTTAGATACTTGGTATATGGTTTTCAGAAAGACATCTTTAAATGTCTAATTAAAATTAATTTGTATGTGAAACTACATGTTCTTTTATAAAACCTATTAAAAATGTTATATCTTTTTTTTTTGGTTTTGATAAAATAATCGAAAACTCTGAAATAATAAAAAAAATTAAATACAGACTTTAATCAAAAATAAAAGAGTAACTAAAATACTGTATGAAAAAAATATTTATTAATTTTATTGAATTCACAAACAAATTGAAATATAATGTTATAAGAAAAATAAGCTAATAAAGATTATTACAAATTCATTATATATAGTTTATTAATTTTTTTTAAATATACAATAAAGGTTTTCAACAAAAAAATCTGTCAATTTTCACTATATTATGAACTGTAGATCCTAAATAATTGAAAGTTTGTTTACATAACATTTGAAAGCTCCTTAACTATAAATACTTGTGTATAGTATAAAGTTGAAAAGTAAGTTATTGAATATGGTGAAAGTGGACAGTGTAAACATATCAAAATACATATGTCAAAAGCCAGGAAAGTGTATACTGAGTATACATGCACATGTAGTGCATATATGCACTTACATGCAAAAATATGTAAAAAGTCAAGAAAGAGCAAACATACTTTTTACAAATTTTTCACTGTAAATAATGGATATTCTTGTACAACTTGTACAACTTACTTTTGGAAAACGAAGAGCGCAGCTGTGATTATAGCGAACACAAGAAATGAATATGGACCGATTGCATCGAGTAGGCTTGGAAAAAACATGCCCACTAAAAAATTTCCACCCCAGTTGGCGAGTGAACCCCAAGCCATGCCTGCCGAGCGTGGAGCAACTTCAAAAATTTCTGAAATAACAGAAGAATATCTTAATACACAATATAAAGTCAATAGCATTTGCAGTATTTTAAGATTTTTTTTCCTATAATATTAAGTGCTGAACATGTTTTTATATAAAAAAACATATTCAGTTCAAGTTCACATGTGACGTTGACAAATAATGAATGTCTTATTATCACAGAGACTGGTCTACAATTCGAATAATGACATTAATATTATTTTAGTGACCATGTTTGCACTAAAACCCAAAAAAATAACGTTGTATTGTGTGAGGTGTTAATTCGCAGAAATCCATAGTAGACGCTTGCCTGCAACATGCATTAACATGCAGCATGCAACCCACCGCTGACCCTCGAATCCCTTCATACGAATCTATCCAAATGATTGAATATTGATTCCAGAGATTGACAGATATCGAACACCTGCAAGTGTTATTTTTATAATTCTAATTGCTAACTGTTAAATTGTTAATTCTACGTACGTTTCATGCCAACCAGGCACATCTCAGGAATTGCCGACAGTCCATCGAGGGTGCAAAGGGCAAAACAACCAACACAACCTCGTTAGGCGGGCCGCTGTCATGCAATGGTCAAGAGCGACGAAAATTCTTAAGGCAGTCAGACCACCACCGATAGACATGCCTGTCAAATGTCACAGACTAACCATCACCAACATACCCAAATAGTTACAAGCAAGCGTCAATGGCGATTTATAAACGTCAATTTGTCGTTGAATATTATTATTATCTTTATTTTAAAGTTTCGAAAGATTCCAAAACATTTAAACGTTTCTCACACATGCAAAACATCGAATTATAAATATTGTGTATTTTTAATAATCTTGATTGAAAAGAAATATATAGCTAGTTTGACATATTTTGGTACAATTTCGGAGAAAATTTCAAGATGTTTTTGCATGTTATGAGAAAGGAACGTTAAATATTTTAATCTAAGCATAAAGATAATAATAATATTTAACCAATTGTTTCATAACGCATTATCCCGCCTAAACGATTTGGTATCATTATTGCATGACATTCATCGCCAAAATAATTTTTCTCATGTCCTGTTGTTATTGCCTTGCAACCAAAATAACAAGCAATACCTAACAAGTTAACATCTGTCAATCTGAATCATCATTAAATCATTTGAATAGAGATTCGATATGGAGGCAGATTCGAGGATCAGCGGTGGGCTGCATGCACATGTTAAAGCATTGCAGGCAAGCGCCCAAAAATAATAAGCTGTGATAACCATTTCAATAGATAATGTATAAGTATTTTATTCATTTTGTCAGCAGTAATAAACACTAACAAGCCTTAATAAAGCAATACCTAAAACAGGATATGTAATTCAATATAATTGTCAAAAAAATATTAAAACATATACTCAAAAACTTCAACTTGTAATCATAAAGCAATGATTTGACAGATTGTTCATATTTATGTCTAATGTTACATTTACTTTTATAGTTTGTGTTTTTGGAAATTATTCTAGGAAGCTTTTAAGGCTCACAAAAAGGCAACATCTGTGGAAAACTCGATTTTAAAGAATTAGAATTAAAATAACTTTCCTCCCAAATTTTTCATGTATTTTTTGCAATTTTACAAAGAAAAGATAAATGATGATTGTTTATCTTTTAGGAACTTACATAATTAAAAACAGTTGCGCGTGCGAAAGGAGGAGGTATATTTATTAACAAGATTCGCGGTTAGCAATATTACATGTTCTATGATAAATTATTACAAACATTGAATATTAGAATTTGTTCTAGAAAAGTTGTTTTACAACTAGACGTATTGCTTAAATGTGCGTGACATTAATTCTTTAATGTATTTAAAGTTCTCCGATATACCTAAAAGGTTTCGTATTTGCAAAGTTAGAACCAATCAAAAGTGTTTTAGTGTTAATCAAATTATTTCTTTCTTTTTATATCAAAATTTTCATACATGAAATGCAAAAAATCTTTTAAAAAAAATTGTATCGTATCGTATTGTATTGTAATTGATATAAGTAAGTGTGTTGCTGGCTGCGAGGGTGAGATTGTGTCGCGTAAATCGTCGTGACATATGTGCGTGCATATATCGTTATTTTACAATATTTCACGAGTTATGACCCTAGCATATTAAGCGCTCTAGCGCTAAAAAGGAATCCCTAGTATATTTGCACAGACAAATTATGGATGCAAAACGAGCGCGTTCCACTGTGCAAGTTAGGATCATCCTTCAATTGATTATGTACAAATATTTTATGCAAATAAATAGATTGAATACATGAAATATATATATATATATATATATATATATATATATATATATATATATATATATATATATGTGTGTGTGTGTTACTAATTGTTTAGAAAGTTTACATAAAAGACAATAATCTTTTTTAATTTTTTAAAAAAGACCCAACTTTTAATCACCCTAAACCAACGAGATTGCATGAAAAGATTGATGGATGTCAGTGATGCAAAAATTGTACCATATGGAAATCTATAGTCTTTGCCTACCGGGAAATAGGCATGAGTTTATATTATTATTAAAATTTTGTTTTTTGAAATGACACACAGATAATTTTATTTATGTATGTAGATTTACGTGCAATCTTCTTTCTACATTAGAAATACAATGATTACCATTACCGAGATGTATTCACTGAAATCGATCATGTATCAAGTCTAAAAAATGTGTACACTGTCACACTTTCTTTTGTTGTTCCTCTTATTGTTTAGTCGATATCCACAACACAAATTTCACTATTTCATAACAATAATAATATCACTGGCCATTAATCTTCGTTCATAAACAGAAGACACAATTGTGGCAAAACCGGAACTTCAGGGACATATGGTAGCCAAAACGTAGAATGATGTATAATTGTGTGAATGTGCCTTTGTAGAGCAAATTTGATGTTTACGTAATTAACCACATGACTATATACCCCTGTTAAATCATTTTGATAGCATTAAAAGTCACTGTTGAAACTATATCCGCTATATCTAAATGTTACTTTTAGGATCTTACTTTAATCACTTTTAGAACTAATATGACCATTAAAATAAATTTATTAAGTTGAAACATATATTTTTTTTAATATTTATAAAGGTTTTATAGAAGAGCTCCTTCACGAATTTTAAATAACTTAATGAGTTATTTAAATAATTCAATCATTTTGGAATTGGTATGGTGTTTGACATTAGTGGAAATTCATCATAAGACTTTGACATATAACTAATACATGTTAAATGTTACTTGTTATGTTTGCAGCCAAAAATGCGTAATGCACATTACATTGTACACACATATGTCGCATAATGTTCCGATTAGAATCTTTAATACACGTCTAACCAATAACTTTTGTAGTCTCAATAACTTGGGTTTTGTATAATCTATGTGCAAATACTGATGCTTAGTAATTTCAATATGATGCCAAATTTTTGGCAAAATACAGTAGTTTCACATATTTCAAGGCTTAGTTTTCTGCCATTGTATTTTACTGGTTTTGCATTCACTTTCAGAATAATTGTGGCTGACACTACCTGATAAAAACTGTTTAAATGATTATGATTTTTTTAATAGTTATGTATCCAAAAACTACAGGCTGTATTATTGTTACTTACCTGAGGCTATAAAGTAAGGTATTGGCCCTAAACCAAAACCATAGACTAGAACATAAGCCAACACTGTTATCATACACATGTATGGCATCCAAGATGCTAAATGCTGCAATAAAAAAAAGCAAATGAATATGGAGATAATTTATTACCATTTAGTTGGAATATTGATGTAACATTGAAAGATCACAAAAATGTAAATACTTTTGACACCAATACATCTACTTTTTAATAAATATTGATAAATAATTTATGGCAAATGTTTCCTTAGAATACCTAAACTAAAACTTTTTTAATAAAATAAATATGTAAAACAATTCATTGATTGATACAAAACACTTAAGTCTCACTTTTTCTTTGCCTCCTGTTCATAGTTTGATAATGGATTGTTCTTTTATGATAATGTTTAATATCATTGTCATATATTACTGGCATGTAACTTATTTACAATAATTACCATAATATTTGTAAATCCCATAAAAATAAAAATTGGTTGCCTGTAAAGTCGGTATACGGGCGAAAGTTTTACGTGACAACGACTGAGTGGTAAAATCATTTTAATGTGAATATTCATTCGTATAGTAGGAAGAAGGATGAAATAATAGTAACAATTTAAAACATTTATTTATACAAAGAATTATATTTAAAACATTAATTTATACAAAGAATCTCGCACTGAATTTCATATTAACAAAATTTTATTTTTACCTTTACACATACATACGTATTTATATACAAATATACATACAATAACTTGCAATACATTTCGCTCTTAGGCGGGCTAACTGCTCGAGTGGAAGGGACGCGTGCCTTTCACTTTTTATGTCTGTCTCTCTCGCTCTTAGGCGGGCTAACCATGCCCGAGTGGAAGGGACGCGTGCCTCTCACTCGCTCTCATTGTGAGCGCATAACGTGAGCGGAGCGTAACGCAGTTTCTTGAAGTGTCACCCGGCAAACCAATTTATAAGACGTTGTCACGTCAAAAAACTGGGTTGTAATTATGTATATAATAAATTAATCTTAATGGATTATAAATTTTGCTTTCCCCATTAATAGTTCAACATTATGTACACAAAGACTAAGTTTTAACTGATGCATCCATTCATTTAATACAATACATGACATATATTATAATGAATTGAAATAAAAGATAAATATGCAAAACGTAAAAGAAAACTAAGATTCGGCAGATAATTTAAACAAACCGCCAATTCTTATGGATTACATTTACGAGTTGCATTTTTTTCTTATGGTGCAACCCACCATTAGTGATTTGGTTTTATTACAGACATGGTGATTCTGATTATTCTAGTATAGTGGAATCACAACCACCATGTCTGTAATGAAAGGTGAATATAAGAGTGTGATTTATCCATTACAATAAAGAGGTTTCTCATCATAAATCCTAATGACATATATTATAAAATGAAACAACCTAATATGCCTTATATTACAAATATGACTGGTATTCATTTTGCAACATTTGGAAATTCACAATATGGTTAAATAGAATACATTCAAATTTTATATAGATTATTTCTTAGAATATGAGAGAGAAAACTATATGCAAAAAAAAAACATATACAAAAAAATAACAGCAATGTTCAAGGAAAAACTGAGATCGGCATTGGGATCAGCATTGGAAACAGTTAGATAATAATTTATAGATTCATAAAGAAATAATTCATAAACTCTTTTTTATTGAATACCTAACAATTACCAATATTTCCTCATTATTATTTATAGCATAGCAATAATTAGGCTGTAGTCTGTTCTGAATTTCTTAAAAATATCCATACCTGTTTTTATTGTTTAAAAAGGATTCTATTATTGATAAATATGAATTAATTACAATATGAAAGTCGCCTTTGACTGACTACCTTTTAGCAAGGCATGTCATAATACCATTCACACGCGTGCATTCAAATATAAATTTTAACAAAAACTTAGTATTGCTGTGTATAATTTATAGTCATAAGTGTTAAATAATAAACTCACCATAAGTCTAATGGAGATGGCTAAACATGCTAATATGACTGATGCTGAAAATATTGATATCAACAATAGAGGTCTTCTGCCGCACCTCGGAAGTAAGTGCAGCATCAGTAAAGCAGTGCAAACATTGATAAAACCACAGGCTATCGTCGCATACTGAGAACTGGATTTACTTAATTGTGCTTCTTCGAATATTGTATGAGAATAGTAAAAGACCTGTAATAAAATCTCATTTGGAATAGAATTTTATGTCAAATTTTGTTTAACACACAAGATAATGTAACAAAATAAAATAAAAGTGATTCCAATATAGTGCGTAATAAGATAATATAAATTATAGTTAAAATAATATTATTTAATAAAGTAACTCCATCTTTGTCCACTAATAATGATCACACTGTAGGTACATTCAAAGATTTCATGATGTTAATAGCTTGAAAAGAGAGCAATGACGACAGAATAAATAAGAATGATGGCTTCCACCAAAAAGCATCAGATTCAAATACTGATCATTGAAAATTTGACAAACAACATTTTAAAATCTAATCCAAATTAAAAGACATGCTCCGTGTCCAGGGGGAACACACTAAGCCATCCATCCTGGATGCTATACTCGCACAGACAACATTGATTGTTAAAAAGTTTTAACTTGCACTGGGCCACAGTAGAGGGCTAAACCTTCCAATATGGAATATGAAAAGACTGTGGAAGTAGTAGACTAGACTATGTCGTAGACTACGTAAAGTGGACTACGGTCAATAGTACAGTGACAAAAATTTGACATGCTGCTCTCAATGCATAGAATGCAGTTGAAATGTTGATACTTGTAAGTCAAATTACAATATTTAAACAGTTTTTGAAGAAATGGAATAAATTTCACAGTTGCAAATAAAATTACAAAAAAATACACATACCGCATTGATACCACTAGTTTGCTGTCCGGCTTGCATGCTACAAGTCAATAATAAAGGCATACGCAGCGTAGGGTCTCGCACCGCACGTAGAAGCCCCCAACGACCCTCTCCGTTAAAATCTATCGCATGAGACGCCCGAGCTTCCTCATGCAATCCTTCTATATCTTCTATTAGTAGACTGGCTGGAACACCACGTAGGCGAGACAATTCTGAAAAAAAATGTGCCAATCAATGAAAATTATTATTTTGTTTCATCGTTTTCAAGACAAACAGACAATTGAAGATAGATATTGTATAACTAATGGGCCACTCAGAGCGACTTTAAAGCCCATGCGGTGGGTAGATTAGTTATACAATACTATGAAACATGACAAGGAAAATAGTTTTTTTTTAATCAAGGCTTTCATAACTTATGCTTAATACCACTAAACATATATATATCGAACTAAATTTTTGCACATTCTAAAAAATATTTATTGAAGCATATAATCTAAAATACATATTATGTTTGTACATTTTAGAAACAATGCTGTCAATTGATGCCCTACTGAGTGCTTCTCTCTAAAATTATTGTCAAATGAATTTCAAAATTGCAATATAACTTGCCAAATATGCAAATTATTTATGCAAATTATACATATTTACTTAAAAAACATTGAACAAAGAACCTTCAAATATGATAGTCATTCATATTTGAAGGTTCTTTGTTTAATGTTTTTTAAGTAAATATGTTATACTCCTAATATGCTTGTTATACACTATCCCATATGCATCCTCACATACCTACACTTATACATACTATATTATAGACACATGCATGCATAAATAAATATGTAACACACATACATTCATACAAAAATTATACATAATTACACTATCATGTATTCACACATTATTTATTACATTGTTCTTTTTTTATTACGCACTCCATTCTGACTATCAAGTAATGGCAAATACTAAAAGGGTCCGATTGAAAACCAGTGCTGCAGTGAACCACTGCATGTTTTGCCGAGTTAAGCACCTGTCTGACATCACAAATAGATACATATATGCACAATCTTATAAATAAATATAAGTTTAATTATAAGTTTTAATATCTATATATATATAAGAGATTTCCACCCATATATTGACTCATCACGATATCTCAGGAACCATAAGACCTAGAGACTTGAAATTTGGTAGGAGTATTCCTTTCGGGGAGTAGAAGTCAGCTAAGCGATTTTACGAAATTCCCCCCGCAAGGGGGTTGCGGGGGCGTAAATTAAAAAAAAAATAACATTTTCAAGTTATCGTTCTTATAGGTATAAAACTTGGCCAGAATATTCTTTTTAGCATGCTTGAATTTACTAAATACGAATTCCATGACCATCCACCCTCAGAGGGCTGTGCGGGGGAGTCAAAAATTCGAAAAATTTGTGTCTTTCAATCTATAGCGGCTATAACTGTGAAACTTGGCCAGAATATTTTTATTGGCATGTTAGATTTCACAAAGAGAGAATTTTATAACATTCCACCCCCAGATTGCTGTGCATGAGTGTTCAAAATTTTAAAAATTTGTATCTCCCAATCTATAGCTCCTACAACTTTGAATATTTTTTTCTGGCGTGTTCGAATTTACCAAGAAAGTGATAAACGAAGTCCACGCGGACGGAGTTGCGAGCAACAGCTAGTACAATATAAAACTGTATGCATACTGTATACAAATGTCAAATATAGAAATTCTATATCTAAAGTTAGCTATAACAGACAGACACAAGTGATCTTAAAAATATTTCATTTATTTGTTTTAAGTTATAGTACCCAATAAAAATTGCACACTTAATGTAATGAAATCCAAATAAGTAAGATCCCTTGTAGTGGAATTGCTAACATAAAATTTATATACTTAATAAGGTCATAAAAGGAAGCAGTGAGTCACTTGATGGATTACAAATAATTTACTTCTAAGGTGTATATCATAATAATAATAAACAAAATTGATCAATCTTAAGCCAATGTTATTCCTTCCACAAAACATACTTTTCTAATAATGTTCCTGACCTATTTTCTGTAAGGAGAAATGTAAGAGCAACAAACTCAATAAGTAAATAAATAATATATGTAAGCTTTGTACTCATACTGTATGTGAATGCAGCCTTTGAATTGAGTGTGTGAACACTACCTAAGAGAATGACGTTGTACACAAAGAATGACATTGACAGACGGGATTCATGAGAGAGAGAGAATTATAAAACTGCTCGTGAAATTATTTAACTTTTATTAACTTAATTAGTCTTTGAGATATTTGTTAAAGTAAACTTACTAAAATAACTAACTAAAGTAATACATCGTCGATCTACTAAAATATTGGAAGTAAAAAACCTTAATTGTCGATTTTTCTATTTTAGGTTAGTAGTTATAACCTGATCGGTTATACAATATGTGAATATTTATGTTCAATTAATTTACGTGCTATAATTTGTTTATTTAAAATAAACTTTTCTATTTTAGATAAATCAATTGGTGTTTTTTTACTCCATTACCAACTGACATATTACATATATATTCAAATACAGCTTAGGTATATGGAAAACTTGTCAAGTATGAGTTCGCGTCACACAGAGGGTTATGGATGATACACTAATAATATTAAAAAAAATAATAAAGGTGTGAAATTATCAACAAAGGGCTTTAAACACTAATATGAGAAAAAATCTTTTGCCTAACTTTTTAGAACACTACTTTGAGATAGCTACATAGTTTACAGAATATTATAGTAATACATATTTATAATAGTAAATTATGTTTAAAATAAAAAATCAGTTTAGATTGCACATAAGAAATATTAAGTAGGCATAATTATTGATGGTGCTAATAAAGAACCACCTTTTTACAAATGGCAGTTGACACATTTTTTAAGATAAGAATCCGAGTTTAAAGGAGTTATGCTGTACAAACAGACACACATAAAAGTCGCAAATTAAAATAGATCCTTCATTTAAATGCATATTAATTTTAAAAGATTTCAATACAAAATATTAGATTTGTGTCATATTACAATATGACGCAAATACAAGTCATATAAACAAATTGTGCATGTCTTTGAACTGGCGACATAAACTGCAGTGTATATTAACCATTTCAACTTTATCTGTTATGTAAGCATTAACCACTCTCACTTGTGGCTGGTTGCAGTGCTGTTTTGCTGGGCGGCTGACCGCATTGCACTGCATAACGCCTACTCGTGACATTCCATTTACTATTAAAATTATATTTTTATGTATCCTCAATTTTCGTATTGTACAAACTATGATTCAAAAACTGAGAATACTACCCCAGGATAGATAGTATGTATTAATTAAATATTTAAGTATCTCAATACTATATCCGCGTGTACAATGACTCACGCCACGCAATGCGGTTCAAAAATAGTAAAAAATTTGGCTGTAATAGACATAAAAGTTACCGGGGGTTCTATTCCATGAATGACTATCGTGCCCCACTAGTCAGCTAGAGGACACATATGGACCTCACGTTGTACAAGAACACAATGGTGACATTTGTTGGTTAAACTGTGAACTACATGCAATACCTATTTCAATATTTTTTATAAATACATTGCTATATTAGATTACTTAAAATATATGTTATTATTAATAGATTTAGATATTTAGCTAAACATAGTTTTCACACCATCGCTTGCCAATAGAAAGCATTCGGGCACTAGCTATCCTTTTCAGTAATATCATTAAATTTCTTATGGTATGCAGCTTTAATTTTCATATGTGTTTTCGATGACAGCATTGTTGTTTCATAAAGTACATCTCTATTTTCAATATAAATTTAAATTTTTTTTGCACAATTTAAAACACTGAACAGAAAATATATGCTATATTTGTTATTTTTATAACAATTACTAAAGTTATTTAAGTGTTAAAATATTAACAACTAATGCAAACATCACAAAACCAAAATTGAACTGAAATATGTAAGCTTCTTTCAGTCTTAATTAAATCTTGAAATAATTATAGTGTTACAATACAAAAATTTATATTAACAATACATTCAAAAGATAAATCAAAACCTGTACCTTGCAAAGCTTTCTCTTCATTCCGTCTCACTAAAAATAAATATTTGGGACTCTCAGGCAGCACCAACAAAACGGGCAAACATACAATGACTAGCACTGCATAGACGGCAAGCAAATATGTCCAATCATCAGGTCTACCTGGAATTAACAATAAAATATTCAGAATATCTTATCTCCGACTTTAACATAAGCAATGTTTAATTTCAAGCTTTTTTTTTCCTTTTTGTACTTATATTTGTTATGTTTTCATATTTATGACAAATTTGGATGTATCCTTTAAGTTAAATGAAAACATATGTGGGATACTTGTATTTTATGTAATACATTTTATATTTAGGAATTGGTTTACAACTAGCACATTTGGAATATTTTTTTTTTATTTAAAATATACTACTATTTTCTATCTATTTAATTAACTCATTTGTGCATGATAAGTATGTAAATGAATTCTAATCAAACATATGCGTCACATTATGGAAATGCAACATAATATTCCATAGGCAAATATAATGAACATGAGAAAATAGATTATGCTATTGCTCTGTCTATGAAAGGATGCCGTAGTTATTTCATACTAAAATATTTTAAATCCATACATAAAAAGTGATAAGTGAATTAAAAATTCAAACTATGCAGAATATTTAACAACTGACCTAATAGAAACTCAAGGCCCATAACCTGTCCCACGAGCACGCCCACATTGACGCCCATTGGACAGGCGACACCAGTAGCTCCTGTCAACCACAGAGGGGCCAATTCTGTTAGATACATTGGCACTATACTAGTTGTTAAGCCTGTAAAAAATTGGAGGTGATTAGGTTATTGTTTAATGTGTGAATTGTTATAAATTATAAAATATGTTGATAAAAATTTAAAATAACATATTTATTATGCTATATTATGGCTTATCTATAATATATTTACGAATAGAAAATTTTAATAGACTGACAAAATAATGAAGTATCACAAAAATTTGTTCATAGTCTTTCTTCATAATCATTGCTTTCAAATATTATTATCACATTGTATTTTGTTTTTTAGAAAAGCCAATATAATGTTGTAACAGATAATAACGTCTAATTAAATTAATAAATAATAAACAATGAACTTTTTATAAAAAAAATATAAAACATGTACCACCAGATAGACCAACAAGTAGTCGACCAAGGACCAGCATTTCCACCGAATTCGCTATACGGCACAACAGGAACATAAGAGCACCAGCCAAGTATAACAAACTAGTAACTATAGTCGCATTTTTCCTGTGTAAGAAAGAAAATTTAACATTTAGACATACAAATATAATACTATATCTGTGATAATACTTGAATATTGCCTATAACTAACTAATATATAAGGTTGGGGAAATTTTTTTTCCATATTTTATATACAAATTCAAGATAATTTTTCATCATCTCTTATTAAATTTAATTATAATATATATATTTTTTGTTCATTAACATGTTTGTTCAATAATATGTTACCATTTTGTTCAATAACCACAGAAATTCATTGAACTGCAATTGATAATACACATCAATTCTTGCAATTATTTATTTACTTCATTCAATTGATTTATTTACCAAAATCAATATAATATATATTTAAACTACCAAAATATTTTTATTAACTGTGAATGACTTACTTATTCTTTATGTGATTAATGTAAAAATATACACTTTATATGCTTTAGCTTATTTTTTTTATGTACATATATCTTTTATGAGAAATAATCAGCTTTCCATAAATAAATAAATTTATTGTTAAATTTCAATATGTAAATATGTTTTAACTTACCTAAATATTATAAATGAAAATAAAACAGAAACATACCTCCCTAAGTAATTCGCAACATATGCACCAAAAATGGAACCTGTACATCCTCCAACTATGAAGATTGAAACAACAAAAGACCAAACTATATTCATCATTTTATCATCTAGCACTACATTGTAGTGTGTAATTATGCTTTGGTTGCAAAATTTTAATTACCTGTATTGAAAAACATTACATAAAAATTCACCAAAACAAAAAATATAAAAACAATAAAATATGTTTTGAAATCACGAAACATATTTCATATTAAATATATTTTATATTATATATTAGTGTAAAGTATTTCCTAAATATATAATTGTACAATAAATACAGGATAGTAATGTTTAAATATAAATAAAGTATTACCTTAGCTGGAGTATTGATCACACCAATATTAAAACCCATAGGGAGTGAAGAACCCAATGTGGTGGCTACAAGTGCCAAAATTAAATAAAAAGACCATCCAGACTTATAATGTAGAGATGGTGTTAAATGCTGGTGCTCTGCAGCAGTCTATAATGCAAAAATATGATATTTTAAATATAACATGAAAAGACACACTTTAATGACAAAAAGTGTACACATTCATTTATGTTGCTGAGAATAAGAATTTATTTTCACAATTACAATAGTTTATTTAGTTTAAAGTTGTATAGAGAAAATTTAAACTTGAATATAAACTTATGACGATAAGTTTAGCTTGCTAAATTAAATTCTAATAGTAGAAATATGAATTTTATATGTGATTTCATGAGATTTTATACAAAATAAAAATAAATAAACTCACAGAAACATTATCCGCAAAACCTTCGGCATCCATCTTCATATTTTAAAGTTATTGTTATGTATCTATAATTTTATTATTTACAAGTTTATTAGTCCAATGAATTAATGACTACATACAGCATTGACTGTGTGTGTCACCATTTGTTATGGCACACATTCAACAGTGCAGTAGTGGTGTCAATAACTGATGGTATCACTGAACAAAAGAAAAATATCAACCAAAACCAATCACAAAGCCAACCATCCAAAATGAAATATGTTAATGCAAGTGTCCCAAGACCATGTCCACCTATTGCTGTAGGGTATGTTAAGGTTCATAAATATGTTACATAAACAAAAATTACTATGACTCTGATACTATAATGACATATGTAGCCATATAATAATGGTAACATTATAACTTGGAAAATTAGACATATTTTTATTTTGAAAATTTTTTGATTTATAATTTTTATTAGATATGTAATTTTCGATGTTAATCACCTTTATTAAAAAAGTTAATGGTATATCATTTTACATTAAAAAAATATTGGATTAAAAACAAAACATGCATATCAAACCACCAGCATGAACTTGTAAACTCATTAACATATACATTTAAAGTGCAGTGAACACTAATAATAGTATAAGGTTACATCATCTTCAAACAAGTACAGGCACATGGAAGTTTATTGAAAAAATAGAACATTGTCTTTATGCCAATGACTCTGACATATTTTGGGCTAATAGATAGTCAAAACAAGAAAGTTTAAAATAAGTTTATTTATAGCCTATGTTTTTTTTGTCTGAATTTGTTATTTATAATGTTTTGTTACTATTCCGAAGTTCACAATTTTCTATAATGTATCAATGGTACAAATAATATATTTACAAATTCATTTGTAGATCACAAAATTATTATAACAAAAATTAAAAAAGCATACAAGTAGGGAAGCCCGCCATTGCAGCCCATACTGCCATTGCGTTTTCTATGGTAATGAAATATTTATATAGGAATCGAACACATCTCATGCGCGGATTCGTTATCCCGAAGTAGAATGAGAGAATTGTCAATGAAAAATGAAGTAAGGTTAACCAAAGATCACAAATATAATATTATTACACACGAAAAATTCTTATAGAACCATAAAGGAAAGCGTTCACTATGCGAGTACTAGTAAACGCGGCACCGTGCGGCGACGATGGGTCTTCCTACTTCTATGTAAATAGCCTCATAAAATGTTGAGGCTAGCATGATACTAACAGCCGTATTCACAAAAAACACTCACTAACGCTATTCTTTTAATTCTTTCATTTGGTATGCAAAAAATTGGAAACTAGAAGCACATAGCATAAGTGAATGCATAATGCTGTTCATGAATATAGATGATAATATATAATTTAGCACAAAATTCATAATATTAAAATAAAATTATAATGAAAACAAAAGGATACACAATAATGAGACAGAAGGCGAGAACATGGTTAATCCAAACAGGAAAGTCAGCAGCTCAAATGAAAGCAATGCCACAGACGTAGCATAACCAGCCACCAACCTGCAAATCTCTTTAGTTAATAACTCTGTTTCAGTATATTTTGTATGACGGAGTTGGTTATGTGGGAAAAAATACAATTATTCATGTATAAATTTTTTCAAGTTAAACTATATTAATATAGCTAAATATGAAAGGAAAACTGTTGTTTTTCTAGTAATGTGCCTAATAAAAGTATCTTACATACTGACACTACACTTGATACTAGCACACACCGAATTTATGAAATATATAACTTTGCAAATATTCGTAATAGCCAGACTCAGAAAATTAAACATATTTGTTTAAAGTTAAAACCAATAATATGTAAATGAATAGAACCTTCGTCTAGTTTCAATTTCAGCTACAATTTTTTTTATTACAGGATCATTATCTACATTTAAACATGTATCTAAAATGGCTGAATGGATGTATTAAATCAAATTTTGAAAAATTTGATTTTAGAAAATGATATACTTCTAGATGTAGATTTTCTCCTGAAAAATGACATAGGATACTTTTTAACTAAAAAATGTTCAAATACTAGAAGAATAGGAGAAATATCCAAGGTAATGATCGAGATCAGCATTTGAACATACAACGGGACTGAGATAGAGTAGAACCAGTATCAAAATCAATCTTTGCTAAATTTTAATTTACATGCAAATAATCACTTGGGAAACTTATCTTTAATAAGACTTTTTCTATTAAAGATATTTTGAAAAAGTGCACCTTTAAAAGCAAAAAAAAAGAATGCTTTGGATTACTATAAATTCCACAATAAAATGAGACAAACCATCGTAATCATGATATGTTGTGGTGTTGTTATCAGGTTTAATACATTTTTTTTCATCCATAAGTATTACCAAAATATGCACGCCTCAGCAATGAGATGATAGAAAGCTAAATGTTTTTCAAAAGCACTTCACTTCAGATTAATACGGGTTGGGAACTGCTAATTACCATTGTTAGCAATGCATTGACAATGTCGAACCCGATGGCTTAAAGTGGCATAATAATCACAAAGAAATATGTTTAATTTAATTTAGAAACATGTCGATATTTTTACTTATATTGAAGGAATAAATATAAAATTTAAGAATTTTTTGCATTGCGTATCATGAAAGAGAGAAAATAACCAAGCAGTAGTCTAAGTTAAACTTTCCCCTAATATTTCTTTATCCTTTGTCAAATCATAAATTATCTTATCTTATTCAAATACATTTATTGTTTCTTGTAATAATGTATATTTAAATATGTTGTAATGTTTATTTATTTACATATATTATTCAAAAAACATAATACCTAAGTTATCAATCTATTTTTATATGGACCACAATAAAGGTTGATTGTTATTTGTTCATGTTTTTTCAAAGTTGAATCGGATAGTGTTGTACTTGACTGCATCCTTCCTTATGTTGTGTACTCCATTACCACTTGCAAGCATGTAATTTTAGTTCCAAACATAGATACTTCTTTTGGGTTTATTCAGTTTCTGCATTTTAATAACATAGACTTATAATTTAACACCCCAATACCAGCCTTGTTCTGATACAATGATTTAAATTTAAAAGCCAATAATGAATGTTGACTAATACATTGAATAGATTTTGATATACAACATGCATTACATCGAAATTATAAAAAGAAATATTACTTGGTGGATTATTGATTATAAATAATTAAAGCAAAAAACAAATTATCCCAATAATTACAGGCAACCCAACATAATGATCTTTCTTAAAATGTAACTTCATTTGCACTAAGATTTACTATTGGTTTTCGATTTCGGACTATGACTATAATTCTAAGCATTTGTGAGTTGACATCAAAGATGTGAATTGTTTTGATAGCAATGTCTAAAATTTTCACATTTCTGGAAAACATTTATTAATATACGTTTTAATGTCTTAATATATTTTATATTTGCATCTTACGAGTGCCGGGGAATTAGCCATCGGGTAGTATACATTGGCGCGTTTTATTTAGAAAAGCTCCATTAATTTTATACTTACTTAAATTGAACAGTAATAAAGAAATACCAACCGCCTGTGGTATATGTGAAAATGATTGTCGTGGTAGCTTTGGCAAACAATGATGAACACTCTGTTGACTCTCCCATAGTAACGTAACAAGTACACAAAAGTGGCCTATTAATGTAAGAAAACGCTGGAATCAAAGTTTCTGTCCCTCTCATGCCTTATATAATATTTAAGTACTAAACAAAAATTTCAATGATCTACGATATCAAGTGTACAAAACAATAACATGAAAACCCAAAGAGTACATTATAATGACTGAA